>CM052092.1:7041747-7060647 GCA_028453745.1 Agapostemon virescens
GAGTTTGTATGTGTGTGGAAGAGAGAGCGAGAGAAAGAGAGACAGAGAAATAGTGAGTGTGTGCGAGAGAAAAAGAGCCGGAGAAGGAGTGGGTAAGTCGGAGGCGGAGAAACAGAGAGAGAGAGAGAGAGAAACAGAAGGATTGAGTGTGTGTGAGAGAGAGAGAGAGAGAGGGAGAGCCAGAGAAGGAGTGAATGAGTTAGAGCCAGAGGAACAGAGCGAGAGAAAGAGAGAAAGAAGGATTGAGTGTATGTGAGAGAGAGAGAGAAAGGAACGAGTATGTGAGAAAATGAGAGAGGAGTGAGCGACCGCGTGTGAGAGAGGGAAAGACAAAAATAAAACAGAAAGAGAGAGAGTGATAGTGTGTGTTCGTCAGAGAGAAAGAGAAAGAGAGAACCAGAACGTTGTTTTTCGTTGCTTTATTAATTCTTCTGCCGCAACGGTACGCGACCAGCCTCCATCTCGCACTCCTCGTGTTTCTCCGGTCTGTTCTTCCACATACAATCTGCCTTTTTCTCCTGTTTTTCCCGCGGTTTTGTCGTCCCTTTTTCGGGACCAGCCGCCCTGTTTTACCCCGTAGACTTTATATTCCATAGTAGCGCCTCGCCCTTAAATATGCAACGTGCCACGCAACGGTGTTCTACGCACGCGACGGCCGCAACATTGTTCACCGCATTGTCGGACAGAAAGGAATTGATTGCTTTTTGACGGATGCTGTTTTCTGTTCTATACACGGCCGCGATACGCAACTTTTCAACGGACGATCCCGAACTCTGCCAATTTGCACGGTTATTTTGTTTTTTTTTTCTTTTTTCTTTAGAGGCTAGCATATATTGATAAGTTACATTCGTTTTTCTAGCTTCCGGTTCGAGACAGCAAGATGTTTATCAGCGGACTGCGGATCTTTGCGCACTTCGAATGGAAATATGTGGAAGAGATACGAAACTGTGCAGACGTTCGACAAATCTCGGAGTAACGGTTACACTGATTTCTAAATTGTTAAAATTGTTTAATATTGTTTAAAATTTTTGTTTAATATCTCTGTCTTGAAACGACCTTAGAATATTCTTCTGCGACAAGATTCGCCGTTTATCTATGGAATATAAAATCCGCAAGAATCGCAATTGTACGTTAAAAGCCGTGAAAAAACTGCCATTTCAAGGACTGCAGTTTGTATTTTACTATATTTAACCAATAATTATGACAGTGGCTAAGTATTAGGTTGTCCGAAAAGTTCGTGCCGATTAATTTTCATTTTTACCAAATATATAGCAAACCGAACCGATAAATAATCAATAATATAAACTTTTGCGTTTGCATCGATTAAAAAGTAATTTGCCACTATACAATTTTACACAAGCACACAAATGACCATCATCGAAAGAATCTTCCAAAAAATGCGGTTCAAATATGCTCGAACAAATACCTCACAAATCAAATTCTTCAGATCACTGTCGACATAAATAATAATATAATAATAAAAATATAAATACTAATATAAATAATAATAAACTGAATCCGACGACTAACGTCGATGAAGACACATTTTCCGAACATTTCAGAACTATTTTCCACAATGCAACAAAATCAATCGACCCGATGCAAAATGATTAACCCCTTGGCCTACAACAACGAGTCAGACTCGTAATCATAATTTCGAACTGAATCTTCTAAGCATGTATTTCTTAAATTTTCTCTAAACGGAAATAACATTTTATTTAATTTTTGAATAGCTAGGCACGCGGTAACTACAAATTTGTCTTTTCTTTTCTTCATTCCGCGGAGGACAAAGAAAATCTAGTCACCACTATTGTAAAATAAGTCGTATTCCAAGTGGTTGAAAAAACACGTGAAACGTTTGCAGAACGTACGATCTCGGGTCCATTGTGATAATTATCGCGTACAGGCGAGACGAAAATCGGTCGAGCCGAGGTTAACTAAAAATAAACGAGACAGCGCGAACGTGTTATCGACGCGCCTGCGACAGCAATAAATAATTCCGCAAAAAGCGGATGTCTGCCGTGGAACGTAAGAGGTCGATCAAATTCAGACAATTTGAGCGCCCGACAGAATCCTCGAGAAGTGGACACAGGCAAAATCAATACAGCCATCGGAACGGCGGGATTAAGCATGCAATAAATAGTCTCCTCCTCCTCCTCCTCCCCTCTCCCTTAGCCTGGTGCTTTTTTGCGTCCCCTTCGTTTTCCAGCACGAGAGACGATACCGGGCTCGCTCGCGGATCCTAAATTATACGGGAATTCAGTTCGCGAACGTGCGAACAAATAGGATAAAAATGGCGTTTCAACTGGCTTCCTGCGTGTTCGTCCCTCCCTCCCCTCTCTGCGCCTGAAATATATACGTAGAGCTGGCACGGCACGGCACGCGGGGACCTTTAATAATTATTATCTACGGTCACGTGAACATAATAACGTTGGCGTGCTTTTGATAATTGCACGTGCACTGCCTCTTTATGCCGCGCCGGTTCGGTTTTTCCTTTTCTTCTCCTCCTTCCATTCAATCAGGGGGATCTTTGTTCGCTTCTTGAGCCACCCTGGAGGCGATTAATTGGAGAAGTATCTCGAGGGTTGGGAGAGAGCCGGTGAGAGAGAAAGAGAGAGAGAGAGAGAGAGAAACGGAGGAAGGGAAAAAAAATGATTGCGTGCTCCCGTCGGAGTAATTAAGTGTTAATATATCCTGTCGTGAACGTTCGCCTCGACTAATTAACCTTTTACACTTCGTTTGCTACCATTCACGAAAACGTAGGCCCGCCTGTACTTGTTGCTCGTGCGAGGGGTCGAGAGCCGTTGATATCTCGAAGATCGAGGACTGCGGCTGAAGTGCGAACAAAATCTGCCGGTTATTACGTCACGGGGAGGAAGAAACGCGTGCCTCTGATTGCGCTATTTTGCCGGCGGATTTGTTGCGGAAATTAGCAGAAAATTGTTCGCACGTCGAACAAGTCCAGTCGCGTGCGGTTGGTTTTGTTTGCGAATCGAGTACGCTTGAAACGGTCGAAACTATCAAGCTTCACGGACGGTTCCTATCGCGATGCGAATTTTTGATATTGTCGAAGAACGCGTGCAAGATTGGCTCGAAACAATGGGATTATGTTTGCGTTTTATTAATTTCCATGGTGCGAGGCTCGGACACGGCGTGATACGTACTTTTCGGTTGCTCGCTCGCGCGGAACTGTCTCCGACGTTTATTTAACACGTTGAATGCTATGTCAGTACCTGGGGACTGACGGTATCAAATTTACAAATTAATATGTCATAGATAATTCATGTAATATTAACCCTCTATGGGCCGAATTTTTGTTTTTAATCCAAAAAAATTGGGGGAACGTGAAATCAGAAATTATAAACCTATATATGCAAAATGTCGATAAATTAAAATGTGACCTGAAAGTTACACGGGCCTATGGAGGGTTAACCCTTTGCACTCCAATAGTGTCTCTGAGGCGACACAGAAAATTCTCGTGCAATTATTCGGAACAATTTTTACATTGGTGAGTTTGCATTTTAGAAATCGGTAGAAATTGAAATGTTGCAGGTACGAGTAACGGTGATAAACATTCTATCTATGAAAGGAAATTAAACATGTCCAATGGAATTATTCTAGGTCAACAAATAGCTCGTTTTTGGAATTAAAATTGCTTGGAGTGCAAAGGGTTAATATATATATTAGTTATTCTTAGAATGACGATGTTTTAGATAGTTTGGTAATTTGCATGTTTAAAGAAGTGGGTCGAATTTTCGGCGCGCGTATTAATCGAGGAATAAACGAACTTTTCGTACGGCGTTTTAGAAATTCAGATTACGAGCTGATGGAATTTTTGTTGAACGTGCTTTTTTCGGTTTTGAGGGAAGTAGAAGAACGCTTTGTCGATTTTTAATTTTCCAGTTCGAGGCGATAAATTGAGTTTCGTTCGAGCATATTTTTGACGGGGAAAGATCAAAGATTTTGCAGGATCGAAAGACGAGAGCGAATTGGAAAATCGAATTTGTTTAGTCGCTAATTGTTTCTTTGCTGCATTTTATACGGTGCTTTTGAGGAATCGATTTTGAGTCCGTCGAACGCTTATTGGTCGTTCTGGAATATTATAAATGATCTTCGAAAGACTTCAGAGATATCGTTGGATGATATTTAAGTTCTGAGAAAGATTAAAAGGGAGTATACATTTTCACCTGAAAAAACTAGCTTTTTAAATTTGTAGGGTTACATTTTTGAAAAATGTAAAAAACTTGTAGTATTTTCCAACCAATTACAATATTTTAACAATTTTACTAATTTAAATTGATTGATTTAACTTCTCAAAAAATTCAAATCGTCTGTTAAAAATTAAGACAGACATGGTGAAAAAAAAGAAGTGATATTTATTGCGCTAAGAACGTAATGCGTTTCTCCCGAACCTAATACACCTTTAAGCAACGACACGGGGCGAGACACGCATACGTTGCTATATAAAGTCGCAGTATTTTCCTACGAAAAAACACCTGCTTTTAGTGCTCGTAAGAATTTCAAGCGAAGCTTTTAAATGAACCGTCCGAAAGGCTCCTTTGACGATGACACAAGATCTTAGGTAGGAGCTCAAATCCTTTTGAGTTGCCCTAAAATCCCATTCTCTTAGTTCTCTTACTTTTTGTTTCTATTTTCTTCTTCTCCTTTTAATCATCGATTCCACTCGCACGTTAGACGAAATTAAATGGACACTGCGTTCACGGAATTTCATTCTACGCATTATCGTTTGACTCGATAAATTGGCAACGTTCCTATTAATATAATCAGTCAATACTTGTTTGATTTTCCATGTACTTGGCTATTACTATGACACTTAAAGGGTTAAATAACAATACATTCGTACGCGGAAGTGCTAAGTAATATGTAAAGATCTCTGCCGAACCTGTCAACGAGAGTCTCATCAAACCATCGATGGATATCTTCGATTGACATAATCGGATCGACGTCAGGATGTAATAAACGCGTTCGCGCGTCAAACCGAATCGCAATGGAAAAGTAAATTAATGAACATCGATATTGTCGGCGTTGTTCATCTTGCGTGTCGCGCACGTGACGCAGAAACACCGTGTCCTGGGATAATAATTGCGATTTATGGTCAGGTAGTAGCAGCCCCGGCATCCGCGACAAATTATGCGTTTGATTTTCGAAACTGCACGCTACCAATGTACCAATTACGCTCGCAAGATACTGAAACGAAGCAATTTGTCTTCGAAACTTACTTAAACCGCGGACGAAACGTGAATTTCAATTCTAAACGGCTAAACTAATAAATTGATTCGCTTTAGTACCTGTTTTACGGGGAAACGCTGGATCATCATGACCGTCGTCACTCACCTGTCATAGTAGTAGTCCCTGCAATCAGAAAATGATCGAACGTTAGGCACAGAATTTTTATATTGAAACATAAATATTTTATTAACACTTTAACTGGCCAACCAACAACCTCAAAAATCCCACAAAATCAAAGTAATTTATTTAACGAAACAACAATTGAAAATTAACAATTGAACAATTATCCTTCAACCTTCTTCTATTCTCCAGATATCAACTAAATTTAGTGCAACGAATATATTAATGTACAAATTTATTTTTAAACATGGACAAACAATTCTGTCACCCATATATGGGTTATCATTATCATGAGAAAACTAATATAATAGTTTCACGCTTTTCTTATGACAAGTGCATTTTATAAAAATGAAAGACGATTTTCTTATAGTGAATAAATATTTTATTGAAAATAAAAATGAAAATGCTTTCCGGACAACCTAATATAATGATTAAAAATGTCTTAATAATATTTTCTATTTATTGGTCCTATTTAAAAAATTAAAGACTTCGATGCTGTTGAAATGTATATGCTTGTTCTTGGTATAATTGTTTATGGGGCGATTTTGGGGTGGCCATCTGGCCAAGCAAAATCTGACAACGTGCTGTTTTCAGATTCCCCTTTCAAAACGGTTTATTCATGTGTAATTTCTACTCCATTAATTATTTTGTAATTTTTAACGTCGTCGTTTTACACATTAAAAGATGTGGTAAGTTACCATTGACTCATTGACTGAACGATATCTCAACACCCACTATATTTAAATTTTTATTTAAAGTATAAATAACATTTATTTATAAACTCAATTTAAAAAGGCCAAAGATTAACGCTCCGTAGCCAAGAAGAGTAGTTTGCCTCGTTGTGATAGACTTTTAAAGTACATTTTGAACCCGCATTCGAGGGTTACAATTAGACAATTAGAAGCATCTAAAGAAAATTATCGGAACGATACATTTTGACGAATGATTAAATTTCTCAATTAAATGTGCGCGCTTGAAGCGCAGACTATAAGCAGACGATTCGTTCGAACGTTTCGCAGAGCATTTCGATAAAAATAACATCGCGTGGACTTTCTATTATTTTTTCGGTTGTAATTGGGCAACAGTTTCCCGGTGAGGCTCGGCGACCGAATATCGTCCACCAACCCCCGTTTGAACGATGCAGTGTACGAAATTCAATGAAATCGATTTTTAGCGCGCGTTTGACGCACAACTGGGACCAAATAAACCTCAGAACGGGCGAAACGTAATATTTCTACGTTTTCGAAAAACATGACAATAGCGCGGCTCCGGGGACAAAAGAAGGAGGGCGCGGTCATGTTTCGTGATATCAAAGCGTGGAATCAGCGGAATGATGAACGTTTCGAGCTGCGCGATCAAAAATTACCAGGAACAATGGACGGGGACGTCAAACGGTTTCGATCAATCCCGTACAAAGGCACGTAAGTGGCGTATGAAAATAAATGGGACTTCGGTTTTTCGGTTCTGTTCCTCTCGCGTTTCAACTTAACCTACGTTACAGACAATACCGCGCATCCCTTTCAGTGGATCGCGAACCGTGCAAGATAAGCTGAAAGCCTTGTCGCCACGTTACTCTTTTTCTATTCTCTTCCTCTATTTCTTTCTCTTGTAGTTTTTTTGTTGTTTTTGTTTTTCAAATTGAACCTCATCGTTCTGCGTATTCGCATTTTACCCCACTGGTCGTGCGTCCACTTTTCGGGTTCTCTTTATAGCTACTGAACTGAATAACATGTTTTTATGAAACTTTCGGGCCACTGTTCGTTCATGCTCGAACTGTACACGTGCATTTTTGTACAGTGTTATCGTTAAATCTATAACTATTATGATTGGTGATTACTCGTCGAGAGTACGTTCGTGTTTTATCACTCTGGCGATGATACTTCTGCGATGGATGTTTTTAATTATTTTGATGAGAACCATGTGCAAAACTGTACAAATGTTGCTCGAATATGAGTGAACGAATGTGGGGAGTCTCATAAAGGCATCTCATTGAGGTTTTTGAATATGAAAATTCCCAAAAACAGGAACTTGTTGCTTTATTACAAGTTTTTATTCAATGCTATCGTTTGCAGCAATGACTTCGTAGTTTCAATGATAACGATGTGCAAAAATGCACATATGTAGCTCGAATGTGTGTGGACAAATATGGACATTTTCACGAAGGCATCTCATTGAGTTTTTTTAATAAAAAATTTTCAAAGACAGGAACTTATTGCTTTATTACAAGTTTTCTAGTAATAAGTAATCTAGTAATTCGAAAAGACTAGTATTTTCGATGATAACCACGTGTAAAAATGCACAAATGCAGTTCGATTATGTGTGAACAAATATGGACATTTTAACGAAGGCATCTCATTGAGTTTTTGAAGCAAAAATCCCCAAAGACAGGAACTTATTGCTTTAATACAATTTTTTAATCAACCCCATTATTATTGCAACGACTCCGCAGTTTCGATGATAACCACGTGCAAACCTGCACAAATGTAGCTCAACTATGCATAAACAATCGTGTAAAGTGTCACAAAGATACCTAATCGATGTGAATGAAAAAACAATTCCAAAGTATGCTACTAATTCGACGTTTAAGTCTGGCGAACACCGACTGTATCTACTTATTTTTTCGCAAATACCCCGTGTTGCCGATTGTCTCATTTAAAATGTCCTCCCATCACCCTAAGCCCTTCATTTGCAGCAACGATCCAATCCCGGTACAGTCACCGTTCAATCACAGTTTAGTGTTCCCTGAATCAGCTGAAGCGCCATAGTGTTCACACGTTCCAGTCACGTCTCAGTGCACAGAATAACATTTGAACGGCGATGGAATCGTGACTAGACCGCTGCTGCAAGTCAAATTCAACGGTCTGACATTCATTTTCTCTCTATCTTCCGAATCCGATACTTTAAATGCATTCAGTTTGCTATTTTTTTTTTCGAGGTCATTCTCTCGAATTCCTGCTCATGCAATTTGTATAGCCTTGCGGCAATCATTGTGCAGCGTAATGTCGTGTAAATATTCAGAACGGAGGAAACAAGTAAACTTTACGACACTATTCGTCTCTATTTTACCGCGAGACCAGCAATCGAAGAATTTTGCGAAAACCAATTTTCGCGCGTCAATAAATCGCGAATTTTTAATTGGTCGAGAGTATCCTATCTCGATTGCAAAAAAGGGGGAACCAAGTATAATCGTCATTCTTTCTAACCTCTTAGGCACAGTTGGATTTTGTAAATTATTAATTTATTTTATTGTTTAATATATTTGTTGTAGTTAACTTTGTAGTGATACAGAAAATGCAAGAAGGTCGGAGGACTACTCAGTGTCATACATTTTATTTTGTCAATTTCTATTTCATTCAACAACTTGCTTCGATTTTAATGTAGCAACAATTGCAAACATAAAACGTATACTTTTCCAAATCTCAACTAAATTTATTGCGACGAATGTACTAATATAAAAATTTATTTTTAAACATGGACGAATAACTCTGTCAACTATACATATCTGACAATCAAAGTGTTAAATTTAACTATAACTAACATTTCTGTACCGAATGCATGAGGATCCACAGTCCAATGATCAGATTCTCTATTTTAAAAAATAGAAATTCCGTCTGTGCGCAAGCGAAGTAATTAGAAATAAATGATTTTTGACAATGAGATTTTCCGTTCGTTACCGTTCTACGCTCCAGGTATTTCAAAGCGAGAGTGCACGGGCCACGAAATGCATGATATTCATGAAAAATGCCCAGCAAATGCATCCTTCACATGAAAATCATGTTTTATTTATATCTCGTGTGCAAACGCCATGGTAAACGAAATATTAGCAATTTTTAAGCGTCGAGATGGTCGCGTATTGAAACTTAACGCCGCGAATACCGATTCTGGATTATGCTAGTTTTCGTTTCATTTTTTTTTTAACGGAGGATGCATCGATGTAAACGCGTGTTACGAATATGCTGCAGATTTTACGCAGTTACGGTGTCTACGATTTAACTGGAGTCTAATGGAGCTTTTATTTGATTTACTGTCCGGTGTTGAATCGTCCGTTTCAATGGCCGGCACAGTGATACGAGTCAATTTCTGCCTCGTCTGCGATATCGGCTGCACGGGAAGGTTTTCGCGGAACTGCACCGCCATTATATCGATTGCTTAAATGTTTACCGTGAACGGTTGTTGCAATTTCAATGCGCTTCTCAGAGTGTCTTCATCCCGTGCCCTAAGAAATAAATATTTACTCCTTTAAAATTGTTGATATCAAACTTTTCGCATCGTCCGGCGAATAAAAACCCGGCTGGGTAGAAACGTTCGCGTATCATCAATGAAATCATCGAAATGTTCTCTGCCTCGTTGCAATATTCTTGTCAAATTAGACGGGTCTCTTAACGATAAATTTACCGAGCATTAAATGATCGAACTTGCTTAATGTTCGTGCAATTTTTATTTTGACACATGCTTAACACTAAAAATACCAAATATTAAAATTAATTAATGTACATTGTCTTATAAAAATGAGAAGGTATAATTTGTTTAGAATTTCTACGATTTTTATTTTGATATATGCTTAACACTAAACCTACCGAACATTAAAATTGATTAATGTACATTGTCTTGTAAAAATGAGAAGGTCTAATTTGTTTAGAATTTCTGCGATTTTTATTATAACATATTGTTAACACTAAACCTACCAAGAATTAAGATTAATTCGTGTACATTGTCTTGTAAAAATGACAAAGTATAATTTGTTTAGAATTTCTGCGATTTTTATTACAAGAGTGAATAAATAAATCCATTGAATCGATTCTTATAAAGGCAATTTTATGACTTCAATAATAGTACAATAGAAATTCTAAATTTAAGAAGGGTCGTTTCACTCACTATGGTAGGTTTATAGTGTTAAAGAAGAAATGTGTTTAACGAATTCCCGTGGAAGCGTCTTTATAATTTCGAGAGCTGTAGAATAATAAATTTCAGGCCGGTTGTAATGACCGTTGCTGGTAGATTCAGCGTTGAGACCCAATGTCGCGTTACTGCAACGTTTCCGTTAACAATTTTTTTTCCAACGAATTTGCATTGTTGATTTCCATTTTCCCTGTCGGGGTTATAAAAAGAGACCTAGGGAATTTGTTCAATGTTTTTTTACTGCTATTTTTCTATCCAAATGGATTCTACAGTGTTTTGAAATTGATAGAAATAAAAGCTTGATTAAATTGTGATAAATCAATTTTTGTTTTGTCTTTTCCGCGTCTAGTACCATAATTAAATTTCTATAAATTTACACAATACTATCAACTACTTTATTTACATGTTGTAATTTATAATTTATTTTATTGATTGAGACTTAATGGGGGAACTCTGTTCGATTTATTCATAGTCATTATTCTTTTTTCATTTTTCTTCATTATCTCATTATATTTTTAAACTTTTTATACTGGAATGGCGACTCTGAGACGCCATTAAAAATTGTCACAAGCCACTTTTAAATAATATATGCTAGTAGAGGTAAGTTTGTTGACTTATAAATAGGAAATATTAGGACGCGTCAGAACGACGTAACCTAGTGTTAAAATAGTTTTAAATAGTATTAATAAATTGGATGGACATTTTCTCATTATTTTTATAAAGTAATGTAAAATAATATAAAGTAAAGTAAAGTAAAATTTAAATGTGTTAAATTGAATGCATAATAGGAAACAAATGGTGTACAGTGGAAATATTCTAAGTTGAAATTATTCGTCTAGGTCTTGATTACAGAGTGAAAACAGCTTCGAGTGCAAAGGGTTGAGTTTCCGTAAAAATATTCGCGGAAACAGTTTTGCGACTTTAACGATCCCGTGAGCAAAAATTCGAGAAATTGTATTCCGTTGAACTGTGCAATGTTTTAAGGACTTCTGTATTTCACGGACGCGTAAACTTTCATTTGTTTGTCGTGTTTGTAAGAAGCACCGAATAATTGTTCTTTCGTTGGCCATTTACGCGAGCGGGGAATGCGGTAAGCTCGCGCGTTTCATTCGTTCTCCAAAAAGCTTTTGCGATACTTAAGGTTATCGGACATTAGGATGGGATTACAGTGAATTACACAGTTCTACATGTATACACAGGTGATAAAGGCACAACGACGCGAAAGAAATGGCGTGCAAAGAAAGAAAATGGAACGAAAGACGAGCGAATTTCAAGTTGCCATTCCGAACGAAACATTATCCTTTTCATACAACCAACCAACTTTCTTTAACATAGAATCCTTAAATACTCTCGCATCCATAATAAACAACCAACAAAGTTTTCTCATTTTCATAAACTACATTTAACACTACAATTGCCCAATGGACGACCTCGGAAATTCCGTAAAATCAAAATGATTTATTTAATGAAGCAACGAAAATTCAAGCTTCATGTATTCTCCAGAGCTCAACTAAATTTAGTGCAACAAATATATTTAATTTTAATAAATTTATTTTTTAACATGGGAAAATAATTCTGTCACTCATATATGAGTGACATGGCCGTCAAAGTGTTAAAAAGGTAGATCTAAATTAAAAAGCAAAGCACAAGATAAAAGATACGCCACCTATAATTTCATTTATTTATTTACAGTTTATTTTAAAGTGGTCGCATCAAATTATGAAAACATCGTGGGTTGCAATTAACTGCAATAGAATTAACGTGACTAACTAAAATGGTAAAAACCGATTGAAATTGAAGGTGCGTTTACATAAAACGTTACAAATCACTTTCGTATTTGAAACGCATGATCGACAAGGATTAAGACAATTTTAATGTACAGCTATTTGATGAAAATTGTTTAAAAATGAATTTGCAATGCAAATTATTAGCAGGATGTAATGAGCGTTTTAAACGGATATTTTCTGCAGAACCCGGCGTTTTAGGGCGCCGAGGAAAAAAGGAGATTCATCCGCGGAAAGTCTTGTTTTAAACTAGTTGAACAGTTCCCGCGAGGAGGTCTTTATACCGTTTTAAAGTATCTAAATATTTGACAAGTTTATCGAGAAGTGGTCTATTATTCACTTACCTCAAAGAATGCTCTTTGAGACAGCTTCAGCGATTTAAGGCGAAATTGGCAATTACTTTGCTCGCTGCTACTCGGGTTCGATACGTTCTAGACAGTGAGGCGTTTCTTGGTTGCTTTGAAAGACAAGCGAAATAAATAAAGAACTTCCCGACGAGCCCGGGAAGTTCAGAAATTAGACGAAAAGTATCAATCTAATGAAAGCTACGCTCGGCAATCGTGGAACGTATAATTGCGATCCTCTGTTTCGCCGAAAGGAAATATTTTCTGCAAGCTTGCGATTGACACCTTTACGAGATCAAAATCTCTGCTAACTTCTGCGAGATTGTTTTATTACGTATAATAAGGTTCGAATGTCGATCATAGAATGAGAAAAGAGACACTCGCGGATGTAGGAAAGAAGTTTGAAGAAAAGAGTCGAACGAGAATTTATTGATTTTGTCGTTACACTGTTAATTGACAGTTTTGTTGTACGGTTCTGATCGTTGTTATTTATTAAATATTTATTATTTTCAACGGCTTCGGTCAGCAACTACTTCCGCAACGTAATTTATTTAATAATCTTGTCGTAGATGTTTCGGAATTTAATATTAAAGTAGAAGAATTCGATTTGGTTTCAAATGTTTGCGGTTAGAACGTGATATTTAGTTTACGATGTTGTAAATTAATTTTGCGATGTCAACAAAGATGCGATTACGAACGTGTTGAGAAATAATGTGTTGCTGTGTTGCGGATCGCGATAAGAGAAGACGAATCTCTTAGTATTCTTTTTGCGTGAAGAATCATAATCTCCGACTTCTGCTTACGAACGTTATTTGACGTGGAATTTATTGCGAAACTTTAACGTGATAAAATTTCAAACTTTCCTGGGAACTCGCAGCTCTGAGTAGTCCAAATTCGCTGAAACTCCACGGCAATAATTACAACTAACATTATTAGAAGAATCTGTGCGCTCTTAGTTATCTGTCGCGTCTCACGGAAATTACAAGTATTCAAAGTTTTTCATACAGGTCGGCCATTTATTTACGATTTTAATTAATGAATCCTACATATTTGTTTAGCACTGTTTTATTTTTAAAAATTGATCTAGTGTGTCCTATATAAAAACATTGCAGAAAATGTATGTTTTACACAAAAACATTAATGAAGAAAGAAATAATTGGTTCACAATTAACGCAGGTAGGTTTTCGTTGTACACAAAGGCCAACAGTTCATTGATGACTTTAATAAACTAGTCAATTAACTTTACACATTTTTTAATTGTAACATCATTTAAAAACATTGATTCAACGTGTTCTATAATAAAAACATTGCAGTTGATTGAAGCAGAATCAGCGTGTGTGATATCAAAAATATTTCTTGTTAATATTATTGGCATGTTCCAGTAGATATTTAAAACTAGACCGAGCATTTTGCATTTTATCACAAAAATTAACAGTTGAGGCTGACAACAGTCTAAATTAAAAAGTCACTATGCTTTCAATTAAAAAATACTTTAACCATTTTATGAAAATTAATAAAGAAAGGAATAAATGGTTCACAATTAACGCAGACGGTTTTTGTTGTAGACAAAGGTCAACAGTTCATTGATGATATGAATAAATTAGTCAATGAACTCAACACATTTTTGGATTGTAAAATAATTTAAAAACATTGATTTAGTGTGTTGTGCACAAAAACAGTGCAGTTGAACGAAGCAGAATCCGCGTGTGTAATAATAAAAATATTTCTTGTCAATATTATTGGCATATTCTAGTTGATATTGGAAATAATCGATCGGAAATGGATCAATATGCATTCAATTAAAATGCACCATTGTCAGTTTATGAACGTTATGACTTATGATCGATCAAGAACTGAAGAAAATCAAAACTGCGATAGAAAAAGTTTGAAGCAGACGATAAATAGAAAATAATGCGAGTTGAATAGAAAATAATCTCGTGGGTCACAGATAAATTTACAAATTGCAAATAGAGGTGCCATTATCCAAGAGTACTACTACAAGTTTCCCTAATTATTGTAACCGCCTCTCAAAAAACAGAAGAAAATCAAATCTACGATAGAAAAATTTTGAAGCAGACGATAAACAGAAAATAATGCGATTTGAAGAGAAAATAATCTCGTGGGTCACAGACAAATTTACAAATTGCAAATACAGGTGCCATTATCCAAGAGTACTATTACAAGTTTCCCTAATTACCGGAGTTATGGATCAAAAACAGAAGAAAATCAAACCTGTGATAGAAAAATTTTGAAGCAGACAATAAATAGAAAATAATGCGATTTGAATAGAAAATAATCTCGTGGGTCACAGAGTAATTTACAACTTGCCAAGAAAACTGGAATTATGGAAGAATACTAATGCAATGTCCCCTAATTACCGAAGCCGTCTCCCAAAAACAGAAGAAAATCAAAACTCCAATAGAAAAATTGGAGTACGCGATAGAAAGGAAATAATGGAATTTGAATAGAGAATTGTGTCGCTGGACACGCAATAGTTCACGGATTGTTAAGAAAATTGCCATTAACTGGCAATCGAGTGTCATCTGCGAGTTTCCCTTATTAGCGGGGGCATCGGCCGAATATTATGCAAATATAACGATACTTGCGACAGCGTATTGGCGCGAGGCGACGGCCACTTAGAATTCAGAGACCCTTCGACCGTTTCGCTCGGTTTTGAATTTCCCGGGTCTCGGAAGACGTTTTCCCGGGGTGGCGTTTTACATTAATGCGGGTAAAAGCGGAGAATTACGTGGAGCTCGGGCCAAACAAAACGATCCACTCCGCGGGGTATAGCGCGGCGCAATCAATGTAATTGGCAATTTTCCCTGAAGTTCGATCCCTTCGTCGGCGTTTCACGGTCAGCGTTCTCGTCGTTTTCTCTCTTTCAGTAGCAGAAATCGTGTGTTTAAACGGCAACTAATGGACCGTTTATTGACCGAAACACTTTTCGTACGGTCTATCGTTGCACAAACTCGATTAGCGTCCTCCTCCACTTGATTATCAGCAATTTCCTTCGCCGTTGGGCCGACTTCTTCGATAAATATTGGCCGATGCGCGGAGAAACGTTTACCGATACCGATCTCGACAGGCAACTCGGCAAGTCGGCCAATAATGTCGCGAAACATATTTTTATTGGCCATGTGCATTGCCATTATGCTTCATTTACCTGGCCACGTTTTTCTCTGAGGCGCGCGCGCGGTTATTCAAATTTTCTGAAAGCCAACGCCGATGCGCTAGTTTATTTGCTTGTCGCATTCGTGTGCTCGAGGTTTGCGGAAAATTAGAAACAAACTGGGCGAGATGGAAAACGTCCGGATTTGATTGTAACCAGTTTATTTTCTCCTGCATGGTAATTAGGGGAGGAATTGAAATTCTTTGCAATTTATAAATTGCAGATAAGCTATTTTTCTGTTAAAACTTTATTAAACCCTTGCCATGTTACGACGAGTCAGACTCTTTCTTTTTAGACGGACTACAACGTTATTTTTCTTTAATCAACATTTCAGAATCGAAGTAAATGCAGCCGTATAAGAAATATAAATTTACTTCTTTCTTCCGTAACATTTTTGGCAATGAAGACGTCATAGTAACTGTAGCGTCAAAGAAAGCAGTATGGCAAGTAGTTAATTCCATTTTTTCCATCGCAGTTTTGATTTTCTCGTTCCTGAAAGATGGCCCCGATAATTAGGGAAGCTTGCAGCAGTATTCTTGGCCGGTGGCAATTTTCTTTTTGAATTTCTAAACTATCGTTAAAATACCAACGCGGGCCGTTTACGGGAACACACAGCCTCCAAAATGATTTCCCGACCGTGTCCCGCTAATTTACGTAATTACGTCGTTCCGTAGCAACAGAATATTGATCACACACGCGAAGACCTACCCGGAAAAAAGGCCACACACCGTCGAAACGATCGCGCGGAGCATTCGTGATTCAGAATGTCTGAATATTACTCGCCGGTCGACAGGGCAACTACAACAGTTCCGGTGTACAACGACTGAGCACGAATAGCAAATCGATTGATGATTACTGAACCGCGTGATTCGAAATACAGGGTTCATCAAAAGATTCGAACCTCGCCACCGCAGTCGCCGCCATTACTTGACAAATCCAGGCGAAAATGTCCGGGCGCAAAAGAAACCCAAACGGCTGCTCCGGCGAACAAAACAAAAATCATGCGAAATATATACGTAAAAAAAAAAAAAAAAAACGTTGGAAAACGCGAAACGAACCGATGCAACGTTCCTGGAAATTGCGTAAAATACTCGATTCGCGTTTAAATGAATGTCAAATGCACTTTCGCGCGACGCTTCCGGTCGGAATTTTCGGGAAAAAATATGCGACGAGGTAATTTCCCTGCACTGTTTTATGCACATCGATTATGTTCGGCGCAGTGTACGAAGGAATCCTTTCTACGGCTGAATATTTACTTGCGCTAATCGTTTAGTTTGATCCTCATTTGAGGATCCATTCAATTTAATCGATAGACTCTGAGTAATTCAGTAGCGATTTTAATAATGTGGGTCGGAAGAGACTCCGGGAACACACTCGGAGGGTTAACCCCTCGTTATACCATTTTCTTGGTGGCTATAGTTATTGTAACACTTTCACTGACGCGAATGTTACAAATTAGATCAATTATATTTTGTATACGGCTTCATCGACTTCGATGATTAAACTCTTGAATTATGATTTATCTTGAGGTTACAATTATTAGAATTTATTTATAGTTCACAGTTTATTAAAAATGAAAGAAAATCTTTGTATGTTTATAGCTTGCAATTATTAGAATTTATTTATAGTTTATTAAAAATGAAAAAGTATTTGTATGATTATATGTTCTTCGATGGATGTACATTAACAACTTCCCTCACGATTTGTTTTACGATTGCAGTAATTAGAACGGCTTTGGCGTTTACGAATTCTTCGAAGAGGATAGCTGACAACAATAAAATGGTATTTTATTTGAGATTGAAGCTAATTAATAACATCCATGTTTAATAAATTACATTCAAATCATTCAATGCCTGACTCGTTGCAAGTGGTTAACAACAACCAAACATCATATAATTTCCATTTAAGTTCTCCGTTCAGAATCTACACTACAACTCTGACACGATGTTGTAAGGCAAAGAGTTAAATAATGATCGTAATAGAACAAAAGTAGAATTTGTTTCAAAAGAACGCTCCACGATTTTACATATATTACACTATCTTTTTCAACGAAAAATTTCCAACGCGAGCCTGATTATTTCAAACATCGCAAGGGGTTAATACAACTAACAGCTTGGCCATTCAGAAAGACGGAGAAGAGTAAAATTACTTCCCAAGCGAAAAATGGCAAGGATGCTTTGTAAGGCCACCTCGTGACCAGTTGTTTAATCATTTCCTCGAGGAGTAAATGCGACGGACATGTTAATTTTCTCGGGCGAAGTGAACCGTAATGCACGGATGTTTAGGCAAATGTAGATTTTCGTGCCTCGCTTTAAACAAGTTAGAGCAAGATATAAATTTGTCGGGAGTTGCAAGAGCTCTATTAGATTTTCGAGCAAAGTAGAAAGTTGGTTGACTTGATCAAACTTTTAATTAGAGAAACTTCAAACAGAGAGCCGAGCCTGATGTAGATGCACAGTATCCAGCAATCTAATTGTGATGCACTCGCAGGAACAATGCAAATAAAAAGCGGCGGTTCCGTGTCGTTCCCTGAACGATGTGTTTTCGCTGAAAAATATATATGTATATATACATTCTTTTTTTTCGCCGAAAGAGAAACTTTTTCCCGATATTTCTTCTATTTAATTTCGCGAGAGATTCATGGCGGTATTTGCCGGAAAGGCTCCCGCGACACGTTGTATATCTTATAGCGACAGATTGAAAATCGAGGGCAGTTGCGTTCGAAACGCGCGAACAAGCGAAAACGTGCGAAAACGTGCGAATGTGTCGGATCGTTACGAGCATCGAAAAATGACGGTGCAATTAGGTGGGACCGGCCTGGCGAGTTCTTTGTTAGCCAAGGATTTCCCGTTTTACTTTCACCGTATATATATGCGTGCTCCCTCTCCCTCTCTCTCTCTCTCTTTTTGCAGATGAAAAAATATAGCCTGTCTGCCGATTTTTCATCGGGGCTGTTTGAACGCGAAAACGAAACCGAGGGGAGGACACGGGGTACCTACAAATTGATCGATTGCGTAACCGGTATAAAAAACCCATTAATCAAATCGCATAATTGCAGAAAATTTCTTCCAGGTTTAGAACTACACGTGTTCCACGCGCTCGATGGCGCGCGATTCTTTCGCCGTTCTAGCTGTGTCTCTCTGCAGTGACAAATCGAATTAATTAAAAGAATAAGTGGGTGATTAACGATTTCTCTTTGTACGCCAAGTTTCGGCGTCCTTTTGTTCGAGGGACAGACCGCGCCTGCAAATATTCGTCGGCATTGATTTTATATACTTAAATTGGAACCGAAGATTTTGCTGATATTTTTACATATGAATTGCTAGTTTTT
>CM052092.1:7082760-7113439 GCA_028453745.1 Agapostemon virescens
ATTTATAATAAACGAATTCGAATATTGGCAAACAACGTACACAAAATCAAACAGAATAAAAATGTTCCAGGTCAAAAGAAGTGTCTTACGTTCGACAATTAAAAATGCTTCGGGGAGCGAAGGGTTAATCTGTTTTGTCTCCGGCTAGGTTCACTGAACTGCAACCGTAGTTTGCCAATTTACGCGACTCCGAAAGATCGCGAGAAACAATAAATCGGGCTCTTACCGGCGATGGCTGCGTTCCACCATTTTCCATACGAAACGCGGCAAATCTGAGTTAAAGCGAAATTCTCTGCGCGCGCGCTCTGTTAAACCGCACAAAGAGGAGTCTTTGATTTCTCACGTAGGAAAGGGACGGCCCTGGCTCTCCTCGGCGGTAGCATTGACTCGTTATCGTAACATTATCGGTGAATGGTCAAAAGGATCGCAGGAAAAGGACCGAGCGTGGAAAAGAAGGAAGTCTGCCGGACGGGGCGGGAGGGAGAAAAAAAGGAAAACAGCGAGTTGCAGCGGTCACGGGGAAAAACCAGGGAAATAGAATACGAAGCGAACGATACTCTGGTGCGCGACCTCTCGACGTTGCTTTCTCGGGAAATCTCATACGTGATTTATCGGCCAATGAATGGATCTCAAAGGGCGAACTTCGGACGGAATATTACAAATTCGCGAGCATGCACAATCGCATCGTTCGAGAAAATAGAACGGCAAATATTGAAAATACAAATTTGAGATAGCGAGCCGCGGACAAGCGCCTTTTATTCGAGGGGTTCAGACTTTTCAGAGCTGTCTACTGTATTTTCTAGTCTACATCGATACTGGGAACACCCGTCCATGCGACGAAACTCGTACGTGAAATATATATTTTCTGGTTCGTTTGGTTTATTAACCCTTTCGCATTGGTTGTCCAGTCTGCCGGACGTACCCCCCTCTGTCGAAAAAGGGGAAAAAATTGGAAAAAAAATTTTGGATCACCGAATATTTTGTAATTTTGGTTACGCGGTTCTAGAAGCGTAGGCAGAGTGAATGCCAATTCACAAGTCGATCGGAATCCAATTACGAAAAATACGATGATCGGTGGAATCCGGCAACTCTCGAAGTTGTTTGATTGTATTGATTGCTAGAATTGTAATATTTTATTCAGGAAGGGTGGAGTCAATTTATTCTTAATGTTCGAATGAGGCAAGTTGCGTTCCTTAAGCTTGCATAAAATGTTTTGCCTGTTGTGCATGCTGCATGATTTTCTTAAAATCAAAAATTGTGGATTGTATTAATTGCTAGAATTGTAAGATTTCATTCAGGAAGGGTAGATTCAATTTATCCTTAATGTTTCCAAAGGCAAGCTGCATTCCTCAAGCTTGCACAAAATATTTCTGCTTGTTGTGCATACTACATGATTTCCTTAAAATTAGTAATTGTTGATCATATTAATTGTCATGATTTTAATATTTCTTTCAAGAAGGGTGGATTCAATTCATCTTTAGTAGATTCAGATGTATAAATTTCCAGAGGCAAGTTTCACCCCTTAACTAAGCCGACATTAAAAATCGCCATACTATTAATTTAAACCAACTCTTACATCACTACGTAACAAAATGATAAATATTGAAGTATTGTACGTACGGGTAATAGAAATGAACAACAGTGGAGCTATTTCAAGTTAAAAAACGACTCGGTGCAGAAGATTAATACTATTTAGCGTATTCGAATTATAAAATGCTGTCCGAGCGTATTGTAAAACCTGGGAACAATTTATTCAGAGTTTGATTTCTCGTAAATTGCACGGCATAATGTTCGATCCAGACAAGAATCTCGCGAAACCAGTTCGAGACTGACGGCTCGTATCCGGAGATTCGATTCGGGGTGAATCGCAGCGAGGAATATATATTTTTAAAGAGTTATTCAAACACGAGCGGAGAATCCTCTCCAATATTTTTGTCAAAGAAACTTACGTAAATTTATGGGCCTTCAAGCAGAGCCGAAGACCGTGAACGCGACGGAATATGAGAACGAGCAAATTTCTTGCTTTTCCTCCGCAACGGAAGAACTAAACTATTGCGCTCTTTCTGTCGATATCCCTGACTCGTTATCGTGACGTTATCGTCGAATGCACGTCGGAAAAGGGTACGATGGAACGATACCGAGGCCGAGGCGAGGAGGGTAAATGGTATTTTTCGTAAAAAGAAACAGAGAGAGAAAGAGAAAGGCGGGGGAATGCCGAACAGACAGAAACGCGGAAGAAATCTGAACGAGGGATTCGCTCTGAAACTTGCTTCCATCTTGAACGTTCCATTAAAGACGTTTCCGTGAAATGAAAATTTCGAGGTGTGACGGTGCACTTCTCTATCCCCGGGAAACAAATAAAAAGGTAAAGCGACCGGGAAACGTTCTCTCGTTTCATTGACGCGAACGCGTTTGAAATTTCTGCACGTCAAAATCGACAAACAGCTCGTCCTCGAAATATCCGGCGATCATCGTCGTCCTCGATCTCCTCAAATTGGTGAAACTAAATACAATCACTGGCAAAAAACTATTCGATCACATTTAAAAATATTACAAATTTTTCTATATTATCACCGAAACTATGGAGAGGTTGCAAAGGAATCATACAATTTTCTTTGCGACCACAGTTATGTCTTCGTGACCAAAAACGTTACAGTCGTAAAAAGAAAATTTATATTTTGCATACAGCTACAGTTAATTCATCAATATTGATCGTAAAATAATAAAATTTAATTTCTTCTAAAAAGAATGGGATGACAGTTATATTTGTTAGACTTTAATGAGGCAAAGAGTTAAGGTGAAATTGTAGTAGAAAAATTCAGTAGTAGTGACTGCCATAAGTCAGACGTAACGTTCGAACGAGTAATGCTTCGCTGTAGACGTTAATTTCTTCTTGCAATTGTTTTAATGATTCAATAATGACACAGTATCGTCAAGCTTGAAATATTATCAATGTTTTCAATATAATATACTAATTTTTTTATTAAATACATCAAATCCACCGGTGTTTAACAATGCGTACGAATATTATGAATTCTATTCCCACTTTTCCACGGATTTACTAATTTTTTTGTTAAATGCATCAAGTCCACGGTATTTAACAAACACTACGAATATTATGAACGTGGATAATTTTATTTTTAAATATTAAATCACAGCAAAATTTCGAGAATATTTTCCAAAGTTCAGAAGCCGCTGCTGAAAGTACTTATACGTAGAAACTCGCGTTACACTGCCAGCGTACTGCCACTTTACCCCAAATTTTTCTCTAAAATCGGCAAATTCCCTCGAAACGGTAGTTCTTTCTTCCTACGGACGTTCGACCGTGGAATCCGGAAATGAATAGAATTAATTTTGCCGAAGCGACCGGAAAACTAATCGGCCGAGTAGCCTTGTGTATGAAGAAGCCATGATATCCTCGAGTCCGGTCGCTTACCGGAAACTTTTTAATCAAATCGCTTCGCCGAAAAGTTTACATCAGTTTGTTTATTATTTAAAGTTCGGATACTTCGGACAATTTCCGGGAATCCCGGAAGAATTAGAAGGCGAAAGTTTCCGCGAAGGGGACGTGGGAAGGGCCAAGGAGCAAAAAGTGTGAGAGAGAGTGTGAGATAGCCAGTGTGAGGAAGACTGTACGAGAGAGAGAGAGAGAGAGAGAGAGAGAGAGAGAGAGAGAGAGAGACTGTGTGAGAGAGGAATGCGTGTGTGAGAAAAAGTGAGGAAGAGATTGTGACAGAGAGTATGAGTTAGAGTGTGTGTGTGAGAAAGAGAGAGTGAGAGAGAGAGGGAGAGAGTGTGTGAGAATGAATGAAAAGGATAGCGAGAGCGAGAGAAAGACTGTATGAGGATGAGACTGTGAGAGAGGAATGCATGTGTGAGAACAAGTGAGAAAGAGAGAAAGAGACAGTGTCTGAGAAAGTATGAGGGAGAAACTGTGAGGGAGAGACTGTGTCTCTGAGAGAGACAGAGAGAGAGAGAGAGAAAGAAGAAATGTGAGAGAGAAAAAGTGTGAGAAAGAGTGAAGGAGAAAGCGAGAGGAGGGAGTGTGTGTAAGAGAGAAAGAGAAAAGGAGGGAGTGTGTGAGAATGAATGAAGAAGACAGTGAAAGAGAGAGAGAGAGAGAGAGAGAGAGAGAGAGAGAGAGAGAGAGAGAGAGAGAGAAGAAGAAGTGTGAGAGAGAAAAAGTGTGAGAAAAAGTGAAGGAGAAAGCGAGAGGAGGGAGTGTGTGTAAGAGAGAAAGAAAAAAGGAGGGAGTGTGTGAGAATCAATGAAGAAGACAACGAAAGAGAGAAAGAGAGAGAGAGAGAGAGAGAGAGAGAGAGAGAGAGAGAGAGAGAGAGAGAGAGAGAGAGAGAGAGAGGGCGAGAAAGAGAAAGTGTGAGGGACAAAAATTGCGAGAAAGAGTGAGGGAGAGCGAGTGGAGACAGTACATGTGAGAGAAAGAGAGAGAAAGTGAGATAGAAAGTAAGATAGACAGAGAGGGTGCGCAAGGGGGTGTGATAGAAAGAGAATACCCACGTGAGAGAAAGAGAGATGGATTCTTAGGCGGTCCCGGACAAATGAAAAGCCACTTTAAACTCGTTATGATGAAGTAATACACTCGGAAAGTCTAGCTTCGCGATTAAATAGCGTCGATATGGCCGGGGCGGCGGATTTATCCGTGGCACCGGTGTTCCACCGACGACGCGTCGTTCGTTCGGCCCATGGACTAATTGCGAGCAGTTTTAATGAGCGTCCGCACTTTTATTTCGCCGTCGTCGCCGCCTTGTTAACGGACTTTGGCTTTCGCAACACGTATGCCGCTCGGAGATGCACCAGCCCGGGAGGAAACGACAGAAATCCTGTGGATATCCTGAAATTGTCCTGAGTGCACTATACACGTTCTCCCTATATCCTACGAACACACACGGAATATTTTCGCGATGCTTCCCGCGACCCCATAAGAGACTCGATTACCGAACGCAACAAGTACCGGACTCCTAGATTCCCATCTGCCTCCGAACATTGCATTAATTAGACTCAACCCTTTCAACGAACCATTGTGCCTTTTTTGCGAGAACGACTAATTCTCGCTCACCGATCACTATTGCAACGCCGGGATTGCGCGTCTTTGTGCGAGACAAACGTTTTACGCCGGTGTTGCGAACAACCGGAACGAAGCAGAACATTCTTTTACTCTTTCGATTGTTTATTTACAGCCTTATTATTATTTAATGTTCTAGGTTCATCCAAGAGTTTTGCAATGTGGACATTAAATGTAGATAATCTAGATAATGTTTTGTTATTTTCCAGACTTTTTTCTAGTTACTCACGCAGTTTGTTTTCTTAAAAAAGTACTTCGAATTTAAATCCCTTAAATATTATTTTTAATTTATGAAAATCACTCAAACAATAAATACACATAAAATTCATAAAATTCACAAAATTCATAAACACCCTATAAAACCTAATCCTTTATGTCACCTTATATACATGGCATTTTTTACCGTAACTCGTTTTTACAACCGTTAAAGTTTTATCAATTTCTTAGATACAAAGATAGCGATGTTAAAATTATTTTAAATAGTTAGCAATAGTGTGCCTATTTTCGCGGTGCCTCAGAGTCGCCATTCGAGTACTAAGGGTTAAAAATTCGAGTCGACACATTCTTCTTGATCTTATAACGTATTAACGTTTTAAACTCATAAGGGAACATATTCAGATGCGAAAATCCGATTTTTATGAAACTTATGGGAACTTATAGCTTTATTGTTTAAGCAAAAAAACTTTTGTTCAAATTTTCTTGAGCCACTAAATTCCCCATTGAAAAACACACAATTTTAAAAAATTTCAAATTTTTTCAACCTCTGGTTTCCGAGATATCTCATAAATATCCCAACTTTGAGGGCTGTTTTCACCCCTTCAAAGTGGATGGTTGCCAATAAAAAAAGACACGTGTCAAATATTTTTCAAAGAATTATAAGCTCCCATAAGTTAATTTCTTATAAAGTTTATTACTGTTGCTCATGCAACATTTACTAACTGCAACGTTTACCAATTTCTTGAAAGCAAATATAGTAACGTAATAATTCTGTTGAATAATAGTATAGCAATTTTCGGCGTTAACGACAGCAACCGCGGAGAAAATAATACCTCGGCGGGGGGAAGAGGAGGAGGAGGGGGGAGAGGGTTAATTTGCTAATTTCCGTTTAAAGGCGTAACAGGTGTAGTATTATTAAAGTGCTCTAAGTAGGTCTGTGAATTTTACCCTCCGACGAGAATTTCGCTTGGCTGGATTATTGGTGTTAAGATTGTAAATAACTTGAGGTTAGCAGCACTCGGGTTAGGTTGATCACTTTCCAAGAACCGTCCATACTTTCACGCACGTTCTATTCCAGTCTTGGAAATTGCGCTATAAGGGATCCCTTACATTGAACTCATTCCGCAGGCGTGACTTTCCAGATGAGTCGACCGGATAGAGAAAGGAATTCTTTTCAAGATCGCCTTCAAGAATTTCAATAAAAGCCTCGTAAAGGTGATAGTTCGCCATCCAATACATACTATGATATCTCTCTCGCACGCGAAGTCAGATTTCCGGACGTGTATGCATTTTATCTCGAATTTACCGCTCTTCTCGCACATATACGGGGTGTTCGTCGTTCCTATACAGTCATATCATTGTTTCGAGCTTCAATATCCACCATTTTCTTATTAGATCATACTCATTGCTGAACTACAAATTTTATACACTTATAACTACCGCGATCGTGTGTAAAATATCAAAATGGAGGCGCTGTTTCGCAGAGAAGTATATTTAATATTGTTAAATACAACTTGGAGCGACTTTATTATAAAACAGTGAACGAATGATTTTCGTAAATATTCAAAGTATGATTTCCTGGTTCAACAGGAACGTTAGAACGACGCCATTTTAGATTTGTTTTATTTTCTAGATTTCTCTACAGCGAGAAGAAAAATTATCAGCCTCTGTAAAAATTTATATGATTAGGTGGATGAAAAGATCTTTCCTCAATTTTCTTTCAGCTACATGCAATTGGTTATTTAATCGCATCGATAACAAAGAAAGATCGCGACAAATGTACTCGAAAATGGAGCCTCGAATCGCGAATTGGCGAAAGAAAATGGCGAATTATCACGGAAATCTTCCATGGAACAATATGAACGAGCCATGGAGAATTTTTATTTTAGAAAAATAAAAAGCAGACATTCTGGTGGAAATGTTTGCGAGTCTAATGGTGTTTTAATTTTATGCGAATGCAACGAGCACGTTCATTTTGAAGGCACGCAAGAATTTTGTTTATCGTATTCTGAAGATTTGAGAAAGGTGCGGAACAACAAAAGATGATTATTCTTCCCGTAAAGCGTTCGTAGGTTTCTTCGGCAAGTTCTCGACGTCAAGATGGTCCTTTGTGCATTGCACGGCCATCACAATTATTGCCGAGTGCTCATCAATCTACCGTTTCCATATCGGAATCCCGTGGGCGCATTCCACACGAATTTAGAGGAAGTAACGCGTGACAGGTAATATTGGCAACGCGAGGGAACACTGGAGCTGCTTCCCACGATTAAAACGAAACAATATTGCACCATACAATACTGGCCGCTTGCACTGTTCAAGATTGACTTCTTCCAATTACCTTTCCCAATGATCGTGCTACCACTCATCCCATAAGCTAATCTCGTCTATCAGGAGATATCCATAGAAACGAAAATGGGCAGCAAATATTCTTCCCCAATTGAATTTAATTGTCCCACTGAGAATTCATAACTAACTAACAGGGTTTTAAAACGTTAAAAAATTAAGAACTACATAAACTAGACAAAGTTTAGAAGGAATAGTATAAAACAAAAAATTCGGAATTTTGTCGAGCTTTTTGGTCTGTATCGATGTTTATTATTTATTTATGAAAAGTACAGGCCAATTTTTTGTTTCATACTATTCCTGCTAAACTTTGTCTATTTTATATAGTTCTTAATGTTTTAACATTTTAAAACCCTATTAGTTAATTATGAAATTAAGATTTATGAATTCAGTATGTCAAAAGAGAAGAAGCTGGTACATTTCCCAAAAATGTGACGGTTCTTGTCCCATCTACAGAAATTAACAAAATGAGTTTTTATTAAGTTTATTGCTAAGAAGAAATACCATCTTGTAATTATTATAAAGCAGAGTACAGTAATCTCGTTTAGTGCTCAACAATAAGAACGACAAATCTAATTAGAACTAAGATGAACTGATAGAATGCAGCATAAACGATCACTGTAATTTGTTACATAAAGTAACAGCACAAGAAGAGGACTCGAAGTACTCGGAAATCATCGACAGGTTAAAATTGACAATTGCTAGAAATTGTTACAAAATCGATAGTAATCTCACTCGACACACAACTCGTATAGTAGCTCTAGAGGAAGCGAGGAAACAATTCGAGGTCACGAGGTTAAATGTAAAATCGAGCATCGACAACGTTAGCAAATTAAAAAAGCTCAACGACTTTGATAAGTGCAACGAACCACGCGTTCTATTGGCGTTTTACTACCTCGGGTGGTATTGCAGGCGCTTTGACATTCAAGATAGTATCAATGATACCATAAAAGACCATATGTTCGCTGCAATGACAAAGAACATTTTCATTCGAGCAGGAGAATGGTCGAATTACTATAGAATACTCTCAAGTAATATCAGTTGTCATATACAGTAGGTTGAAACTAGACGACCGGCACAAACTACACGAAGAACTGCTGCATTTTGCAAAACGGAGAGTCGACTGCTATCTTCAACCGTCAGATACATCGCTTGGTGTTTCGTTACAAAAGCTTTTCCACCGATATTTAACCCTTTTAGTGCCGAGCGAAAGTACCTATGCGACGAATACCGGGCCGATATAACGAATTTTCCAAGGATTGGGCCCCTACGGCACTTACCCCAGAAAGTTCATACAGCAAATCTTATTTTCTAACAAGTTAAAGTTAAAAATAATTTTTTTGAATTCTTTTGCAATGAAATTGGAACATTTATAATGTTTTATAAATTTAGTTTGAGATAAAGTGCGCTTGCAATGCAAATAGTAAGGTGACTAAGATTAAAAAAAGTTTGATGTCTCGGCAAAAATTTAATCAGACTATCGTTTGTTTCGATCTCTGCAAAACTACCTCGATGCTAAAAATTTGGATTCAAAAAAGGACTGTGAAAATCATTTGGCCAAGTTTTTAGCCGATAAACCGCAGAAGTTCGATTTCGATGGGGTTATGGCTCTACTCCAAAAATGGCACAAGGTCGTCGATAATAATGGCCAATATATACATGAATAAAATTCATTTTGAATAAAGGGAGCATTTAATAAAAAAATTACAAAAATCTCTCAATATTTCTCCGCCAATCCAATATTAGTATTAGCATTAGTACATTGTCTGACAAAAATGGCAAGATTTAATTTATGTAGATTTTATGCGAGGTTTATTACGTTGTATAATCAAATACACAAATTCATTGAATCGACAACTACGAAAGCAATTTTGTAACACACAGTAATTGTGCAGGAAAAAATTTAAAAACGGACATTTGATCGGCTGTGGTAGGTTTAGTGTTGATCAGAGGCAAAAGCAATGCTGGTACCCTGGTGGGACAGCATGCACACACGTTGCGTTCGCGCATAGAAATTTGTATGGAACTATTTTAAACAAATTCGTTGAGCGCAGCAAGACTAACCGAACAATTTTCTAATTAAATTCTCGTGCTATGGAGCATCGTGTTTTCGAATGCGTTAGCAGTTCTGTTGAAAGGCGTATGAACACCCTCGAATTTCATTGTTGCTGCTAATACGAATTAAACGGGAAGGCGCTTAACAATTTCCATGGTACGTTTACTCGTTCTTCGGTAATATTTAGCGCCGTAGAACGGGCTATACTACCGGTTTCCTGCAAAGATAATACGAACGTGTCCGAGTAACTGAAGTATTTTTGATGCGGCACGACGACAAAGATCGGGTTTCTTCCTTCTAACTGTATTACATTTTCTTTTTTAATCTACCCGTTCCCGGGTGCTTCACCGTTACGTTTTTCTTGATCCGACGAAAGAGCGAACCTTCTTTGTCCATTTCGTGGTAATATCAAGATAATGAGACGAGTGTTCCGGAGGTAAAGTCAGCTACCGGTTTTCCCCCCTCCCCAAGGAAGGGAATTACACTCCGCGGGAATAAAAGTTTAACGGATTTCAAAGCGTGGATATTTTACACGCGATAATAGAATCTCGAATGAAGTCAGGCCCTGCGGATCCGTTGTTTCGCTGCATTAAATATGAATCGGTCTCTAGATTATCGCGAGGCGAAGTTTTCAATAAGCAGTTCGTTACAATAGTCATCTCGCGAAACAACCTCGCCCAGATTATGCTATCGTTGCGCGCCATCGCGGCCTCTAAGCAATTCCTAATTTAAACCGAAGAAACAATAAAATTTGTTCTTAAAGGATTTCCGTGGATCGTTGAGAGACACCTTGCAGCTATACAATGAATACGTATTTGTATTTTTAACACAAGAACTACCAAACCAGTCATTTTGAAGGGTTGAATACCTTGCAGAATACCTAGAGAAGAGATTTCTGTCTCAAAAATGATTGGAGGTGGGTTCACCCTTCGATTTTTGGTGCTGCTCCCTTTGGGATTTTTAAAGTTCTGCCAACGGCATCGTCAAGCTAAATGTTCACAGTTAACGTGAGAATTTTGTCAAAATGCTATCATTACGGGTGCACAGTAAGTTTGGACTAGCGTAGGACCCAGAGATCTCGGGGGTTGTCCTCGGTTTGGACGTTGAGGCATGCCCTTTTCCGA
Organism: Agapostemon virescens; assembly: GCA_028453745.1. Taxonomy (NCBI): domain Eukaryota; kingdom Metazoa; phylum Arthropoda; class Insecta; order Hymenoptera; family Halictidae; genus Agapostemon; species Agapostemon virescens. The sequence goes on from CM052092.1 coordinate 7,093,583, forward strand.
AATGGCATTTTCCGAGGATCACGAAAGGCTAAGTACCTTGCAGAATGTCTACGGAAGAGATCTCTGTCTCAAAAGTAAAATTCGCAATCGAATTGCGGTCGCAGTATCTTGTCTAAGTACACCTCCACCGAGTTGGCGATACCGAGTTTTGGAGGTGGGTTCAACATTCGATTTTTTTGTGATGGTCCCTTTGAGATTTTTAAGGCTTCGCCAACGGCATGATCAAGCCAGATATTCATAGTTTACTTGAGAATTTTTTTCAAAATGGTATCATTAAGGGTGCTCTTTAAGTTTGCTCTAATGTTGGACCCAGAGATCTCGGGGGTTGTCGTCGGTTTGGACGTTGAGGCATGCCCTTTTCCGAAATGGCATTTTCCGGGGACCACGAAGGGTTGAATAACTTGCAGAATACCTAGAGAAGAGATTTCTGTCTCAAAACTGACATTCGCAATCGAATTGCGAAAATGGCGCCTCGAAGCGTCACGCCTAAAAATTAGATATTTTAGGGATAATTAAAAATGAAGTTTTAAAAACGCAAAGAACAAATTTCCAGAAAGTAGCAGCACTTAAGAGGTTAAAGAGAATGCAGAATAATGGATATTTTGAAGTTTCGAAACCGCAGCAACACCTTATAAATTTAGTTTGTAAGGTTGGCGAGAGAAACCTTGTGTGGCTCGGTGAAATGAATAAGGCAAAGGGGAGGGTTAAAATACTTAAAGGACAAGGGTTCGATGGTCTGCGATCGAGCTCTCTTCTGAAAAGTGGTTCGAGAGGGGCATGGGGGTAGTTTTACGAACATCGGTGGCGAGGGATGATACTACGAAAGGGGATTGCATCAGAATGACCGGAAAAAAGGTTGACCTGCTCGGATCTGACTCCGGTTAAACCACCGAACAGACCGATGACTGTCCTTTTTCGTTCTGCGCTTCTCATCCTTATCCAGAGCCATGCAGAGGTACGTAGAGCGAAATGGAGTCAGCCGGGAATGACGATGGCTGGATTAGCCTAGAGGCACGTGCTGTGGACACCATTCTCCACTTCGCTTGAGTGCTCGAAAATCACGTTCACGCTGAACTCAGCCAGAAAACAGACTCCGACGATTCACGCATTCTGATTTCCGCACAACGCCCCCTATCTCTGTCTCTCACTCTCAAATACACACATACTCTCTCTCTCTCTCTTTCTTTCTCTCTCTTTCGGTGTGTGTTTATCTCTGTCTCTCTTTCTCGTGCGTTCGCTCTGGACCGTGTACCCCTCGCTGTGCGTTCTATTGAACTTAACCCCGACGTGAGGTATATTAACGCGTTAAGCGCATTGATCCGCAGAGTTCCCTCTATTTTTTCCTTTAACTGCGACCTTTAACTGCCACGGCGATTATGAGGGTGGCTTAAGAGGTATTTTTTCCGTTCCGAAGCATGGCGGAACGGAGATTAATCGGAACGCGATTATTCCAGTCTCTTTTAACAATGTTTACGCGGATTTCCTAATGGAAATGTCTGGACACAACCTTTAACCTTGGATCGTTTCTTTAGCTACATTAGTTATTGCGAGGGGAGGTCTAAAAGGTATTTTTTTTTTCATTTCGAAGCATGGTGGAATGGCCATTAATTGGAACGCGATTATTCCAGTCTCTTTTAACACGTTGACTGCCGAGCGAATTTTGCACGCTTCGGACCAATTTCATTTATTTCATTCACAGAAGCGATCAACGTTATTAAAGAGAACTGTTAGTTATTGGATAATGACGTTCTCACCTCACACTACGGTCTGGGTAATTTCGATAGGAACAAGTTGTTGCTGGATGTTGTTAATTTAACGATAATCATTGTTAAACAGCACAATGGTGCCGGTCACCGCTGACCACCATGGCGTTCAACGTGTTAACAATGTTCGCGCGGATTTCATAATAAAAATGCTTCCGTGCAACTTTTAATCTTGGTTAATTTCTTTAACACTAAATCTATCGTAAGACGTCAAATGACACTTTCCAGATTTTCTATTTTACAAATACTAAAATTGTCTTCGCAGAATTCCAACATGCATTGTAATAAAAATTGCACAGAATCCAATTTGTCAACTTTGTCCAACTTGTCACTTTTACGAGTTAATGTACACTAGGAAATTTTTATGCTCCGCAGAATTACTGTTAGAAACCACATTAATGCTGAAAAACAAAATATAATAAAACATGATTAGACCCCTCCAAAATGAAGAGCACGATCCACATCGCAATGTAAACCAGAAAATTCATCCAAATTCATGAAATCTAAAGTGCAGCTCGTAATCATCGAAATCATGTTCATAAAAATGCTCCTAATATTAAGAGGAGGGGCATCGTATAATAAATAAGGCTGCATCGTTAAAAAATTACAAATACCAAAAATCAAACAACAATGAACCACATTTAAACACCCCTAAAATAAAAGCACAATTCAAGCAAATTCCACGGGTTTAAACGCTTCCATCAAAGAACCTGAAGACACCAGCAGCCGGATCCATCGAAACTCATCAAACCCGAACTGCCTAAGCGAAACTCGTGAAACCCGAGCAGCCATCGCAAGTGAAGCACCTAAAACCCTCTATCTCCAGGGTGCAACTGCAGCGACTGGCAGCGACCGTGCGGGCACTCGTTCCTCAATACGGCGAGCTTTTACGGCGATGCATTTTTATCAAAACAAATTGCTGGTGTATCGCTCGATCTCCAATTAAGCAACCGGCTGGTGCCGGTGTCCGGATATACATCAACGGACGATAATTCCCGTTTCTTTAGTCAATCTCCGGATCGCCTTGCATACATTTGCACGTAAAACGGTGTCGTTTCGCCGCGGCAATTACCCGGCGAGAGACACAGATGCCGGCTCCTCGAGGGAACATCTAATTCCGACGGTGTCTCGTTGGAAGGCCAACCGAGGGAAAAAGCCAGCGACGAAGAAAAATTGTTTCGGCTCAGGGCCGTACGTCATCGTGGACAAATTTAGGATCGCGATTTAACGGGTCGACGACGGCGTGGAACGCGATTGCGGCACGGGACAGTCCCTGATTCGACCGCGGCAATTAAGCCCGAAAAATGGAACACTATCTGGTAATGAAGCGGCCCGGAATAATTTGGTAATCCTGTTCGTTCATCTTTTCGCCTCATAAAGTCGGCCGCGGGAGCCGAGAGGCAGAGACACGGAGCAAGAGAGAAAGAGAGAGTGAGAGAGAGAGAGAGAGAGAGAGAGAAATTGGGAGGGAGAGAGAAGGGAGAGGCGTGAGGCTCTGCTCAACCAAATTGGATTATGCTCAGACTCATTTTAGCCTCCTGTAACGCGACCCCCGTACGCTATATATACATTCTATACCTATTATCCCCATATCTATCCACTTATCGTGATTCCCTTCGCGCCGTCATATTTAATTTTCCTTCCGGGGGTTGAGCAAGAGCCTGAATACCGTCACATTCTTTTGTCACCGGGTCTGGAAAGATGACAGTCACTTTGACAGTCTTCCGATCTACGTACGAGCTCTTCCTACCAGTGGGAAATGCAAATCTTAACCCTCCAAGTGCGGGTTCAGCTGGTGTGTAACTGGTCGAGGGTATTCGATCGTTTTGCGACAAAGGAAACCTCTGGTACTCTAATTGTCATGTAATAGGTGTCCTCTCGATCCCTTTACTAGAGAGAGAGGTGAAGTATGATTAGCGAGAGTCAAAGATATTGTTATTTCCGACTTTTTAGAAGGGTGGAAAGGAAATATTTGTTTTTATTTGATTTCGGTGTTGCGGAATAGCACGGATGATTTTTGTAAAGATTTTGTAATCTGTTGATTATTGGACAGTTTGAACAAGTTTTAGTTGAATTGTAAGAAACTGGAGTGAAATTGAAATTTATTTTAAAGTTTTCTTTTTTAATGTGTTTAATAGGTTGGAAACGATGTGAGAATAATTTAAAATTCTTTTAATGTTTCTGTTGTTTTAAATTACACCATCTTGCCGTTGTTAGGAATTTATTACTTCTCCCTACTTCAGAATAGGATAATTTTTATTTAACTGTTCAATTTGTCACGACTGAATTAAGTGATCAGCTGTTACATTAAGAGAAACAGCAATATTAACACGATAATAAGAAAACATTTCCCAAAATACGTTTAAAAAATTGTTAAATGAACCAGTGAACTTTTCTAAATATTATCAATTTTGCTGCTGTAAGAATGGTCCGTTATCTAAGAGTTATCAGAGGGTATGAAAATGTTTATTTAACTATTCAGTTTGTCATGGTCGAATTAAGTGAATCAGCCGTTACGTTAAGAGAAACAGCAACATTAACACAACAACAAGAAACATCTCCAAAACTACGTTTAAAAAATTGTTAAATAAAACATTGAACTTTTCTAAACATTATCAATTATACTACTGTAAGAATGATCCGCCATTTAAGAGTTACCAGAGAGTATGAAAATGTTTATTTAACTATTCAGTTTGTCATGATAGATGAAAATACATGAGAACTCTTTGCTGTATAAGGTACTGCAGAATTCAGATACCAGTTCGGATAACTGAGGTTCCAAAATATCGTGCACTAAACGAGCATACATACACCAAACTATATCGTGTTTGGACTCTTTCCAGTCAGAAAAATGTCACAAATGCGTCTACGAGCTTCTCTTTAGAAAATGATTAAAAAATACACAATGTACCATTATTAAATTAATATCATCTCATCGATAGATATTAATCCTCCATGATCGGTACACTCTTTCGGCAAAGGATCGAACGGAGGCTGGGATAATTTTTTTCGCGAGCAGAGTGCTCATCTCCAGCAACTATACCGAGGCATTACCGAGTATTCCCGCCAAGTAATATCGGCGCGTAATTGTCCGGCGTCCGGCTTCGGCTGTCATTAATCGGCGAGGGTTAATTTCAAGTGTACCAGCCGGCTATCGTAGATACAATCAAGATTGTTCGTTCGCCGTGTGTTCGATAACCTTCGTCTGGCATTGGGGGTGCTCGTTCTCCACCCTTTGTGGTCCCGGTACACAGGCCGCACGAGCACAAACACCGTCTCCCCGCTGGAACGCCGATGAGTATATTTGCAGATCAGTCGAGCGAGTTCTACCAACATTTCAGCATCGTTAGCATTCAATTACGCGATTATTGAGGGTCTTGGGGGCTGTCCGTACGTCCCTGCGCCCCTGATCTCTCTCTCTCGCCCTCTCCACCCCCCTGACATCTGATCGATACACGTCACTTTTCCTGATGCTTAAGGGATCGAAATAATAGGGATCCGGTGGCGGATAATGCCGGCTAACTTTCCCTTCGACGTCTGCCTCCCACGGAGAAGAATGCCGCTACCACTGTCAACATATTGTCTCGGAGTTTGAATATTTTATGAGCCTTCCTCGCTGAATCACTATTTTAGCATTTAGAAGGTGTGCTCTTTTTCTTCCTATTCAGACGCTGCCTAAGGCCAACGAAAAGTTGATCAAAAAGTAATTTAAGCAATTTTAATTCCCAAAATCGAGACATTCTTTTCACCTAGAATAGTTAAATTGTACATGGTTCGTTTACTTTCATGCATGTTAAATTATTACTGTTATTCGTAGGCACGAAACTTCCAGTTTTACCGATTTCTTAATTACAAACACGATGTAAAAGTTGTTCTGGATAATAGTATGGCAATTTTTAGTATCGCCCGAGAGGAGCTATTGGAATGCTAAGAGTTAAATTGTCTACTTTCTGCAAATAAATAGTTTGCTTATAAAAATGCCTACAGTGAAATAAGATCCAGTAGTCGATCAACTCCTTGCTAGCCGAATTTCAATTTACACGGCAGAACGGTTTGGCAAAGCCGGAAAGAGGAGAAGAGAAAGAGAGATGTGAACGCAACGACCCGATGGTTCGCTTTAATTGCAAGCATAATTCGAACGCGGCGAGATTTTTGTTAATTGACCAGCAATTAGCGGGTTCGTTACAGGCACGATGCCGAGATTCCGTGGAGTATCGGAAATTTCTTGAGAGAACGTCTGTCACGAACTTGCCGCATCGCGAACGACGCCGCTGCGTTGTTTATTAGCGATTACTCTGCAAGATAATTCCGCTAACTTGGACAATGGCCGATATACGGTAGTGTTGCGCGAGAATTCCAACGGACCATAAAAGAATGCCGATCTCGGCGCAACGGAGTTCGCATCTCTGACCTGGAATGACCTAAAGTAGCGAAGCACATTAATATACCTAATGGTATTTTGGAACTTAGTTTCCTCCCGAGGGACAAAATTCGCTTAATTGGTCCACTTTCCTCTGAGCACGAATCGAGGTGGTAACCAGGTTTGTTGGCAACAGTACTCACGTCAGACGCGTCATGCACGTACAGCCGTCATTATTGTTTATAACCGGTTCGCTTGTAATTAACGTGGCTGCAGAAAAATAAGAAGCTGCCGGCTTGGACGCGGTTTCGTTTGCTGTTCAAACAGCACTTCGATATAAAATACATTTTATTAGCTTACTCTGTGCCGTGACAACCGTGCACCAGTGAGATAAAAGAACTGTCGTCACGTAACAAGAATTTAAGAACGTCGATACATCGTTCTACAAAATATTTAAATTATTTACGAAGGGAAAGGTGCATTTTCGTTTCATTTTTATTTCTTTTCATTAACATAGACATAATTTTTTATTTCACAGGAATATCCATATTTTTACTCGTTGCATACGAAGTAATGTTAAATACGTTAAACAAATGCAATTTTTTTATTAGCAATATTAATATTGTTCGGTATAATTGCAAGAAACTGAAACTACATAGAAATGCCTTTTTTCTTTAAATGATTTTAATACACTGCACCAATGCATCGATGTCTTAAAATGTTTTTAGTATGTCCGTTGCATTATATTGCACCCAGTTATGTTCGTTGTAAATGCATAAAATCACTAGATTATTTATAATGAATATACACATTATCTTGTTGTTAAGAAGTTATCAACAGCTTCACTTTAAATGATTCCCATACAGTCAGACAAGTGCATTGTCGTCCTCAAATGATTTTAATGTGTCTATTGCATTAAATTGCATCTATTCTAGTTTATTATAAATGCATAATGTCGCTGCAATATTTATAATAAATATGCGAATAGCTTCTCTGTTAAGAAGTTATCAACAGATTCATATTAAATGATTTTAATAAAATGAACCAAATACATTGTCGTTCAAAAATTTTTTTAACGTGTCTGTTGCATTATACTGCACCCTATTATGTCTGTTGTAAATGCATAAAGTCGCTAGAATATTTATAATAAATATGGGAACAGTTTCTCTGTCAAGAAGTTATCAACAGTTTCATGTTAAATGATTTTAATACAATGAACCAAATGCATTGTCGTCCTAAAATGTTTTTAATGTGTCAATTGCATTAAATTGCATCTATTCTTGTTTATTATAAATGCATAAAGTCTCTAGATTATTTATAATAAATATGCGAACAGTTTCTCTGTTAAGAAGTTATCAACAGCTTCATGTGAAATGATTTTAATACAACGTACCAAACACATTGTCGTCCTAAAATGTTTTTAACGTATCTGTTGCATTATATTGCACCTAATTATGTCTGTTGTAAATGCATAAAACCACTAGACTATTTCTAATAAATATGCGAACAGTTTTTCTGTTAAGAAATTATCAACAGCTTCACTTTAAACGTTTCCCATACAGTGAAGCAAGCGCATGGTCGTCCTTAAATGTCTGTAACGTGTCTGTTCCTCTAAATTGCACCTGCTCCTGTTTATTGCAAATGCATAAAATCACTAGTCCATTTCTAATAAATATGCAAACGCTTTTCCTACGGGGCGGTTATCGTCAACTTTATCGGGGCTCGAAATAAATCGTAAAGAAAACGTTTGACCCCGTTTAGAAAATGGAAAACGGTTTTAAACAAATCCGACAGAATTTCTGCGCGAGGAAATAAAGCTTTCGTGGTGATTTCGTTGAAAGTAGCGTGGCCTGGACTTTTGAACGACGCTGTACAACGGCGGGGGCCTTCCAACCCTTAACGCCGAACATAAATATTAATAAGCAAGCGGTGAAATTCACGCTTATCGTGGCACCGTGAAGATTTACATGAGATAACACGACTTTCCTCTTGCTGTGTGGCCGTTTGTGTGGCTAGTGCACATGTATCCAGCAGAAAACATGTCGGCATTTACATACAACGTCGGATAAGGGAGTCACGGGGATCGTTTTGCAGCCACAACTTTTATCGCGGCTGATATCTCACAGACGGTATTGCATTCTTTTCAGAATAAATAACGAGGCGGTGGATGATGAAGCAAGAGCTGCGCGTCGTATCGTCTACGTGGAGAGCCCCTGATAACAGAGCACTTTGAACTAGGATTTTTTCATTTCCGTTTACACGCGTGTTCCCTCGAAACGTGACATGCCCGCGTTAACCTTTCCCCACGTCGTTCGCTCGACGGACGAATAAAAATTGCGATACGACACTGATTAAGGAAACGCCACTAAATGCCTCTTGTAAATCATCCGAAAACGTCTCTCGACAATTTAGCCGAGACCATTTGTCATTTTTAGACTGTGCGTTCGACGCATTCGTGACTGAATCGAGTAGATCAAACGCAGAACATTCCAAAATGAATATTCCTTCCAACTTATTAAAACAGTACAAAAAGAAATGTGTCACTCGCGTTTTGTAACTAACGCAGACAATTTTTATTTTACACAAAAATCTTCTGCAAAGAAAGACTTTCTTAGGCTAAAAGTTTTACTCATACGGGAACATTTTCAGATGTGAAAATCCGATTTTGATGAAATTTATGGGAGCTTATAGCTCTTTGCAAAATATTTGACATGTGTTTTTTTTTATCGGTAACCATCCACCTTGAAGGGGTGAAAACAGCCCTCAAATTTGGGGTATCTTTGAGATATCTCGGAAACCAGAGGTTGAAAAAATGTGAATTTCTTTTTAAATTTTTTGTTTTACTAATGTTTTACTAATGTAACATTTTATTATTCAAGGAATGGTCCCCTATTACTGTTATTTGTTAGTATTGCATTATTTCCGTTTAAAGGTAAATAAAATGTGACGCAAAAGCTAAGCAAAATGGCTCCGCATTCAACGCGTTAATCATCCACTTTGAAGGGGTGAAAACAGCCCTCAAAGTCGGGGGTGAAAACCATATTTCTTGAGATATCTCGGAAACCAGAGGTCGAAAACATTTGAATTTTTTTTTAAATTATGTGTGTTTTTCAATGGGAAATGTAGTCGCGCAAGAAAATTTTAACAAAAGTCTTTTGTTTAAACAATAAAGCTATAAGCTCCCATAAGTTTCATCAAAATTGGATTTTCGCATCTGAATATGATTCCTTGTCAGATATTTTCGAAAATTTTACAGCAATGAGATTACTAGAAACTGTACAGTATAAGTACTTTTAAATAAATCATTAGTTTAAGTGAAGTCCATTTTCATTTTCGTAAAAATAGTAAATTGGTCTATGAAAGACGATCCATTAAAAAAGAATTTCATTAATTTTCGGTACCTCGTTAATTTTTAAACCAAAACAGACTGAACATTTTCTGAAACATATACAGGGGATAAAACCAGCTTCTATATTTTGAATATATTTTTAAAATCGTACTTTTGGGACAACTACAAAATGTAGGGCAATATCAAAATGTTTATTAGTCATTAACAAATTGGACATTGATCAGCAGATTATTTTTTTCTTTTAATCTATATGTATAATTTTTTCTTTAAAGGAAGAGATACATATCAACTCGCTGCACAGTTCCCGAAATTCTGAAGCGGCATGACAGTAACTTCGCAATGCTAACTCCCGTTTATGTTCGCAAGACCAATGGAAAGAAAGAGATCCGTAAATGATTCTTGAAATCACAGCGCGAACGCGGAACACACCAGCGTAACAGAAAACACTTCATTATCCAATGATGAAGCGATATTGTGTATTACTGAATGCTACGGTGATGTTGGCGATTACGCGCGCGTGTTCCTTCTCTGCTATTCGTATCTGAATGCGTTGCTCGATAACGTTTGGTTTACCGCAAACCGCTGCATAACTCGGAAACCCCCCACTATGTGTTAAACAACATTGATTAGTGACATCTGTAGAGTTAATATCCCGATACATTCAACGCTGTCCTTACGCCGATTGTTTAACGACAACAAAACAGTTGCATTTAGCGTTAATCACTCCACCGTTAATACGGTAGAAATTATAAATAAATTATGAACGTTGCAAAAGTCACGTTAAACGATTAATAAATTCCGAGATACGCGCCAGAAAGCATTGACACGATAATTTTTCAATTGTTAAACAATTATTTAACGGCGTGTAATTGCGACTGGATAATTGCAAGAGAGATCGAAGAACTTGAAACTCTCGTATTAGAATATTTATTGCAACGAAACATCTTCATTGCACGTATAATGTTTGTGTTCACTTTTAATGTTTGATATTGTATATAATTTATATTGAATTTAGTTCTGATTTATTTATGAAAGAAGTTTTCGTTTCTTTAATAGAAATATTAATTGCAAGAATAATTACTCTTCGTCTGTAATCTTAGCATATAAGCAATGCAAACATTAAATAGATTGTAAATATTGAGAGAGAACATTTTAAGTAGAGTATAATCTATTTCATCGTTCTCATTCGTTTAATCGAGGAGGTAATCGTTTCGGCTAACGAGTGGTTCAATTAGCATTAACTGTAAGCCTGCCACTGTGGGTCAAATGGTCATTTTCAGATTTTTTATTTAACAATTGTTGAAGTTATAAAGTCACCTTCATACGAATCGATTGAATACATTTCTTTATTCAATCATACATTGTAAGAAAAATTACACCAATACTACATATATTAAATTTTGACATTTTATTCAAACAATATACACTAGCCTATTTTTTGCTCGCACAAATGACAATTTTCAGATTTTTTATTTAACAATTATAGAAATTTTAAATTACCTTCGTACGAATCGATTGAATACATTTCCGTATATTCAATCTTATATTGTCAGAAAAATTGGACAAATTCTAAGTCCATTAAATTTTGTCATTTTTATAAAACAATATACACTGGCCTATTTTATTGCTTGCAGAAATGACCATTTTCAGATTTTTTATTTAACAATTATAAAAATTTAAAAATTACCTTCATACGAATCGATTGAATACATTTCTTCATGCAATTATACATCGTAAGAAAAATTGCACAAATTCTAAATATATTAAACTTCTTAATGTTTACAACACAATATGCATTAGCTAATTTTACCTCTCGCTGCGTTCGGTATTAAATCGTTACATTTATTAGAGTCGTAGCACAATGCGTTTAAATTCAGTTTAAAGCTTGAAGCTTCCATTTCCGCTTCATATGGCTAATTTTCTTCTGAAATGTTTCAGCACGATGTAGCTACTAGAAAATGCGACTAATTATAATGTCTCTAAAAAATTAGAAAATTTTCACGTGATAATATCCTCTCCAGATTTGAAATTTTAATCTTTCCATTAACAACGGCCCTCTGAAGTTGATGAACGATTTTCCTTTTTCTTTCTACCGAGCGTTGTTATTCCAAATAAAAAACGTTTAGCAAAAATTTTACAGAAAATTATAGCTGCTCGTTGTAAAAGGAAAACGTCAATCCTCGAATCAATGGTGTCGAATCAACTCGCGGAAAGAATTTCTCCAGTGTTTTCAGAGATGTTTCGATGAAAGTCACGTTTTTGCCGGAACCCTTTTGTGTCGGAGAAAAAGCGAGACTTTGAAAAGAAAGCCGAGTTCAGCGACACGAGAATACAAAAGTTCGTTGTTTAAAACCGGCGTTTAGGGCGTCGGTTTGTAAATATAATTATCCTTGTTACCCAGCGATCACGGGGCTCGACGTAATCCTTGCTAACGAGGGGATTATCGTTCGTTAAATGAAAAGAAAAGTGCTACGATTAGCCGCGCGGTGCAACATATCAATTTCTTCTTCAACGATGCGAAGATGAGCTAATAGTAATCCAGAAAATTGCATCCTTTTATCCATGGCCCGGGATCGAGCCGGGTCCACATCAAAACAGGAATTCATCGATGAATTTTATTAAAAGGATCAGACATGGAATTTCATTACAGCTCGCGAGAGAGGGAAATAGAAGCGAACAGGGAGAGAGAGAGAAAGAGAGAGAGAGAGAGAGATATCCGAATCTCTCGTTATCTGTGCTTTTCACTTGTTGCGTTTGAACGCGCCTCTTTACGAAAGTCACGGCACAGTGTGCTCTAGAATCTTTGAATCAAGAAAAAAATAGTCAGCCTAGATGCCACAGCATCGATTTATCCAGAAATTAATGTCTTCGATTTTATTTTTATCGACGTCGCACACTGCAGACTGTAAAAATGTAAAAAGTATTAGACATTTGGTATCTTTCATGTAAACACCGCCATTTTGCATTCACCAACTTTTATAGGGTTTTTGACTGCATTGAAAAGTCGTGAAGTGTTTTAAAATTGTGTTCCATTCGAACGGTATCAAGTTTCGAAATTTATATTTATAATTGACGTTAACGAAACATTTTTTAAGGTGAAACTACAGGACGCTACAAAAATTTGTCTGTAGTGTAAAAAATTGCTAAATTTGAACAAAAATTATTAATAGTCTGCTCTTTCTATTTCAGGAAATGCTACAGACACGTAATTATTCACAATCTGACTATAATTACTTGAATTGTTAAGATTGCTAGTTATTATGAAGTAGAAAAGTTTCCGACCGAAGTGCTTTATTGGTTTTACAGAAAACCTTTCATACTATTCTTTTTAATACAACCTAGTATCGTATAAAATTAGATATTGCTAAATTTGAACAAAAATTATTAATAGTCTGCTCTTTCTATTTCAGGAAATGCTATAGATACGTAATTATTCACAATCTGACTATAATTACTTGAATTGTTAAGACTGCTGGCTAATGAGGTAGAAAACCACCGATGTGGTTTATCGATATTGCATAAAAACCTTTATGCTATTTTTTTTTTTAATGCAATCTATTATGGTACAAGTATAAAATAAGATAGTAATAAAATAAGGTTAACGTTATTAATATTTCGCACTCTATGTTTCACGAAATTCAATAGACGCGTAAATATTTGCAATCTAATTATAACTGGCTGAATTGTTAAGACTACCAGTTAATAAGGTAGAAAACTTTTCGACCTGAAGCGAGTGGTTTATCGATGAAAATTTCAAGCATGCATAATCCGTCTGCATAATTGATTCGAACGGATACCGAACCTCTCGATTTATGATGATGCAAAAGACATACAATTATAATAACGAACTTTTGCATAAATTTCGACTAATAAAGATGTCAGTCTCCCTCTCTCTCTCTCTTTCTCTCACTCTCTGTGTATATATATACACCATACGTTCCAACATAGTAAATACAATATTCAGCTTGCGATTATGCAAGCCGTCATAACTTCGATAATTTAGTAGCATTAAATATTGATGTTAAGTATTTATTAATTGAATGCCAACAGAAATCTGCGAATCAGTCATTTGTTCATTCATGAACAGTAGATACGAACGGCTATGGAAATTACATTGAAATATGGTTACATAAATAATTAATATTTCGATGGTATTTAATAACATCGTAATTGGCTACGAAATTAAAGATTCAACGAGTAACGTTGTTCCCTTCGCTTTCCATTATTCAATTACTGCTGTATTGCCGGTCCATAATATTGGTGTATCATTGATGAAATTAATATGCATGTGGGACAGTTTCGGTTAGCAAAATAAAATAGCAAACATTTAAAAACGAATTAAGAACAAAAATATTTCTCACCACTTGGATCTCTGTAGCCTAACTTTCTGCTATCAGCTATATACAATTTCTTTTAAGATTATCTTTTAGCACATTGGAATGAAGTTTTTAAATTATAATTCTTCTTAAAGATATGATGCATATACTTTAATTTTTATAATTTTTGAATGAGATTTTTCGTAACTAAATTGTAATTTTTCTTAAAGATATGATGCATATACTTTAATATTAATAATTTACTGTAATAATTAATAATAGAAATGAGTGTGCTCAAGCCACTATGTGCGGAAGCCGCTATAGTGGCGCATCGTGCTTAAGAGGTTAAAGGTCCGACATAGTCTACTAGTTTATAACTTCTATTTGTTGTATTCCGGATATTTCATATATTTTATTAGGTACGATTCCTGAACGAAATACAAATTTCAGACGAAATACGAAATGTCTGGTAGTCGTCTAGACAGAACTCAGTAAAAACTGTGCAGAAGCGAACGCGAATGAAAATAAGAATGCTCGAGAGAAACCGAATTCGGTAAAAGATACAGGTTTTCTGGTGAGGTATAGTGGGCGTTGTTTCTGTCTGTAAGGGATGAACCGTAGGGAACGAAGTTCAAGGATGAGTAAAAGTGAAGATAGAGAGACGAACTGAAACGCTGAAGATTGCACGAGTGATTGCTAAAGCATCCGTCATAAAATTGTTCATTTCAAGATCATTTTCAAGAAAGGCGAATTGAATAGAAATGAATTTTTTCTATAATTCTTTTTATGTTCTATCATTGTCTCCACAATTTATCGTATCAGCTATGCGATCGCAGTATAAATGTACAAAGTCTGCAGTCAGTTTGGCGATGATCTTGCAAAGTATTAATTTTGATTCTTCGTGAGAAATTCGCGATGACATGTGGCAGCGAAGCGATCGACATTCGATCACGCTCGTAAACGAAGATTTTCCTTCAATTTTGGCGGCCGGACGAGCCCCGGGAATATTTAATTATGCGAATCATTATTATTAATATTCATAAACAGAATTACCAACTCAAAGCTAGCGGCCAGTGGAAATTAACGACGCGTTAATTTGTGTATTTCGTCGAGTGAACGATCACAGTACAACAAGTTTCGGCAACAGGCGAGCGTGCTACCGTGCGCTGAGCATCGATTCGATTGCGTGAGTAACGAATGAAGACTACTTCCGGCAGAATTGACAGGTCTATTGGAATCATTCCGATAGGTGGCTAATATTTCATCGGTAAACAACGATACCCGTTGATCAGCGACCGCCAAACACGACTCGATAACTTCCTTTGACGCTCTCGATCTGCTTCGAATCTCGTCGAAACGAAATCCCTAAGGCATTAATTTCAAATGCTCATGCATGATTTAACTCCTGTTCCTTGTGCAAGAGGCACAGCATTTTTATTTCCCTCGAAGATTCACTGTTTAATCGGGCACACCGTTCTACTGGCTGTGAACAATGCGTCACAATTTTAGGTTCGTTTTATCTCATTTCCTCCGACGAAGCGGTTCAACTATTTCGTCATTTCCGTTCCCCATCGGATTCACTTTTTACCATTGTGTACACTCCACGATATAGAATTAATTGAACTGAGAAAATTCAAGACCAATAAGTCCTGCACTCGGTTTCTTATAGAAACACTTTCTAGTAAAAGATTAATTCAAGGATTTTTTTGTCAAATTATTTTGGACAATTTGTTACGGAGAATCTAAGCGATGGAGGACTAAATAATTTGGGGAATGTGTTCAAATGTGAGACTATACTACGAATTTTTGTTTATATTTTATAGTATCATTTTGAGAGTTGTTATATTAACATCGATTATGTATGTACATTTCAGAAACTGAAACTGTACATCATTTATTTAATTGTTTTATTACAAATTAACTGAATGACGTGGAGCTTAACAATTTTGGGAATGTGTTCAGACATGATTTTACACTACAGACAAATTTTTGTGGTATACTATATTCCATAGTATCATTTTACACGATACTATATTAACATCGATTATGTTTGATGCAATAGTTTATACAAATAAAAGTTTTATAATTTGTAATTATAAATATATAATTAATAATATATAATTTATAATAACAGTTTATAACAGTTTTGTACAATACTGGGTTGTATTAAAAAGTATAGTACGAGGGGTTTTCTGCAAAACCGATAAACCACTTCGGTCGGAAACTTTTCTATCTCATACCAACTATCAATCTTATCAATTCGATTAATTCTAATCAGATTGCGAATAATTACGGATAGGAAGATTATTAATCAATTTAATCTAAGCTGTCTAATTTTGTACCTATACGATAACAGGCGGTATTCAGAAAATAGCATCATGGCTTTTATACAATATTGATAAGCCATATATGTCTAAAAGTTTTCTACGTTACTAACTAGTACTCTCAACACGTCAGCTAATTATACGATTAGATTGTATTCCACGAAATGATACAGACGCATAAATGTACGCGATCTAACAATATAATTACCTGAATTATTAAAACTGTTAGTATAGACTGCTATAATATAAACTACTACTCTGTATTCCACGAAATGCTGCAGACGCGTAAATAATCACACAGTTTAGACTATTAATCATTTTAACCTAAGCCAGTACTGTCTAATTTTGTACTTATACGTTAATAAATTGCTTTAAAACGAGGAATTAGTAAAAAGGTATATAAGCAACAAAACAATAAAGATCAGTTAACATTTTTTAACCATATTGCACAAATTCCATTACTATTCAACGAAACAACTCAGATACATAGTGGAGACAATTTAACCTAATATATAATGTATACTTTATATAATTTATATTTCTAAATTTTTAAATAATTTAAACAGGTTCCAATTAAAAATAAAGGAACGAGCAAAAAGGTTTATAAGCAACAAAACAATAAAAATCATCTAACATTTTTTAGCCAGATTGTACAATTTTCATTAGTATTCCACAAAATGCCAGAGATGCGCAAATAATCGCACAGTACATCGACCATTTTAACCTGCCTTAGTATTGCCTACTCTTATACTTATTCATTAATATATTGCATTAAAATGAGGAATTAGTAAAAAGATTTATAAGTAACAAAATAATAAAGATCACTTAACATTTTTTACTCAGATGGCACAATTTTCATTATTCGACATACCTCCGTGCCCCATTTAAGAAAGTGTTAGGGGTTTCAGGTTGAAGTCAATTTAGTTTAGGCGGTTTCACGCGAACACCGTGTTCGTCATTAATTTCTACAAAAAGCGCGTGGCCTGTTCGGCCGGTTCTCCGCGATTCCGTTTCCCTGGTCGATTTATCATTCGCGAATTAGGGATTCCGATCTCGTCAGCACTTAGACGCTGTCGCCGACGACGCACCGTGAAAACGGCCGGCAAATTTCGAGGGGGTTCCCAAGCAGGTAGCGGATAATGGTGCGTGCCGTTGACGTTAATTATGTTCGCCGTGTTTGCAAGTATAATTTTTAAATGTCCCGCTGTTACGGCGGACATGCACGCGTATTAAAATATAGCTTAATATGCTAATTTATTTGACCGTCGGTGTCCGAGAGACCGAAAACCGATTTGCATCTCGCTGCCACGCTAAAACAGGGGTGCAAGGGAGAAAATAGGGTAGAGAGAAGAAAGAAAGAATGAAAGAGAGAGCTATCGCGATCGGGGATCCACCGAGGGTGTCCAAAAAATGTTCAAGTTCCGTAAAAGGGATGATTCTTCGAGTTATTCTGAAAAAGAATAACGAAAAACATGGGCCAACGAGAGCAAAGTTGCAGCCTACGGCCAATTATTTTGAGCGGTAGCGTTGTCGTCGCGCCGTGCTCGAATCGTGAACAAGGGAGGCTGCAGAATTTAAACGAAACAACATATATAGATAATATACGCGCATTTATTGATTCTTTTATACGGCAATAGCATATTACTTTTCTAACAATTTTATTAAAATTATTGTTACACCGTGCATGTGCAATTCGCGATGCTAAAAAGGCGAATACGTGTGGGATACAAAACAGGGCCACGTCCCTGTGGACATAGGAACAGAAAGAAGGAATTGTTTGTATAATTGAATTATTTAATGTTAGACCAACTGCAGCTTCAATCTGCATATACATAATTATTCAACATTAGATAAAAATAATTCAGATGTGCCAGTTTTATTTAACACGTTTCTTACCAAGTTATTTCTGCTTGACTTTTCATAATGGCCATTCAAAGTGTGAAGTAAATATTTATATATTATTTTAAATTTATTTGTTTTATGCTACATTTTTAATAATAAAATATACCTTTCTAGCGCGTTAAAGAAATATATCAGCATATACCACCGATGGTACAAGTATCACGGAACGCGTTAAATATAAAATTTCTGCTTTTCTGGTTCACGATTCGAGCACTGTAGGACAATAACGCTATCGCTCGGTAAAATTTGGAATTCGTCGTAGGTAGCTGCGCTCCGATTGGAAATTGAAAACGAAGCTGTGTATGGCATTTTTATAAAGGAGAAAATTTCATCACCCCCCACCCCAAAGAATCAATTTTTTTCTCGAGGAATTGGAACGCTTTTGGGACACCTTGTATAGAGAAGGTTCATGGCGAGCAAATTCCCTTTCGGTAGGAGAGACCGACGCGAAAAGGATTGACGGCTGCATTAAAGCGCGACAAGCGCCGCGACGACAGAACTTTCGGCGTCGAGCTGACGACATTACGCGCGCCGCTTTGAGCATATCGCGTTTGCCTTCCTCTTTGTGTCGACTTCCGGCTTTGACTTATTTATTCGTCGAACCGGGTACAACGGGTACAACCCTCGATCGATTCGTGTCGGGTTTGTCAAGCGTCGGATGCCTTGTTTCTAGCAGCGTCTTGATGACATGCTTGAAATTGGCTCGACGATGTGTTCTTGGATGTCGCTGGATCGTTGGGACCGGGCAATGCCTCGGCAATGATTGATACCGGATTCTCACATGTCCGTTAATACGCGTGCCACTAATTGGGGAACATTCTTCAGAAGCCATTTTGACATTCGAGTCGAGCTTTGAGAAGGAATATCGAAGTCCTTGCACAGGGGACGAGGCAGTGCCGGATTAGGACCTCTGGAGGCCCTAAGTACTTGAAAGATCTTCTGGCGGCTGCTGAAAAGTTGGTGGCGGATCGCCTTGTCACAGGATGTCACGAAAATATGTGTAAAAACTGATGTAGGTACATTCTACATCTTAGAATCAGCAAAGATTTGTTAAAAAAGTGTGCTGCAAAATTGACTTTCATCGATTTTTCGAAGGCTACATTTTTTTCATGATTGTATCGTATTCTAGTCGTAGAGAAATCGTCTTTTTGAAAATCAAACTTGTTATTACTATTGTTGTTAATATTGTTGACTGTCGTGTAGTGACAGTAATGATAATCGATTAGGATATTTAAATATGTTAAGAGCAAATTTAAACAGCTGTAAGTGGTGTAAAAGCTTAATTACCAACTGTACATGTTGCAAGGGTTCATTTTTTAATCGTGTATTACGAAAGTTTAATTACCAACTGTAAGTGTTGCAAAGGTTCAATTTCCAACTATAAGTTTAGCAAAAGTTCAATTGCCAACTATAAGTGTAGTAGAAATTCAATTGACAACTGTGAGTGTTGCAAAAATTTAATTTCCAACTATAAGTTTAGCAAAGGTTCAATTTCCAACTGTAAGTGTCACCAAAGGTTTAATTAAGAACTACAAGAGTAGCAGAAGTTCAATTGCCAATTACAAGTGTTGCAAAAGTTTAAATGCCAACTGTGAGTTTTGCAAAAGTTTAATTACCAACTATAAGTGTAGCAAAAGTTCAATTACCAACTGTACGTGTGACAAAAGTTCAAATGCCAACTGAGAGTGTTGCAAAGGTTCAATTTTCAACTGTAAGTATTGCAAAAGTTTAAATGAGAACTATAAATGTAGCAGAAGTTCAATTGCCAACTATAAGTGTAGCAGAAATTTAATTGCCAACTGTGAGTGTTGCAAAAATTTAATTTCCAACTATAAGTTTAGCA
>CM052092.1:7141325-7152714 GCA_028453745.1 Agapostemon virescens
TTGGGTTCATGTCGATAGCTCTAATCGTTTGGTCAGGAGATGCCTTCAAATATTGCCAAATACCGCGAAACGCTGAAGGGACGACTCATGACCTGTCTAAAATCGCGAAAAAATGGGGAAAAAATTTCAGGTCTCCGATTGCTTTGTAATTTTGCATACACGTTTGTATGTATTCACCAGCTACCTTAACGATCTTCCTCATAAGTGTGTATTTTATTCCCACTGTACTTTTTTACACCCTCCGTCAGTTTCCTAAAATTTTTACTCTTCTCGAAGTTTGGCTTCCTTTACTTCATCTTCCTCAAACATGGAACACTGTGCTTCCTCAAACATGGAACACTGTGGCTTCCTCAAACATGGTACATGCTCATTGCACAAAATAAACGTACAAGCAGCACACAATCATTCCTTAGAGCCATTCTCCCACCTCTATCGCGGTCATCTCGCATTGGCGCGGCGGAGTCGTAAAATTTTAGGACACGTTGCATTTTTATCTTGCTCTCAATTACACGTGCTGTGAAACTTTTTAACAGCGTCCCCGTTAAAACTGTAAATGCATCGCACCATCCTTAGCGACAGGGAGTTACGATGTCGGGGCAAGTAAAACCGAAGGAAGGACCGTCTAACCAATTAGCAGTCCCCGTTCTTTCGCGCGTACACGTTGCCCGTTGTTATGCATATATAAAATTGAGAGCAGCGCTAACGACCAAATTATAAAACAGCTCGAAAATTGTCGAGATAATGGCCCGGTATTGTATTTACATTAAACACCATTGTTCGCTAAACTGAACCACCTGTTTGTTATCAACAACCTGGCAAATTGAACCAGTTGTTGGGAAAGCTTCGGAGAGCTGGACAAGAAATTTTTACTTTGAACGAAATTAATAACGAGCGTAAGTAACCTAAATCAAAAGCATCTGTTCTATAAAAGAACATTTTTGCCAATCCGTCAAACATGTCCAAATCTAGTACATATTAATTGTAAATGAATTGTAACCAATCATCATATTGAAAAAATTCAACCTGTACTAGATGCACTAATGCATACACATTATATAAAAAATATATAAATTGCTTAAAAAAAGAACATTCTTAAGACAAACAAATCCTAGTCCATCAAACACGTTCAAATTTTCTAGGCGTCAAGAAGCAGAAGACAGTTTGAACTATTTTGACAGCTGCAGCTCCATAATCAATCAACGTATTGAAACAATTCAACCTGCACTAAATGCACCGATGCATACACAATATATAAAAAATATATCAAATGTTTAACAAAAGAACATTTTTAAGATAAACATTTCCTAATCCATGAAACATGTTCAAATTTTCTGGACGTTAAGAAGAAGAATGCTTGAACAACTTTGACAGCTTGTATCTCCGTAACAAATCAACGTATTGAAACAATTCGACCTGCATTCGATGCACTGATGCATACAAGATATACCGAATTTTTCCCAGATTTCTTGTACAATGCTGAACGTTTGCATTACAGTCAGAATCGTTCGGCGAGCACGTGTTCTATGCGACAGTGCCGCGAAGGGTACGGCGAAGTTGAAGAGCGTTGCAGGCTGCAAGTGCAAGGTTTAACGAGGAAACTGATCTGGCTTGCATCAGACCGTTCTCGGTTGTGTATATAGCTTTCTTGTGTGCCGTGGAAAATCGAGCTTCGCGAAGCCCCGGTTACATGGTAACTCAGTTTCACCTGAGCTTTGCCTTTCGGAAGTGTAACGGGAATTCTGATACTCGCGGAACGAGCAGTACATTTTGCCACATATATTCTTCGCCTCTATTCAGAGTCACTGTGCTCTTCCGCCACGTGCTCGTCTTTTTATCACTGAGATTTCAGTCTTGCTTTCTATCTTTCTTTCTTCTTTTTTTTTCGCCTCCCTTTCTCGTTTTGTCTCTTTTCTTTTTGAGTTCCCCGCGCCTGGATGCCCTGGTAGCTCTTCGCGAGCGTGATTGGGGAACGCGAAATAACGAGGGTTGACGTGTTCCTTCGTTGTGTCGTCTTTTTATTCACCAT
The DNA here is from genome assembly GCA_028453745.1 of Agapostemon virescens. Classification (NCBI taxonomy): domain Eukaryota; kingdom Metazoa; phylum Arthropoda; class Insecta; order Hymenoptera; family Halictidae; genus Agapostemon; species Agapostemon virescens. Next base: position 7,143,352 of record CM052092.1, read on the forward strand.
TATAGTGATGGCTGCAGGGTAATGTTGTAATGATGTACTACGGACTGTGACCATTGAATTCGACCGTATGAACAAGTTCCTGTTTTCTGCGATGCCGAACTGGAAATATCAACCGTCGCATTTTCTGCAGGAAATGTCACCAAATAACGAAATTAATAGTTAGAAAATATTTCAGATAAATATTCGTACATTTTGCATTTTGTCCACTATTTTGTCGCCACTTTTGAATTTTTAAAACACTCGAAGCACTGTGATTTACCAAGAGCATACTCACCGTAAGCTTCGATGAGCATTCGATGAAATTCTGCAGCAGTTTTCTTCAAACGGTAACAGAAAATCAATGCTGGCCGCAAATCGTAGCTTCCAGGCATGAGATTCGATATTTTCGACGCTATTAAATACTATGCTGTTGTATGAAACTTGTATGGTTGAGAGTTGAAAATCTTCATTGGATGTCGAAACAAGAGCATGGCGTCGATGGCGTGTTTGACAGTAGCAAATTCTGGTTTCAAATTTACAAATGGGCGAATAGAAATTACATTCTTCTCTTAGCGATTTTAGTCAATTGACTATAATGCATATTCAGTTAATTCGACGCTATTAAAATCTGTGCTGTTGTATTAAACTTGTATGGTTGCGAGTTGAAAATCTTTATCGGATGTCGAAACAAGAAAATGGCGTCGATGACGCGGTCTGATGGTGACTACATTGACAGCTAGCGCGCACGTATTGGCAAATTGCGCTTTCATATTTGCAAACCTGGTATTTTGTTCCATGCAGAACTTCTTAAATCGTACAATTTTTAATGACGACGATGATGTAAAATCTCATTTAACACATTCATTGCCCTCAAACTGACGACTTCAAAAAAATAAAATCTCATAAAATCTAATTAATTTATTTAACGAAGCAGCTATTGAAAATTTTAAATGTATGGCATATAGTTATCTATCAGCCTTCGTGTATTCTTTATATATCAACAAAGTTGAATGCAACGAATATATTAACGTACAAATTTTTTTTTTCAACATGGACTAATAAACATGGCAGTCAAAATGTTAATTCACTTTTTGTTCTTGGCAAACATCGTTAGTTCTGTGAACATGGAATTATGAAACTGCCTGAAAGATGGCAAAAGGTCATCGACTAAAACGTGCAATGCCTAATTGAATAATGTTAATGCTTTCAAATAAAAATGTTGTATTTTCATTACAAACGCAATAGATACAAACGCAATAGATATCTACGATTAGCTTGTAAAACGCTGCACCGGTAAATTGAATTTATTATTTTCACCGGGGCCATTCAATTCGACAGTATGAAAAAGTTCCTGTTTTCTACGATACCGAATTGCGGAAAGCCATTGTGACATTTTCTGCATGAATTGCTGGAGATTGTTGAACCGAACTAGGTATTCGAGGATGGCTTGTAAAAGAACGCATGTGTGCAATTTGATTAAGGCTAATTGATTAAGGCTATTCAATTCAACGATATTAAAAAATTCCTATTGGATACACCGAACTGGAAACGTCACGATCACATTTTCTGCACGAAATATCACCGAATTCAAGAAACTGTTAGTAAATATTTGATCCAATGCTGGAAATTGTTAAATAAAACCAGATACTTATGGCTAGCTTGTACAACGCTGCATTTACGAATTAAATTTGTTATTTTGAATATATGAACAAATTCCTGTATTTTATAGTACAGTATTGGGACTTGTTGTTAGGAAATTGTTGCTACATAACTGAATGTATTGTCCTCAAATAATTGACCAAATGTAATGTAATGGAATGGCTCGTACAAGATTATTTCGAATAATTAGTTCTATTATCGTGACTGATACAAATTGTCTTTTAGTTTTATAACTAACTGTATTTTGTAACTCACAATTCAATTTAACAACGTTGATCACTTTTACCAATGAAAGAAAGGAAACTTGTTTGAAACACCGAAGATACGTTCGACAGTCAACTTGTTTGCAAGAGTTTGGTGCTTGTTCTGCAAAATTGCTTGGAATTCAATGTGTTAGTGTTATCTGTTTCCTGAATCAATGTTCATCTTCAAAAAATATTTGAAGAACAATTGAACGAAAGATTCAAACATTTCATTCGATGTCATAGTTTACCAAAATAAAATTGTTCTCTTTTAAGAACATCGAAACAAGTGTATTTTATTTGTAAAAATTGTACCATTCATATAAAATAAAATTTCATTTAAATTGAAATAAAACGTTTTGCATTTAAGAGGTCGGAAAAAAATTGAACATTTGCAACTACGAGTAACAGTAACAAACCTTCTACACACGAAACAAATTAATCAAGTACAAATAGACAGTTTTATATCTAAAAATATGTCGATTTTGAAATTAACACTAGAACTACCAAACCAGTCAAAATGACTGGACCCTATTTATTTCTTTCGCAATTCCCAAAGTTATAAGAACGTTTTCATTAGTAATTTTCCGATGTACTTCTTCAATGAACTACATGTTACAATAAAAATTTAATGAAGTTTAAATAGATACAGTCTCGTTAATATCCCACAACAATGTATATCGTTGAATTCATTCTTCAGTAGTTCGTTTAAATTGCTTGACGTGTAAAAGGTTGACGCCCAGTATCGTTATGGCAATCTGTTCAATGTAAATTAGCAATATTGCAAAATTGCCTTTTAACAATTTCTCAAAAAATAGTAGAAGAGAGGAGGGAGGGTAGTCAGGAATACGTCGCCGAAGAAACTCGATTAGAGATCGAAGAGGCATCGAAAAAGCAAGTATCATATTCTTTATCGCAGGAGAAGAAGAATGCGCAGACTTGGTTTACGAGCTAATACCTGGCAGATAGACGATTCCAGGTAGCGTATCCAAAAAGTAGGGGCATTGTCCGTATCACCGCAATAGAAGACGTTTCGTGACTTCTTTCGCCCGTGAGAAAATAGCCGCGAGTTTTCACCGACAAGACGCTACATGCGTTCCGCAGTAAACCCGCCTCTTAACGTCCGGTTATCACGAAACGAGACTTCCGCTACAGGGAGCGTAAAATGTGCTCTCTCTCTTTCTCCCTCTCTGCACCTCTCCTTCTCTATCGTTCACCGAAAGGGGAACAATTTCTAACTGCCGTTATAAATAATGAGCTGCAATTAAAGAGCCACAGAGTACGAAGGTCCGTCGAGGGAAGAGTGTAACGATTACGATGGAAATACTGTCATGTAGCTGAACGGATGTACATACGTATACAGGGTGTGTAAATAGGATCGCGAGCACTTTTCCTTCACTCTGTGAATAATCATCTATTATAATCAAACTGTGGATTTTTATGGAAAATAGAGTCTCGTAGACTTGCATTTCTTTCTCTAACAATTTATTGTGTTCGAATGCAATAATAGTTTTCAATTATTTAAATGACTCGTTACCGACTTATTGGACAGTCCTTGAAATTATAAGAATGTTGAATGAAAACTTTTCGTTTGTTCTAAATTGCATGCAGAGGGTGCACGCAGTTATTTTAGGCTGTAAATTTGTTATTGGCGAAGTTTTAAAAAAGTGTTAGAGGACAGCGACGAATGTACTCGAAATGGAATGAGAAACAATTGGATGGACCACCCTGTATATCACGGTGCGTGCTTGATGAGCTGATCGGGGGAGGAAGCTCGAACTGGTTGGTACGAAACTTTGTTGAAACCCTCGGCACGAGGTGGCGGGTTCTCATGTGCACGTGCACACCGGCAAAACTGTTCTGTGAATTTCGTGAATGAGCCTGTTCCGACCGAGGGGGTTAATTATGAAGAGATTATAAAAGTATAATACCGTATTAAACGGGCCGTTCGTGTTGTACAAATATTCGTGATTATCAAGGGCCCGGTAATCACGGATAGCGCAGCTAATTTAGTCGGACAAGCGGCGTTTATATTTCCGGCAAACTTTTACGAGATTATGGGACGTTCGGTATAGTCGTATACGTGTGCGCGGATTCATTTTGAAAATATTTATTACCGTCAATTACGATTGACCGGAATAGAGAAAAGTTTGTTTCGTCTCATAGAAGACTCATTGTTGCACAATTATAAAATTAATTCGTTGCTTCCTTTTATGTTAACGAATTTCCTTTCTTAAATGTTTGGCAACCAATCGCAATGGCTGCCAAAAAGGTATAGTAGACCGTATTCATATATTCTTTAATAGTAATTGGATATACAGAAAAGTTTTCTTTATTTAATGAAATATTTCTCATTGTAAAAATAATATAAAAATAAATCTTTCTGTCTGTTAGTTTCACGAATTCTTTTCTTAAATGTTTGGCAACCAATGGCAGCGACTGCCAAGAAGTAGTAGGACACAGTGGAGCTTTTTACAAATATTTATTTTTATATAGTTTTTGTTAATAATTGGAGATACAGCAGTTTCCCTTATATAATAAAAGATTTCTCATTTTTGTTACTTCTGCGTCTGATTTTAATGATACGTGCATATGTTCAGATTGTGAGAGGGCAAGTATAGATTTATGAACACGATTTGTTTGAGACATATTATTTCGCTTAATCACAGCGACTCTAAATAATGAGAAAATAGAATCCATTCGAGTAACACAAGCATATTTCTAAATGTTTATTTTCTGCTAAAATTAAAGTCGCAACTTGACGCGGATTATGCGATACGTGTTCAAAAATTGTTTAATCGCATGGAGCAATTGAAATATTTTTTTTTCAACATTCTGAACAATTAATATAATTCGTGAATTGTGCTTTGATACACGATTATGTTAATTAGAATCAATTGCCGCTACGTTTGCAAATTACAAGCCGCGTTCCGTGAATTCCGACGGAGTTATTATTTGCAAAAAGCGTCGCGAAAACGTGCAAACAATATAAATAAAATCCACGCTCGGTTAAGTAATAAATATTGAATTACCCGCGCTACGCTTTTCCCCGTTGAAATACACCTAATAAAATACCCCTTTTAAACAAACCGAACAAATAAACTGAATTTATCGGCGTATAAAGATATTGTATTTTAGCATCGCCGGGGTAGCACAGTCCCGATATCGGAATCTATAGAACAATCGTGAATCGAATAAGTAAATGTTGCATAACGATTACACGAACGGTATTTTAATCCGGTGAAATTTTTCCATTAGGAACTTTCTTGTTATGTAGATTTTTATACCCGGGGTATAATTTGCTTGAATTACGCGCGTCACGCACGGTCGACACGGGCCGCCATTAATACCCTCTCTCTTTCGCTATATTTGCACGTTTTTTTCCCGTGCTATGAACATACGTATTACATCATTGATAAGAGTCGTAAAATTCTGGTAAATATCACTTTGCACCTTGCCATTAATATTGGTTCTCAAACACTTCGTATACTCATTCGCGTAACAGAAAAATTGCAGAAAAGATTCGAAATCTCCTTTCACATATTTGACGAAATTAAAATTAAAACTTTGAAAATTATATCGTAAGATTGCGAATAAATTATAGTAGTACTTTTAGAGTCGCTTGTTAGAATTGTTATTATGGTAGTTGTCGCGTGACGCGTTGCGCTGACGGGATCGATGCAACGTCTGACTAATATCGTGTTGTACTACTGCGAATTGGTACACTTCATTGAAAGAAATCATTTCCTCTGATTAGGCGCAAACTGGAGAGAGATGCACTATGTATACGTGTTCAATAGGAGGCTCAAAGTGATAATCATATGGATTAAATTGTTAACAAGTGCACAATTCGCGTGTAAAACTGACAAGTTCGGTGTAATCATCAAGAAATGGGAGCTTCGATACAATTTAATTTCTGAAATCGATAATTGACGCAATAAATTGTTTAAGCGTAACAGATCAACGGGATCAATAGTACAGACGATTGTTAACATTTAAGAGACACGTTGACTGATAAAAGTAGAAAAACCACACCTAACATTATTTAAAATATTTTTGACTTTATTGGTGTTTGCCACTGTTGGGAGCTACTGTCGCGTAATTTTCTGAAAATCGTATCTATTATATCATTTAAAATATTTTTGACTGCATTAGTTTGCTACTGCTAGAAACTACTGTCACGTCATATTCTGAAAATCATATCTATCATACTACGTAAAATATTTGTTACTTTACTAGTTTACCACTGTTAGAAACTACTGTCGCATAATATTCTGCAAAATCCTATCTAGCATACAATTTAAAATATTTTTGACTTTATTAGTTTGCCACCGTTGGAAACTACTGCCGCGTAAAATTCTAAAAAAACGCGGATAAAAAGTGTGACGAAAAAGTCAAACGAAAAGCATGATACTTAAAAATTAAAACGTCGAACGTCGAAACGTCGAAAATATTTCTGTGGTATGTGGTATGTATATAAACGGTTTTAAAACCGCCTACTAATATCATTATTCTGGCCAATTGATTCATACGAGGGCAGACAGTTAAAGGCTTATATCGTTCCAGCGAGCGAGCCGGGGAATCGCGTTTTAAGCGGGGCAACTCTCAACTTCTGGCTGCCAGAATTTCGCATGTTTGATTTTAATTACCGTCTGGTTAAGCGCCTGACCTGTCGCGGATTTCACCCACGTATTAGTAACACGGAAATTCATGTCGCTCGTCGGTTTACGCGATGATAACCGCCGAGTCATTCTCTAACTGTGCACGAAGACCACCGCTGTGTTAGCCGCAACCGTGCGAATGTCAAAAACGTCGTATCCGCAACAGCTACGACTTCCGGGCCGAGGTTTCGCTACCGTACACCGACCCCCAAAGCTCGTTCCTCTATGGTGATGGTGTGCGTTGTGACAGGAAAATGTCTGTCGCTCACGAAATTAAGCGAAACGGACCGCGAATCTACTCGGGGAAACGCGCTTTCGGGGAAATTTCAATTTCCGTGCTCTTTCAACACTTTCGATTCGAACTTTTTCTCTTTGCACCTTTTTACTTTGCTTTCTGACGCCGAATACCAATCCCGCTAATTTCTACGAAATTATAGTCGTTCTGATTGTATTTTGTACGTTGCATATTTTGTACATTGTACATATCATATATTTTATGTGTTCTATATCGTGTACATTCTATGTTTTGTACATTGCACATTTTGTTCACCATGTATTATCTACATTGTATATGATGTAAGTTATATACTCTGTCGATTCTATATTTTGTACAATGTGAATTATATATGTTTTGTATGCTCTCTGTATTGTATGTTCTGTATGTTGTATATTTTGTATATTTTGTATATATTATATATTTTATCTATTATATATTGTGTACATACTATATTTTGTACATTGTATATTTTGTTCATCGTATATTATCTACATTGCTGTACATTATATACTCTGTCGATGCAATATTTTATACAATGTAAATTTATATGTTGACTGTATTGTATGTTTTATATATTGTATATTTTGTACATTGAATATTATCTATATAGTAGATTTTGTATAATGTGCATAATGTATCTGTTGTATGTTGTATAATTTCCATATTGATGATTTTGTTTGCTACATATTTCGTATATAGTATTTTATACACTGTATAGTTTACATATCTTTTATATTTTATGTATTTTATATATTTTAAATGTTGCATAGGTATAGTACTTTATATACTGCATCGTTTGTATATCTTTCGTATTTCATATATTTTATATACTGTGTATTTTGTATGATTTATATATTGTATATTTTATACACTTTATATAGTATATATTTAATATTTTGTATACAATATTTTATATACAGTGCTTCGTGTACCATATAGTTTATATATTATATAATTTATACATTATACATAATTATAAATGTATGAATTATTATAAAATATACTATATGTTATACATTTTATATCTTGTAGATTTCATACACATTTTACATTGTAAATTTTCAACATTGTAAATTTAATATATTACATATTTTACGTACTTTATATATCCGTATAATTCATATTTTCTATAACAGCCTCTAATCGAACCACAGCAGTAAAATTACTCCGTCCAAATAAACAACATTTCACCCACTGGTCAAATAGTCCAGTCCCACATGATTAATTTTAAGAATCAATACAAACTAACAATAAAACCAACTCAATTTCCTGATCACCACAAGACAATAAACTAACTTCAACGCTCGTCAGCTTCACCGTTAAAGCGAACGGACATTACACATTATTCCAAGTACAGTAGAATCGTCAAGATCATACGTTACGGCAACGCAACATTCACAAGCAATATGAAAAACAAAAAAACAAAAAAAAAAGAGGAAACAACAGGGATTAAAAAGGCATCATAACAAAGTACGACCGGTTTCATCCACCAACACGTCCGTTTAATCCTCTCCGGGCAGATCGCCGTGAGCAATTGCCAGGCTGAATCTGGTGCTCCCGCGCGTTTCCCATGAAGCGGGCAGTTTAATTCTTTCGAAATTTTCGGAGCCTCTGGCATTCACCATCATCCGGCGATCAGCGTGACGGGGATGAAGGTTGGTAGACGAGGGTGGGACGGGGTCGGGGACGAGGAGAGACTGGCTGGCTGTAGAAGAAGGATGGTCGGAGAGGCTAAAGGGAAGGTTGCGAAAGCGTGGCAAGGGCCACTGAAAGCGGCGCATTCAAGCGGACTGTATTGAACGATGGCTACATTTCTAGCTATTCCGACGAAACACAAGAGTCCTTTTATATGCATCGTGCTCGCCCGGATTCGTTGGTCAATCCGTCTGCACGGATGAACCAGCAGCCGCCGGCCTTGAGTCTGGCCTTCCCTTGAGCGTTCCCCTGAAAACGCCTTGCATAAAGTTCCGGCTATTAAATAAGCATCTTTTCGCAGGGGTTACCGAAACGCGCGTCAACCGTCGACGTCTTCATTAAACGTTCGAATTCTGCGAGGAATAAAGAGACACAGCACCTATACACGAGAAAACATATCGATGGGATAGCCAGGCGAAAGCTCGTCGAGGCCGACAGGGATGGTCGTTGCCGGCCGAATTGATTGCGGTTACCGGCGATAGGAGAGCCTGAAAACGAAACGATTTTTTCGAATGTTTGTGTAGCCTCTTCCTAGTCTGATCTGTATGGTTTAGCCCCGGTGAACACTCCATGCGAAATAAGAGGATCGAGGTAAATTGCTGGCGATCAACTGGTTGTCGGAAAACACTGACGGCTGGCGTTTAACACTCTGTCTGCCACACCGGTCGACTGTGGCCGACGATATCTGTTTAGCGAGTTTGGGAATCAATTTTTTGGTTTTGGTTACTTTCCACGGTGAGCTGTGACGTTTTTAAATTGTTTCGGAGGTGTAGGAAGTGGCTTCGGTGCAGATTAAGAGATAGGGTCATGCGTCTGTGTTGTGAGGCTGATACTACTTGTTTTATCAAGG
>CM052092.1:7166219-7182683 GCA_028453745.1 Agapostemon virescens
AAATGTCTGCTAAAATAGAATAAGTCAGCTTCATACTTTAAACATTGCCTTTCGGCAAGCTTGTAAAGCGATGTCAGCTTATGTTAACCATGTGATGAACTATAATCATTCCACAGGTGAAACACAGAGGCAGTATCAAGATCAACACACAATTATTACAACGCTGACGAAAATGTCTGTTAAAATAGCACAAGTCTGCTTCATACTTTAAACATTGCCTCTCGACAAGTTTGTAAAGCAACCGCCCTATGCAATCCATATTCCAAGCAATAAACTGCAAATAAACGCTGACAGTTTAAAGATGAAGCCGCAACAACCGCATAAATCTGAAACTTCTCGAAAGGCGTATCAAAGTCATTAGACGGAATCCTCGGACGGCCGGCAACAGATTTAACAGGTTACAGATCGAGCAGCTCGCGGTGGTATAATCAATCTCCGGGAACAATTGGCGGCAAGCATCAGCGGACAAAGGGGGACAATAAATCAGAAAACGAGAGCCCCGGATCCGGGGTCCGTGGAAAAGTCGTGGAAAAGGTGGTAGCCGGTTAGGCGAGGGAATGAGCGGTTGGTATATCGCGCGCTCATTCCAGGGGGATGATTTAGCTTCGCCGCAGCGACACGGGCATCTCCTTCTTCGGAAGACGGGTTTGCGGGGGTGTACGCTGGCTTGTCGGGGTTGTGAGTCATGGTAGGAAAGGCAGCCGGTGTACGTAGATGTAATTACATGGAAAAAATTCCAGTCAGGGCCTGCCGAGCGTTCTCGTTGTTGAGTTAGGAGTCGCGTTGTATGGCGTGCCCCGACTTAGAAATTGGTCCTGGCCAATCACCCCCTGCCACGAACCCTTTCCCAATCACGTGCCCACATTTGCTGTGGCTTACCTTCGGGGATCGTCCCACCGAAATCTCGGCGGGACAATCAGGAATCAACGGCACGCTCCTGCCAAATTGCCTGGTCACTTTTAAATATTAACTCTCTGCTCCACCCACCCCCCACCGCCCCTTCGTCACCCCATGGAATACCGACCGGAAGCGATGTGTACCCGAGTTCGTTTAGCCTGCAACCCATCGATATGCCGGCATCGAAACAATGTACCTTCGACTCTCCAGAAAGACATATTCGCTTTAGTTTCACTGATTTCGACCGACTTTAATCTTTTGCACTACAGGTAATTTTTATTCGGGAATCGAAATATGTATATTGACCTTGTGCAGTTCCATTGTATGGAATTATATGTTACATGGAACAAGTTCATTGTTCCTCTGATGCATAGAATTATATGCAGATGCAGCGATGTCAAAGTTGTCTAAAATAACAGTATTCAATTGTTGGTGTTGCCTTAGAGACGACATTGAAATGCTTAGAGTTAATATTATCCCTTTGAGGACGATTGTCGTCATATTGGCCATTTCAGTTCCGTACATTGAATCTTTAAAGTTGCAAAATATATAATTCAATCATTATAGTAACCAAAGGCCAGTATATATTTTTACTTTTACTCAGAACTTAAAACTTTAACCCCTTGCCATATTATCTTATCTATTTACGAGTCAGACTCGTGAAATGAAATTTTGTTGATTTGTAATCAATATTTAAGCATTGAAATAGAGATGTAACAGTAAAGAAGATATACATTGTCTTCTCTCTTCTACAATATTTTTAGTGATGAAGGTATTATAATAATTTATCGTTATGTGTTGTTATAACTAATTTCGTTATAACATGCCAAAGGGTTGAAGTCATGAGAGGTACTAAATCCGAGAGACAGGTGTATATAAAATATATAAAATCGTAAGATATTTATTAGCATAGTTATGGACAAGGAATATGTATACTATTTCGGTTCCGTTATGTTAGGCGATTTTATCGGCTGTAGGCTAAGATGGGAGCGAAAGGATCATGCTATCCGGGTCATGTTTATCAGGTTGATTTATCTGAGATTCGTTGTATCCGTCGCGATTTGCAGATAAAAAGAAAATTGGATTTTCCATAGGGTTGCATATGTACCAAGAAATGTCAAAAAACACAATAATCCTTTGAGAATTGTTGCATATTGTTTGCATGTTGCGATACTAAGTTGTAACATAAATATGTTCGGTTGAAAGTATAAATACGTTCCACTTTAAACGATTTATAGTAGTGGCCCATCGAAAATACACGGAACTGCGAATAAACAGAGATTATTTATATTCAACGATTTCATAATGCATCGGCTGTGATTTTGCAAATTTGTAAAATCAGAGCATACATTGTTACTTCAAAAATATAAAACATCGCGAAACATTTTAAATTGAAACGAATGAAATAATATCGAAATATCGCAGTGATGCGATACGATTTTGGTCAGACGAAAAATTGTTGGGTTTCAAACATTGTTGAATAAAACGACGTTGATGCAAATGATGGAATGATAGTTCAGCATCGTGTTACAAGTGGAATCGAAACCTTATGGTTCAGATTCGAGTCTTCTGAGAGTGCTACGAATAAAAAGCTGGCGCATGTAAGTACAATTGAAACGTATGAACAAAAAAAAAAAATAGTTTAGATAAATATTCTCTGCACGAGAATTTTGGGAACGAAAATAACACTCGTCCTACAATTCAGCCTCGATGGGCTGCATTCAAAACTTTTGTAAGTACTTCATCGCATTTTTGTTGGATTCCAAGCGTTCGCTGATGTACATTTTACATGCCCGTAGCCCATTATGTTCTTTCCGATTTGTCCCGAAATTGTTACATCGAAAAAATGTTGTAAATTGAACATACGATTACTTTTAATTGTTTTGTCAATGGAAAAATATTTAGGGGTAATTGATCTTTTATTTTACAGATGGTTCAATGATAGCAATTTTAAGCAATTTTTGTTTTGGAGATTTTGAATATAGTAGAATTATTATTATTTCTATTAATCTCTCATCTGATATTGTTAATACCGCCGTTTTCTGTACTTTTTATTATTGCTATTATTATCATTACTATGTTTTCTGTTAGTATTAGGATTACTATTTCCTTTGCTACTATTATTAATATTTACTTTGCTACTATTACTAAAATTTTCTCTGTTACTATTATTACTATTTACTTTGTTACGATTATTAATATTTTGTTTATTACTATTACTACTACTTCCTTTGCTACTATTACTATTACTATTTTCTTTGCTACTGTTACTATTACTATTTTCTCTGCTGCTATTACTAATATTTCTTTTGCTACTATTACTAAAAACTTTATTACTATTACTACTACTTCCTTTGCTACTATTACTATTTTCTTTGCTACTTTTACTCCTTCTATTTTCATTGGTGCTTTTAGTAATATTTTCTTTACTACTATCATTACTATTATTTCTTTTACCACTATTACTAATATTTTCTTTGTTACTATTATTACTAATTCCTTTGCTACTATTTTTAATATTTTCTTCGTTACTATTACTACTATTTCCTTTGCTATTATTGCTATTACTATTTTCTTTATTACTATTTCTTCTGTTACTATGGCTACTTCCTCAACTACTATTTTCTCTGCTACTATTACTACTACCATCTCCAGTATTGCAACAAATTACAATTTTTTAAAAACTTCTTTCACGCATTACCTAGTAAATTCCTCTTTCCGACTGTTCAAAGAAACTCAAAATGTAGAATTCAATTTTATTGTGCAAAATTCAATTTTACTGAAATTATTCTATTTACAAATATTATCCCAACATAATCACAATATTATTTACGAAATAAAAATGATCAATAATTTCGAAACACAGAAGCGACAAAGACATGAACTCCTCTTCTTAGTAATTCGAACCAATTGAAGTTAAAGGCAACAGCGATTCGAAGTTTGTTAAACGCTTTCCCTCTTCAGTATTGAATATCGGTGCGAGAGCTCGTCACACAAAAGCACAAAATCCTCGGGCTACAAATACGGGTTGACTCTGTACGCGGATAACAGACGGCAGGATGCAGCGTCAATCAATTTTGCGGTGGTCGTTTAATTATTGAATGAAGTCGTACACAATCGAAAGTAGTAGATTCGCGAATTCCGGAGTTCATAATTTTCTTGGGAGCACGGGTCGCGTTCCATTCGCGTCGGCCCCGGCGCTTTGAATACAAAACAACGTATGCATTTAAAAGAGGTGGTTAATCCTCATTCGACATTCTGCGAAGGGATTAAATTGGCTGAAAAGCGCCGAAAATATGTGTCTTCGTTACACAACGGATCGTAAAAGCGTGGCCGCGCGCGCACGCGCTCGGCAAAAACGAGGAACGCGCAGTTTTTCATCACCGCGGCGAATGATCTCGCGGGATTTATGCCATAACGAATCCATTAACTCCCGTGTCGGCTCGGTGAAACTCGTGGATTCGTTCTTCCCATTTTCACCGATCGGAAAAATCAAACGTTTTGTAACCGGAAGTTTCCGCGCGCCGTTCGCGACACTTTCCCGGTTAAATAATAAAAGCGGCGCCGCGGTTGGAAGTTTGGTAAAACAAAGGGGGTTCAAAGGTTGGATTGAACTTAGGGGCTTAGCTGCAGGTCTTTCGGAACACCCTTTGACACTGCGAATGATACTGGAAGGGCACCGTGGCTCGTCGGGATCGAATCGAAACGGAGCGTGAATTTGTATATTATGGCGGAAAGAAAGAAAATTCTATTTCAACGCAGCTTTCGTCGTGAGCTGCTTTGATTTTCTTTTGGTCCCGTTGTTGCCTGGGAAATATTTAGAATTTTTAAAGATGGAAAGATTTAAATCGATTCTTTTTTATTCCTACTGGTAATTCTTTGTTTAAATAAATATATGTTGTTTTGTGAGAATCCAATGAAGAGGTTGTATATTATGCAAGCATACTTGCCAAGCAAATCGAACTCCATCTTCTATAATTGTTCAAGAAGGAAACTCTTAAATAGGTTCTTTTTCGTTCCCTTCAATGCAGACAATTCTCTGTTTGCATATACATTTCTTATTTTATGACAATTCAATGAAGACTCTAAATATTATACAAGCATAATTTCTAATCAAATTGTACTCCACCTTCTATAATTGTTAAAGAACGAATTTTTTTAATGGATTTTCTTTCATATCCATCTATATAGACAATTCTTCGTTTGCATAAACATTTGTTGTCTGATGACAATTTAATGAAAAGTCTATACGATATTGAGGAATATTTTTCAATTACATCAAACTCTACTTTCTATAATTGTTAAAGAAGGAAATACTTAAATGGGTTCTCTTTCATTCTCATCAATACAGACAATTCTCTGTTTGCATAAAAATTTGTTATTGTATGGAAATTCAATGAAGAGTCTGTAAAATATGCAAAAATAATTTTTAATCAAATGAAACCTCATCTTCTGCGACTGTTAAAGAAAGAAATTCTTAAGTGGCTTCTGTTTCACGAAAATAATTCAGACAATTTTTATTTCACATATAACTCAGCAGTTTAATGACAACACAGCGAAGAACCTACATGCTATCATGGCAAAATATGTCGTAATCGTATTAAAAACAGTAGTCGACTTCAAAACGAAGGAGATCAGCTGGTTTGCTTTTATTATGGCCGACGATAAGAGTCTTTTGCAATGATAATTGGACTATGGATTTGATGCATTTGTAACAAAACTTACTACACGTAATTGGGAAGACTGGAAGAATTGCAAGAGTTAAAATATGTCGATATATTGCTTCCAACTTTTAAACATTTTTAAATGGCTTCTGTTTCATGAAATTAATTTAGACAATTTTTATTTCGCGTATAACTCCGCAGTCTGATGACAACACAGCGAAGAACCTATACCTTATCATGGCAAACTATGTTGTAATTGTATTAAAAGCGAAAGTCGAATTCAAACCAAAGAAGATCAGCTGGTTTGCTTTTAAGGTCGTTGTTATATTTATGGCAGACGTCGGGGGTGTTTTAATATTGAATAATGATTTCTAGGAGTTTTATTGTCGTATCAGAAAGCAATCTACGATTATCCAGTGAAAGGAGAACCGTGTCGTCGATATTGGCACGCGATCTACGAGCTGGAACGCATCAGAAGGTCACGGCGGATTCTCCAATTTCAAGAAATCGACGGTCGCACTCGAAGAAGTCGTATTTCATGCGGCTGCCAACTCGCAACACCTTCGAATATCATCTCGATATAAACTACTCCTGTGGAGGACGTGTTGCGCGCCGGATGATTAGAAAACTTCGATTGCCAGATTACAGTCTCCGAGATTTATGTGTTCTCCATAGAGTTCTCTTGATGTTGATGTTGCCCTGTCGCATGCGAACATTTCCCTCGCTTTCCAATTTTAGTGTGCTTTTAATCCATTACCCAGCCAGTCCATCGCGTTTCTTTCCTTCCTTTCTTCTTCTTTTATTTTTTCTTTTTGTTAATTTCTTTTTTCGATTTCGCCGGAGTAAAATAAGTAGTTTCGACTTCGGAAATAAATTCGCGTAGCAGAGTGTACTTTTAAGTGACTTTTCGTTTTGTGTGCCGAGAACGAAGGGATTTCGTGTTTTGAAATAAAATCACGGGAAGGAAATTGTACTTCTAAGATCGATTCTCTTCTACGAGCAAAATGACCGGCTGCGTCCTCGGAAATACATGCGTAGCATTTATTTTTAAGCTCGTTCTTATTTAGGACCAATCAGAAAAGTGAATAATCCCGTTCATCGGAATAAAAGTGTGCAGAATAAAATTAAAAAATTATTTGAAATTACTATGAAACAATCGAATCACAAAATCGAAGGGAATACTTTCGACGATATGTAATTTACAATATAACTAAATCTTTAACAAAATGGAAACCCTGGAAGCAGATCTTTTTGCTGCTAGAAAAGATTTTACGTACCAAAATGATCGAGCTTGTATATGCAGCTGAGTAATTAAAGTCTGTTAATAAACTATTGGTAGACAACGCGTTAGTTCAATAATTTCGATTAAAATAGTAATTCACGCAGCCATATAGTTGAATATGGCAATTTTTCGATTTGTTAAATTAAAAAGCACCTGCAAATTAATAAATGTTAACAGTGTGTTCAGTTGATGTTTGCCAGAATCAATTTTCTTGTCAATCAAGTTTCGTCTTATTACGATTTATATAAAATGACGTGCTTCAGAAGAGTTCACGTTTCCCATAATTATTAATAAAGTAATAAGTTATAGACTCCAGATGTTCACGTAATTTCCTGTTAGTAAAAATCAATTTCTTAACGTTGACATTAAATTAAATTTTATATTCCTCGTATAAGGTGTTTTACCAGATGATTTTAGTTAATAGAAAAAGTTGAAGAAATTGCATTTTATCGACATTTTATTACATTTTACTTTGCTATAAATATGAAAACACATAAATATGTAACATGTTACATAAATATATGTAGTGTTTAAGTCGTCAATAAAATAACACGTCTCGTCTAAATCTCCGTCTGAGATCGAACACGTCTTTCATTTTTCACACATCGTACCAGAATGAATAGAATAACGCAAATTATAAATATCAAGAACGCAAATCAAAATCAATAACAAATATCGAGACGACTTCTCCCTACATATATAAATTTTACGTTTATATCGATGCTTAGCACTATTTTCATAAACATGATAAAATCCTCTCTATCTGCTCTGTCAGATTCTATTTTGACCCAGAGTATCTATAATTTAATTCCATAGATTATAGCAACTAATTTAAACGAATACCCATTATAGTATCGACAGAAAATTGTACCACCAATATTTAAAACAATTGGTCAAAAAGATCAATAAATGGATTAACACTAAACCTACCACAGTGGATCGAATTACCCTTTTCAGATCTGTTTATTGTACAATTATCGAAGTTATAAAATTGCCTTCACAGGAATCGATTCAATAGATCTCTTTGGTCAATTATTCTTAGTCATAAAAATCGTGAATAATCCAAACTAATTAAATTTTGGCATTTTTATAAGACAATATAGCATCTTCTTCAATAAAGATATTTTTTTTTAATATATCTCGAGATCTAATAATTTCTTTGCCATGATACCGTAATCATTTTTTACGTAGAATGAATAGAAGAATCGATCTGTGTAAAAAAAAAAATGCATTTCTATTTAAAGAAATGATGCAATTGTTAATTGCACATGCACTGCTGCATCTAAAAAAAATTTAAAGGCCCACAGATGTAGTGCTTTTCGAACCATTTATCTTTTTCCTTTGGCATTTTTTCGTAAATGCAATAATAACGGAGTCATGACTTGAAACAATTGCGTGGACCACACTGTACACCTGTCAATTTTAATGCTCGGCAGGTTTAGCGTTAAATCAACGATTATAAAATCGTAAAAGTGATCCATCGTCCCAGGGTTAATTGCATTTTTAAATGCTGAAACAATAAAACCAGAAATAGAACAATTTCTCCTAATTATTACAGTTCCACCAATTTTCACAATATAAATTCAGAAGGGACATTGATTGTAGCAACAGTAAGATTCTGAAATTTGTAAAAACGACTATTCAAACGTTAGCGATTTCAAAAATGAAAATCGAGGGAAGCTTTCGGAAGAAGCTTTCGACGGGCACACTTATCAGCGCGCTGCCTCCTACGCAGACTGATAACGCTTTATCGATCTTAGGTAATGTTTACCTTTTATCGTCCAATTTTAAATCGACCTTTTATAGCTTTTTTTATCGTTGAAATCGAGTCTCGCAGTGCCTACGTGTTCGCCATCTCTGGAGTAAAACTTTTATATGGATTTTCTCGCCATAGGATGCTTCGCTAAGTAAAAGCTTTTCCTTTGATTTGAGGATGGGGAGGCAGAGGATGACAGCCGGTGAGAGAGACGGAAGAGGGGTTAGGGGGAAGGGAGGGGAAGGGGAGGTGAAAGAGACAGTTACTATCGCGTCTCCAAAGTGTATTGTGATGTAACAAGTCTCAGATTTCCGCGTACGATCGTTCGAATACTTTATTATAATTCGATTTCGCGGCGACGATTTTATTAAAACGCTTCGAATCGAACGTTTCTTTTTTCCATCGCGCGTCGGTGTTCTGCAATTATTTAGATAGCGTCGCATACGCCCGCGCCGCTACAGAGGTAGGATTTTTCAAAAACCGTGTGCCCCTGTGTTTCGCTTTTTATCCCCATATACCGAACGTCGATTCGCGAGGAATAAAAAAAAATCCGGCCACAGCGGTGCACGAATTCATTCCACTTTAAACGCGCGGCAAATTCTTTTGCCGGCCATTAACAGCTGTTTCTTTGCGAAGCGAGCGGCATTATTAATGAATTTCATTAATTGAACCGGCCATTATTCCGGTTAGGCTCGGGAACGGCTGCGTGAGACTATAATACGCACAGTTTGATACGTTCTTTTGTGATAACCGATGATTATTCTGATAATTAGTGCGACAGGAATTAGAGTAGTTACTGGCTGATAAACGATCGAAACCGATTTATCTGGTATGTAAATACGAAACCGGAATTTTTCTATAGAAAATATAATTTGAAGTATTGCATATCGGTAGCTCTACATTTTTTCCATCTCTTTGATAATTTGTGGACGACAATAAAAGTGTTCCTCCTTGGAGGCAAATCAGTCATAGAGGCATTTTCGTATATTTTCGTAAGATGTGAAGCATTGCTTAGCATTTTGCTAAATATTGGAATATGAGTATATAATAAAATTACACTCTATTATAGAATATGAAATAAAATTTATATATTTTAATAGCTTCTCTAGAAGCAAGTTGTGAGACACGTCTTTTCACTTCGAAAGAAACGGTACTAACAAAAGACACAAGAGATCGATACAGAGGAGAAACAGTCAACAATGTATGCATATACAGGTCAAAAGCCGGTTCAATCGATCCTTCCTCTTAAAGAAATAATAGATTAATTTTGTTCTAAATTTATGAAATAAATTCCAACACTAAGGAAAATAATCAGAAAATCAATGCTAGTCGCAAATCGTAGTAAAGTTTAGTTGAAAATCTTTATCAGATGTCAAAACAAGAAAATGGCGTCACACTTACAGGTACGACGATACCAAACGACATACAACTTAGTTCATATTTATTAATTTAGTCGATGGTGTAGTATAGCGTCGATTATCCGAACACGTTTCACTGATTAATTCGAACAATCGAGATTGTGCTATGTCGTGGATTAAACGCGTGAAAATAATCAAAATTGCATTATGTTGGGTGTCGTTTTAATCGGAAAAATGTCACTGATAAGTGAGTGATAGTTTCGTAGAAAAATAATTCAAAGCGATAAAAATTTATTATTGCACTAATAATGTTTCGTTGTTACGTTTATAGTCTTTTTACATCATCCTATGATATGGTTTTGAGGTGAACATCTTTATGGGATGTCAAAACAAGAAAATGACGCCAATGACGCGGTTTGATGGTAATTGCATTGACAGCTAGCGCGACGTTTGAACAATTCCGGTTTCATATTTACAGACCCGGTACGATTAAATCAATCGCGAAGCAAATTGATCCATATTTATTCATTTAAACAGTAATGTAGTATGGCGTCGATTATTCCAACACGTTTCACTGATTAGTTCGAACAATCGAGATTGTAGTCTTTTTACATTGACAGCTGGGGTCACGTTTGTGCAAATTCCGTTTTCATATTTGCAGTACTAATATTTCGTTACATGCAGAACTTCTTAAATCGTACACATTTTAATGACACTAATAATGTAAAATCTCACATATTTCAGTTTGTTCATGACAAAAATCGGAAGTTTTGTAAACATAGAATTATGCCTTATGAATTCACTGCCTGAAACATTGCAAAACGTTTACGAATCTGGTACACTACAACAAATTCCCGTCCTCAAAGGGTGATTCACAAATTCTCAAATATTAACCAACAACGTCTCAACAATCGTTAGAAGATATTGCCGGTAGGCAAAACGTCGATGCAGTCAGTCGACGTTCCAAATGACAAGTTGACAGTGGCAATATGTTTCTCACAAAATTGTCGAACATTGTAACGGGACACACTTTCCGTCCGATAAAAGTTTCATGCGTAAACGGATCACGCGAACGGAAGCGCGTTAAGAATGAACAGATATCGAAACAAATCCTGTATCCGCGTATACATCCCCAGATTTATGCCTGTCAATATCGTTCGTTTTTATACAGAGCTGTTAACAAACGCATACTAATGCGTGTGTACACGCTCGTTCCGATTTAATAGCGCCAGCGGCGATTTCGTGCTTAACAGGCGGGGCAAACGTTTAATATGAAGAAAAACAGTCGGCAATAATGTTTCGTTATCAATGGAAACGATTCCGAGTGCCGACGCATTAAAAGAACATTAAACATTAATTTACGAATCATCTGGCTTTTAACGCTGACAAACGAACGCGTTCGAGGAAAAAAAAGCATGTACAGTGGTTCACGTGTCGGCACGCTGCGGCTAGCACACGCACACACACACTTAGTGTAATATCTCCTTATAAACACATATTTTCTGTGCTTTCGTTAAAAATAATCGCCGTTTAATCGAACACAATTTTTTCTTTTAATAAATGATTGATTCGCCGGAGTCGAACTTTGCTGGTTCGTAGGCATGATTATTTTATTTTCGGTTTCAATTAGTTGGAGTCACTTCATGGTCGCATAATTAGGAAGTAATTTGCTCGGAGTTCGTGTGGGTTCATTAAAAATTCACGCGTTTAATAAAAGGAATATAAAAGCAACGTTGATGCGTTGAAAATATTTAATAGCTGATTTATATTGGCGTTTGGTTTGAGCCACTGGATTTTATCTTGCAACTGTAGATTGTAAATTTTTTTAATTAAAATATAAATATAAACTTTGCTATTAACTAAACGCATTTACGATAAGGTAGAGTTGTTTCACGATTGCGTTCGGTTGAGAATAATGTTTGATACCGTACGATTAATTTTAAGCGATCTAATCACGTTTATTTTCGTTACAAGTTTAAAAAACTCAAAGTTTGGTTTTTGTATATTTTTATACTGCTACATCTGCTTCTATGCTTAACCCTTTGCACTCCGAGCAATTTTAATCCCAAAATCGAGACATTTCTTTCATCTAGAATAGTTACAATGTACATGATTCATTTTCTTTCTTGCATATCAAATTTATTATTATTATTCGTACGTATAACAGTTCAATTTTTAACGACTTATTAAATGCAAATATGGTCGTGTAATAGTTGTTTTGAATAATAGTATAACAATTTTTGGTTGTTCAACTACCGAACAATATATTCTACTATTTATTTTATAAATATAATTTTTTATAGTTTACTTTCTCTCGTCCTTAAAACAGTTAAATTTTTAGCGATTTCAAAGATACAAGCATAGCGATGTAAAAATTCTCTTAAACAATAGTCTGACAATTTTTAGTGGTCCTTCAGAGTCACCATTCAAATACAAAGGGTTAAAACTTCATAGAATATTTATTGCAAGGTATACGTCATTAAAGAAGTACATCCTGAAAATTTCTAACGAAAACATTTTTATAACTTCCATAATTGCGAAAGAAAGAAATAGGCACCAGTCAAAATGACTGGTTCAGTAGTTGTAATATTAAATATTAATCACAAATGAACAACATTTGATCTTGTCTAAAAGGAAAGGCATAATATGTATATCTGTTAGACTTAAAAATCTTCAACACGAGTCTGACTCGTCGAGAGGTTAAATACCTAAATTTTATAAATTGATTTTCAATTAATGTCGTTATAAAAAGGTTAATTGAAACACAGAAATTGATAACATACCTTGGAAGTACTATTGCAAAATATCCGTCGCGAAATCGCCGGTCAATGCGCGAATTCACTGATTGTTTACGATGCTCACTCATGTTTGAACGCGTCCGTCTTCGTCACCGTCTGTGTTATGACTGTCTGAATTTCCTGCGAGCCGCGTTGTTTCTAATTAAATGACCTTCCGCGTGTTCTAGGCGAAAAGCTAAACGCGCGAGATTGCCGCGGCCGAACATCTGTTCATGAAGAAAAACTAGAATATAAAACGAGAATAAAACCTCAATTCTCATAAACGTCGTTGTAGAGCGTACGTTTTATAGTACTTCTGCGGGTAATGTTCCTGCTTTCGGAAAGTAGATCTGAATGAGAGGCCGCGAGTTTTTACAGCTTCATCGAAGTGCAAGAAAAATAAAATTCCCCTAATTCACGTCTAACGGGACCGACGTTACTACCCGACTTTAATGGGAATCATATCCTGCCATCATTTAACCTTTCAATACGGTTCACGGTTCTATGGTGTCAGACGATGCGACCCGAATGTTGGATATTTTTCAACTGTTAACCCTTAGCACTCCAATGGCTCCTCTGACGCTGAAAATTGTCAAACTATTATTCAAAACAATTTGTATATTAGAAATGTTTGTAATTAAGAAGTTAGTAAAAATTGAAGTGTCGCCGTACGATTAACAGTAATAAATTTGATATGATTCGAGAAAAATGTCTCGAATTAGGAATTAAAATTGCTTGGAGTGCAAAGAGTTAAATCTGCCGAACGTTAAAATTCGGCCAGCGTTTTGTGGAATAAAAAGTTATTTTTGAAGAGTGATAATTTGTTTTACCACATTGTGTTAAACCGCATACTTTAAACAAACATCTACGTATTGTATGTTTGTGAAATGTTTATAGATTTTTTTAAACTGACAAGTCTGTATTAATTGAAACTTTTCTTCGAGTTAGTTATGGCATTTTCAATCAAGTTTATAGAAGTTGTGTCAATTGTGTAGCACGTAATTTATGAAAAATTAGTATAGATTTTCTGCACAATGTTTGTAGATCATAAAAATAACAATATTACGATAATTGGAATTTATTATGACTTCCATTTCAATTTGTAAAATTTACAAAAATTACGAAGCAGCATTTACTAACATTTTTGGTATAGAATATATAATAAATATGTCAAAGTTTAAGCAAATAAATCTTAAAAATTGTAAATAATTTGTCTGTAGGAGGTTTCTAGAATTTATCAAAATTGCAATGCAGATTGAAATTTTACACGACTTCTAATTGAATTTGAGAATTTATAAAAATAACAACACTGCAATAATTCAAATTTATTACGACTTCCATTTCAATTTGTAAAATTTACAGAAATTAAGAAGCAGCATTGACTAACATTTTTGGTATAGAATTTATAAAAGCTTCATCAAAGCTGTAGCAACTAGATCTTAAAAATTGCAGACAATTTGCCTTTGGAAAGTTACTATAATTTATTAAAACTGCAATACAAATCGAAATTTTACACGACTCCCATTTGAATAAATCTGAAAATTCATAAAAATTGACAATCTGTACGAATTCTACAGGTTCGTGCAAGAAGTCTTTGAACCCGTCCCGGAACGAACGAATCGATTAAATAATTTTGCGAAAAGGCGTGTTCGCAATTTTGATAATTGCAAGATAAGCTGGAACAGTCGATTTCGACGAGTTTGGTACTTCCGTTGGCAGAAATCGTCGCGAAAGAGGGGAAAAAGGTGGTTGAAAGCGGGACGTGTAAGGCGAGCAGTGTCCACGTGGGTGGTTCACAACGGTGAAATGGTTTTCCTGTGAACGCATCTTGCGATTTTATCGGGAATATCAAGGACAGAATAAAGAACCACCGAGTCACCTGCACGATTTCTGCGCCGTGACAAGTAATTTCTTTCTGCTCCTCGACTGAATGCTTGTCAATTGATCGAGCTCCTTTAATTCGCAGACTTGCCTTGTAAGATGGAATTGTGAGGTTTCCCGCGGAAACAGATCGATAGAATTCATTTCGTCCGATCCCGCGGTGAATTATGGACAGCAATTCTTGTCGCTCGTTCTATAGCTTCCCTCTCGCCGAGCATCGCTGACATTTTGTTTGATGTTTTATGAATTAGATATCCTCTCGAACAGCGGCCGCCTTAATCGTTAACTTTAATAATTCAACGCCTGTTAAAAGTGTTTTCATTACAACTACCGACTCGGCCTTCTTCGAAAGCCTTTCTAAACACTTATCCCTCGCAACGAGCGATTGTATTTCAATTATTTTCTTTTTTTTTTTTTTTTTAAACAGCTAACAACGCGTTTTTAAAAAAAAACAACACGAAATATAAATACTACTTTATTATTCCATAGATATTTGGAATTCTTAACCAACATATAAATTTGCTTTATTGACAAAAATTCGTTCTTCTTAATTATTTCTTAAAATTCGTCACATTATTCTTATTAAAATGATTGCGAACACAGTGCAGTTTAAATCATACTATTTAATCCGCGACATAGTAGAATTATCTAGTAAAACGCGAGCATTCAAACAATGGTTGTCTAGCTATTTGTCCAGCGATTTTCAGATTTAAAAAAGTTTCGGTTCGGACAACCGAGGTGCCACTAAATTCTGAAACTGAACAATCAAATATACACGGAAACACATCGTGTTTGGATTCATTTTAATAAGAAAAATTATGCAGACACGCTGATAAAAATTGCATGAAGAAAATAATTGAAACAAGGGTTTGTCGATGATTGAATACTATCTCGCTATGAATTTCTCGCCTTCGGGGCTCTCAGGGGTGTACCCTGCGTTAATGGGGACAAATTTTTCACGAAAATATGGCGCACATCTCTCGCGCACGTATCGAGGCGTTACTACGACCGAGGAACAGATGATTCAGAGAAGCGAAGGAAGTTTCGGAAATAATTCACGCAGCTTTTCCATGGGTTTTCACCGGAGCTTGAAACAGGTAGTGCAAGAACGGGGAGGAACGCGTCCTGAGAAACGTCATTACGGCCGTGCAGTTTCTCGTTAAATGCACCGAAATATCCCGCGAGGCCTGTCCTTTCCTCAGTTAATTAGTTAAATTCCCCTTTTCCCGACGGTGATAAGCCGGGGAATTTCATTCTTAACGATCCCCTTACGGTCGGCTTTGCGCGCGGATCCTTTAAGGGGACAATGACGGAAGATCCAAGGTCTTTCTTGCACTGTTCTACAGGAAAACGATCCTGTATGCGCTTAGGATGTATACCGGTGGGATGCATTCACGATGTTCAGGTCATTGTTTCGCATGTAAAGTTCCGATATCGTCCGCGTTCCGTCTTTAACTGCTCGTCCATGGGGGGATCTCGGTGAAACGATGGCCGGTCTCCGGTTGGATGGTTACAATAACCCATTGTCTTTCGGAGTTTCTTAACCGGGGAGCCTGATACTTTCGTTTTCGAAGTAGCTGATTAATAAATCACGCATGATCAACTGTACTTTCCTGTCCTCCCCGACTTCGGTTTAATGAGTCGCGTATGGGAGTAGTTACCCTTAGAGGACCGAGGTATTTGATCTTGTATGGCTGCGAAAGTTCTGACAGAGGAAAGAAGAGAAACGAGTGCAGACTATTGTAGTGCGCTGATCCAGAAGCAGTTCAATTCAAAGACCTAGTAATCCTCGAATGGCTATCGGCATACAAGGTGGAGCATGTAAGAACCAATCTGGTCATTAAAATTG
>CM052092.1:7183083-7203297 GCA_028453745.1 Agapostemon virescens
CATTAAAATTGGATAGCGTCTAATGCGTTATAAGAAATAACAAGATTCCATTTGTCTGATGTGTGTGCGATTTTTATTGCGATATGTAATAGTATGAAAACGATCTGCTTTCATAATTTGTCATCCATTATATTCTCAGATGTTTTTGTATGGCATGGCGTATGGGAAACAGAAATGAAACGATGAAACGATTTTTTTCGAAAACACAGCAAATTGGTGCATGTTTAACATCGTTGAAAAATTGTTTTAATAATTGCATCAATCATAAATTGATACCATAGAGGAAGCAATCATTGCTGTATTCTCATCGATTTAAAAGAAATTCTTTTTACATGTCATCTAGTAAACTAATCTTTCAAACTTCTCGAAATACTGCACTCGTCTGGCACACTTTTAGAAAAGTTTTTACTGGATATTTCTACATCGTTGAAATCGATTTTCGAAAACTAAAGTTTAACCTTTGCTTTAAACATTAATCTTCGCCGAAGTAAATGGATTCTCGTTTAATAAAATATAGGAAATTTTGAAATCGATTTTGATGAAAATTTATATGAATGTCTGTTTATTAATGTCTGATACTTTAATGCTAAATTATGATATTTATTGCGCGACGCAGAAGGAACGTGCTATTAACGTAAAGTACATACATCAATATTGCTGCGTTAAATGAAATCGTTAAATTATGATTTCTGCTGTTTCTGATAGATTGCGAATTATATTTAAATGCATATCAAATACAACACGACTAAATTACGTCGTTGCGACGGTTGTTTGTTTCGACGAGTCCCCAATTGTTTGATAATTACCCGAAAATTAATGGAGAAGTGTCGCAACTTAATTATTGCTAGACTGCAAAGAAATAGCAAAAAGAATCACTTAATATTAAAATCAAGACAAGAAAAAATTTGTTTCACACTGCACAAATAATATACCTTATTAATCATCATATTATTAAAAACATCGGTACGATGCAAACGATATTCGTACGTCGTTCGTACAATACATTTTACTTTCAAATAATTATACAACACGTTTCATTTAGCAAATTGCTCCGTTTTTTCTATATTAACACTCAACAGTTCCTCCTTCTTCCATCCCAAATTAATGTGAAGGAAGACGGATAATTAAATTTGTAAATTCTCTCTTCGAAAATGCAAAAATTGAGATAGGATGTTAGCATAAATAATAAATCGACGTGCAGAATTCATTACTTTTCCAGAGCCAGCAAGAAGTGTACCAAAATGAACGGGAAAAATGCGTGAAAATTCAACGAAATAATTACATGCAAGCAGAACGATCGAAAATTAATTAATTTAAAAAAAATTTATCCTCGGCTATCCGTCGTCGTGTTTCATAACTAATTTTATAAAATATGTAAATTATATAAATTATAATTTTCTCATAAATAACCAATTCATAACGAAAGCAGCAGTAAAATTATGCGAAGAATCAAAAAATCTGATCGCACATTTTTCGTGTCGTTCGAATCATTTAAACTGTGCCTGGCAAACGATGCAATTTTTATTTGGCATAGAAATACGTGGTCGATCCGTAATGTACACGCTTTCGTCGACATTTGTTCCAAGGGACACCGCCCAAAATTATTGTTCCAACGAGCTGGTTGCCAATGCAACAGGGAAGTTCGCGAAAAATCGAGAGCACGCAATAAAAGTGAAATGTTCGGATTTTCACAACAGGCGAGTCGTTAAAAGCAAACTTCTATAAAATTTCGCGCGGAAAGTGGGCCGTGCGATCGTTGAAATTTTAAGCCCTGAATTTTCCGAATATGATATTTTTCCAGCGCGACTAATGAAAAATAAATGTATATCCTTGCGTTTTAACCGTTGTAACGCAGTTCTGCTAATGGTGATTAAATGGGAGAATTTGTCGGATTTATAAAAATATATATATATATGTATAGAGAGAGAGAGAGAGATAAAGATAGGGGGAGGGAGTAGATAAAGAAAAATGGAATATTTAACACGGAAATATGATATTTTCAGAGTCGAATAGTTTGCGGTGAATATTCTTCAGCGTTTCGCGCAGCAATTCCAACGGTACGCTTCACAGGTAGATCAATGTTTTCATCAGAAGCTATTACCTTCGGAATTGTATAAAGAGCAGCAAAGGATAATGGATGCTGCTGTTAATTACAAAGAGTCATACTGTTAACGATTTGACTCCTCTTAAACGGCGACTTATAGATATTTCGAAAGGAGGGTATTTGCTTCTTGATAAGTTAATTGTTGCAACACCGGTTTACAAAGTGACTTTTATACTAGTTCGTTGTGCAACGAGAACCTGCCCCCCCCCCCACTCTTCCTTCTTCATTCGGGAATACCAACGGAAAGTGGAAGGTACTCCAACTAATGTTTGCGAATTTCGTATTTACAGGAAACACAATACCACCGAGCACTTTGTTTAGCGAAGTATGTTTGCCTTTGCAAATGTTGCATTACTGTTGGGGAAACATTTAGCTGAGAAAAGAGCTGGGAAGCAAAGAAAAATTTTCCTGTTGGATATGTTTAATAGATTGTCGATGTAAATTTATTGCAATTGGAAATTTTATTATGATGTATCGAATTGTGTAGTTTAACAGTGAAAATAATCATTCTTGTTGGAAAACGTTTATTTCAGAAATGAGCTGGGAAGCAATGAAAAATTTTCCTGTTTGATATGTTTAATAGATTGTCAATAAAACTTTACTGCAATTGGAAATTTTTTTATGATGTATCAAATTGTGTTGATTAACATTAAAAATAATAATTACAGTTGGGAAACGTTTATCTACGAAAAGAGCTGGAAAACAAAGAAAAATTTCCCTATTTGGCATTCTTGCTAGATTGTTAACAGAACTTTACTTTTTGAAAAGTAAAGTGAAAAAGCAATTGAAAATTTCTTTCTGATTTATCAAATTATATACATGAACGTTAAAAATAATCAGCTTTGAGAAATAATTTTTGAGATAAATATTAATTCGCACATTGCGTGTCTTCGTGTGCGAGCGAAAGTAATAAAATTCAAAGTGTCGTGATTTATAAACAAATTCGAATGCAAGCATACGATAAGTGAAACTCATTTCGCAATATCGCTTGTGCTCGTCACATTTTATTCTAAACAAAATATGATGCTTCTACCAAATGTTTAGAGACTTCTTATTGTGACACTGAATAATAAATTCGGATGCATTAGTATATACGAAAATGTAAACGACGATTCATTTATTGTTAATCGTTATTTAATAATAATATTTCAAAATGTCTTTCCATCTGTTTTCTCACTTCAGGTTAATCGCGAAACGCTCACAAGATTTCAAAAGAACTCTGGTTTACTGCGATTCGACGGATACGTATTTGTTTAGTTTACCGACGTAGCGTACTGCAGCGCGCAAAACACGGTGCAATATTAGATCACATAAACGACTGATCGCGAGCACATTCAGGTTACCGTCGTTCCTGCCATAATTACGAGAATACGATTCTCTCTGACGGTTTGCAGTGCTAATAATTCGTTTCGTCGGAATAAAAATGAATTGTTGTCAGCTGTACATACACGCGCGGCCGCAATTACAACGTAAAACACGGTTGATGAATTTAAAGCACAACAGACTAAAAACTTCAGTGAAGCTTGAACATTAAAACCTGAAAACGCGGAGTAATCAAGGAGCATGGTTTTAAATTCTTATAAAAATTACAGAAACGCATTTGCTGAGATATAAAATTCATTTAACATCTTTCTCGAAAGGGGACTTTTATTATCTCAACAATTACAATTTAAAACACCCGCGGGTAGAATCCCTAAAAATTCAAAAGTCAAATGACCGTCATAGAATTTATTACTTCACAGTTATCGAAGTTATGAAATTGCTTTCATAGGAATTCAATAGATTCCTTCATTCGATCGTACATCGTAATAAAAATCCCCACGCCTTTCTGAAACTAAAAAAAAAAAAAGAATATTCATCAAAATTTGAACTTCGTTTAATAATGAAACGCCAACGTTATTAAAATTTCCGTTTCAATTTCTCACACACTTGCACAAATGCTCCGTTGAACCGCTGCCGTTGGCACACGGTAGAAACATAATTTCCCGTAAATAATTATAAAATAATCGGTAAAAGATCCGGCCGGAAAAATGTCGAAACAGCTGACAAAGGTTCCGGCGTTCGATTTAACGCTTTAACTGGCCAACGAACGACTTCAAAAATCCCATAAAATCAAAGTAAAATGTATGACAGAAAGTTATACTTCAATCTTCTTCTATTCTCCAGATCTCAATTAAATTCAGTGCAACGAATACATTAACCCTTTGCGCTCAAGTGGCGACTTTGAGGCGCCAAGAAAAATTGCCACACTATTATTTAAAACAATTTTAAAATCGCTAGTTTTACACCTAAATAATTGGTAAAAATTGACCGTTTATAAGGACGATTGACAGTAAAAACAGCTGCCACATGAGGAGCAATAGAAAAGTGAATTTTATGAGAATTACCTTCAACCCTTAACATTCGAGTGACGACTCTGAGGCGCTACGAAAAATTGCCACGCTATTATTTAAAAGAATTTTAACGCAGCCATCTTTATATCTATGAAACTAATAAAAATGCAACTCTTATAATGTCGAGTAAAAGTAGAAAAAATCCTCATACATAAGGTGAAATACTTCGTGTAGAATCAAAATATGCTAAGTCAGAAGAAATTGCTTTGGTTTTCTAAATGAAACAGCTTCGAGCAAAACGGGGTTAATATATTGTAATACAAGATCGGTATGGTTCTTTGCTGTGGTGGCAGAGAGCAAACATACGGCTGGAACGGTAAAAAAGCTTTGGTGGTTGAGAGCAGACATACGACCACAAAGCGTTAATATACAAAT
The DNA here is from genome assembly GCA_028453745.1 of Agapostemon virescens. NCBI lineage: Eukaryota > Metazoa > Arthropoda > Insecta > Hymenoptera > Halictidae > Agapostemon > Agapostemon virescens. The sequence continues at coordinate 7,187,956 of CM052092.1, forward strand.
TTATTTTTAAGCATGGACAAACAATTCCGTCGCCCATTTTTAAAACGGCCCGCTAATTTCTGCAGACGTGTATCGATTGAAAAATTTGCACCGTTCGCCGACGGTCGACTTATCAATACCCGTTGGCCATTTTAGCTTTCGCTATACCGCAAGTTGGCTCTACCGCGGCATTCGAATCCAAACCGTGCAAGTTTCCTGCCGGCACACGAACAGTAGACTTCGCTTGTTAATACGGAGCCGTGCAAACAATTCCATCATCCAAATGTTGTCTTCGCCGATATACGCGGTCTCGCTCGCGGCCGCGTATTACATGCACAATCAAAGCGTGTTTCGTCATCACAGGTGCCGATTCACGAATTCATCGGATTTCCATTGATCGACGCGTCGCCGAATCGATACACGCGCGTTGATAATACGCATACACGCTGTGTGCTCGTTGCACGTGCACGTGTACAGGTGTTTATATGTGCGCGTGTATATATTCCCAAAACACCTATTGAATCTCGTCTCCGTGCAATTATGAGCAACGACGAGGGGGAAAACTTTCAATTCGCATTTTACGCGCGTAGGAAATCCCGTGAAAGGCCCGTGTCACGTTCGCGAATTAATTCCGAACGAACGAGCAACCCTTCTCGCCGCCCCGCATGCCAGACCGGCAAATTTCTGCGCGTTGATATTCATTTGAACGACAATGACGAAGCTCCAATGAGATAACTGTGATCGAACATTGCGCGGCCTCCGCGAAAGTTTGCGTGTTCTACGCCGCGTTCGATTTCGCTTCGATGCGATGAAAATCGAGAGGAGTGCGAGGGGTTGTTGACCCCTCTGCAAGAATGCGATTGTTTTTGCGATCGACTTTCCTCCCGGAATTCTGCAAGCGTTTCCCACAATGTTTAACACTAAATTTACCGCTGTGGGTCAAACGAGTTTTCAGAGTTTTTATTTTATGATTATTTTAGTTGTTTTTCAGATTCTTCATTTTGCAATTATTGAAATTATAAAATTACCTTTTTAGGAATCGATCCGACAGACTCCTTTGTTTAATTGTTTAAATAACCCTTTTCAGTTTATTTATTTTGGATTATTGAAAATATAAAATTGCCTTTGTAGAAATCGATTCGACAGATCTCTTTGTTCAAATATTTAAATGACCCTTTTCAAATCCTTTGTATTGCAATTATTGAAAATATAAAATTGCCTTTGTAGGAATCGATTCGATAGATTTCTTTGTTTAATTGTTTAAATGACCCTTTTAAATCGACAGCGATATGACGACCGTCCCTCGCTTGACTTTCACCATGGAAAATCCCGTCAACATTTCCAAATTGGATTTTTCTCGAACCGTCGCGCGTCGGGACTCGGCAGCGGGTATCGCCAAAAGGAATTAACATTAAAGAGACCGATGGAATCCATTCTAACAGCAAGCAGCGTTTCTTCAGCGAATGCACAACAATTTCCAATCCCTAAAGCGTTGTAAAACTCGAGAAAATCGATCGAATTTCTCATCCCATTCGTTGGCTGCTACCAGGCTTCTATAATATCCTTTCCTAATGGAAAACCTTTCTAGTTTGATTTTCCTTGCCGGTCGCGAAAGAAAAGGAAAAGGAACACGAGCGTCGAATTCGATGGAGAAGGAAATTCGCCGCGCTGGTTGTTTCGCTACCTGTTTTGCACGGAACGTCCGCGTAATTATGCGCTTCGCTAAAAATTGCTGTTCCCGCGTTCTGCGACCAGAACGTTCGCTCGGCAACCAGGACGCAGCAAGTTTACGCGCAACCGGAAACAATTTCTAGACATCGAGAAAGTATCACGTTCGCGGCTGGGGGAGGCATCGATGTACGCGCGTAAAACGAGCTCACTGTCTGCTGGAAATCAAACAGCTGGATCCTCGCAGAAGAGCACGAGAGAGAACTAAAAAGAGAGAAAGAGAGAGAGAGAAACGGTCTAGTAGAAGAAACGGTTCTCGCAAAGAGACGTAGCCCGCGATTATTACAGAATGAAAGTAATTGAAATTCATCGACCGACATCGCTGAGGAAATTTTTTAATTAAAACGCACCGCGCATCGATGGATAGTCCATTATTGAGAAACCGGCCGACCATTGTCGCGCCTCAATAAGTTCGAAGTACAATGTGAAGTTAATAAGGGTGTCGTCTTTGGGTCTTTGTCGTTTCACCTTTTGCAGATGAGAAATTCTTGTATTGTTATAGGTGGACCAGAGGGTTCGTACCTCTTTCGATTGTTCGCGTGTAACGACCGTGATATGGATTTTTTGGATTTGGAAAAAGAACGAGTCAGGTGGTGTAGAAAAGAGTGAAGATGTCGGAAGATTTTGGGAAAACGAATTTACTGGTTTTGAATCATTTGTTTGGACTGTGTTCGAGTAGACGTATGGCGTGCTATATATTGTTTTAGCGTATCCGGTGCACTTAGGATTATTTGTATTTAGGTGAGTAATTATTATCAACTTTTCCACGTAAGTAGAATCGACATGTTTTTATGAATGATGTCGAATTGCGTTCATGGTTGCATTAAAAAATCAATCATTCTATTGAGAAGGAAAACCTTTACGCGTCCACCAGGGAAAATGATCTATTAATTTTACTTTACCATTAAGTTCAACCATTTTCACTTACCATCACTTTTCGACATAAATAGGATTATTGTCTTTTTATGATCAACGTTAAGCTGCATCTATTGGCATATCAAAAAATTAGTCATTCCATTAAAAGAAAGACAAAGATGACCTACATACGACTCTTACGCGTCCACCAGGAAAAATGATCTCCTAACCCCTCAACTTTTCGACATAAACAGGTTCGATACCTTCTCATGCCTAACGTAAAGCTGCACCCACGAATATAAAAAAAAAAATATCATTCTATTGCGCATCTTTTCGCGAAAAAACCTCGATAGTAAAAATAGCTAGAAAACGAAGATGCAAGAATCAGGCGAGACACGGTGCGCGCGATTACCGAAACAGCAATCCACGTTAAAAGAAAGGTAGCCGATGATTAGCATAGCGCCGGTAAGGAGACAATGCAACGAAGATGAGGTCGGTCGACCGATCCCGCCCATTTCGTTAAAAATTAGCATGATCGACCGAGGCGACGGGTCGCGGGAGCCGCTCTCCGAATTCGTTAGCGAGCCAAGACGGTAAGCGAAAGAAAAGCGTGGCGTTTACGGGCGACGGCGCGCGCCTCGCTGTCCCATCCGATAGCGTCTCGACGGGCGGCGTCGCTGCGGTGACCGGCCGCACGTGTAAAACGAGGAAATGGTGGCCGGCGGAATCGGTCGGGACTCGTTTACGGTTGGAAAAAGTCGGATGGAACGGGACCCGGGACCGGTCAGATTGGAAAAGAAGGCAAGGGTAGAGAGAGCCGGGTACCTACTCGCGTGTCCTGTGTGACGCGGGTCGTCCCGAGGACCCGTCGCGCGTCGGTGCGAGCAGGACCAGGCTTTCTCGTGCACCTAGCCTCTCTCCATGCCAGCCGGAAACTAATTTAAGTTGGAGAATCACTTTGGCTGTTTCGATTTATTCAGATACTCGACGTATTTCCCGCGAGAGGCCACCCGTCCGACGTTGTACCTCTCGCCACCCTCTTCTCTCAGCCCGCTACTACCTTCTCCTCCCGCACCTTTGCAAACCGTGCACCCTCTACGGAACATTCAACGTCGATGCATGAGTCCCGACATGCACAGGTTCGTCCACGTGAAAACTCGAGACCGTGGAACCCGTTTAAACCGAACCGACGTATGTTAGGTATTACCTCGGCTGCTGCTGAAATACACTTTCCCCCACACGTCAACTAACCCTCTCGACGACCCATTTATTCGGCCAAGGAGTCGCCCCTGGACTCGATATGCTGAATACTATCGGTTGGGTTTTGGGGGATTGGTCTAACGAGGGAACGGTTATTATCGGGGGGAGTTTTTTGGAAATTATTTGGCAATTGTTAGAGAAATTTGGGAAGCGGTTGAGTTAACCCTTTGCGGACGGAGCCGCCCGACGAGCGAACGTCGCTGTGGACGTCAGGTATCGGATCGCGCAGTAAAGAAAATATTCACGTCGCACGTTTGCATTATAAAACCTAGAGCTTTATTCAAATAACTCTTTCATAAAATCCAACTAAATCATAAACAAACAAATTTAGTCGTGTTTTCTAATTAGAGCATACGACACAATGCTTACTCCTTCCCGTCTCATGTCGCCGAATAATATGTAAAAGGCCGGTTTAGCCTGTCTGCTGTTCCAGAAGTCGAAGGAGGCTTGGAATCAACATCTCGAAAATCTCTAACCAATTGATCTATCAAGTGACGTACAAATTGTAAATGAGTTAACTTTTTTAAATTGTATTCCTTGTGATGTTCCTGATAAAATAGATAGGAATTTATTACTGAAACTTCCAATCCCCCAAAAAATCATCGCTAAAGGTCTCTAATTTGATTGAGAGATAATTTGACTTCTTATGCTAGTATACCCATGCGTATCTTATCGTTTACGATGACAGACATACGCCAGCCGCAGCGCGAGAATTAAAACGGCTTGGGCGGATATATCCGACACGCGTCCGCAAAGGGTTAAACGAGTAACTGCGGAATTTGGTTTTGGGGATTCTTCGTGGGGTGCGGAATTAATGTTTGGCAACGACGAGCATATACGTTGTAGGTACGATCTGTAACTTGCAAGTGAGTTTACAAATTTAATATATTGATTTGGATGATTCAAAATGTATTTAAAAATTAGTTAGGCAATGAACAATAATTTCTGGTATTTAAGTTTGAAATTAAATAGTACACGAATACTTTCTGCACACTCTGTAACTTGCAAGTGCCTTTACAAATTTAATATATTGATTTGGATGATTCAAGGTGTATTTAAAAATTAATTAGGTAATAAATAATAATTTCTGGTATTTATGTTTGAAATTGATTAGTATACGAATACTTTCTGCACACTCTGTAACTTGCAAGTGAGTTTACAAATTTAGTATGTTGATTTGGATGATTCAAAATGTATTTAAAAATAGTTAGGTAATAAATAATCATTTCTAATATTTATGTTTGAAATTGATTAGTATACGAATAGTTTGTAATTGATGTATAACTTGGATGATTTCAGACGCGTTAAAAAATTGGTTTTTAAACAATAATTTGAGGTAGTATAAGATTGAGTGGTGTACGAATACGTTCTACATCTACTGTAATTTGCAACTGCGTGAAGAATTTTAGTAGGATGAATTGGGTGATTTAAAACGTGCACCTTTCACAGTACAATTTTTCTTTAATCGGTTCTGAGTGATCATAGCGGGTTGAACAGATGTTATGGCCGTATGGCGGGTCTCCTCTCCCGAAGAACAGGCAATAGTAGATCGAGAGGGCGGATTTCGATTCTCTGTTTTTATCGGTAGCAACCGGGAACAATTGTGCACCGAGTGTGCGGACGTTCTTCCGAACGGTGAAATTGATAATGCCGGATTGAGTGCGATGTGGGAAAGATGAGGTGTGGATGGGGCTTGATTTACGGCGGGAGACCTGTTTCAGAGTTGTCCGTTCCCCTGCGATCATTCGATTCCTCGAGATTGCTGTTTTTCTTTTCTCCTTCTTTTTGCGATGCTCTTTCATTGTGTATTGTCTTTTGAACGACTTTTATTCCCTTCGATATCGTCGTATATTATAATATAAACATTTACAGGAATCCCAATTTCATTAATTTAATTGAATCATTTATTAAAAATTTATAGAAACTAAGAATATATTTATTTCACTGTTTAAAATCTTCTTCGAGGTTCTACTTGAGTAAACATAGTACTAAAGTTCATTAAAATGTTCGGAACAACGCCAGAGAAATTTGACGGCCATATTTACGATAAATTGACGATCAATACATTTTTCGTACAAAGAATAATATAAATTTCAGATTAATGAAATATTTTAATAAATATTTCTTTATTGTAATTTAATATTGTAACGATCAAGCAAAAATGTTACTAGTGTTGGTTAACATGTTTAATACGGCGTCAGACATTTGTGACGACCATAATTACGATAAATTGACGATAAACATATTTTTCGTGCAGTGAATTAAATTTGAAAAATATTATAAATTTCAAATTAATGAGATATTTTAATAAATATTTTTTTATTGTAATTTTTTATTGTAACGATCAAGCAAAAATGTTACTAGTGTTGGTTAACATGTTTAATACGATGTTAGACATTTGTGACAACCATAATTACGACAAATTAACGATAAACATATTTTTTGTAGAGAGAATTAAATTTGACAAATATAAATTTCATATTATATTATTTCAATAAATACCTTTCATTTATAAATGTTGCTAATATTTGTTGACGCGTTGACTAAAATGTTAGACGTGCCTGTAGGTATGAATATTATATTTCCCATGCAGAAAATTAAATTGATTTTATCATAAATTGAACATTAATGAGGTATGTTAATAAAGATCAAAATAAAGGAGGAATTCGCATATTTCGCTGTTTAAAATGTTCTTTATACTGTAAATAATGGAATAATAATGGAATATAAATTTCATCAATATTTGATTGAAATTGACAGTACCGTTAAGTTTAAAAATAATGGGGTATTTTAACCATGAAGTCTGATACCGTAATAAATGATGGTACCATTAATATCAAAGTTATCGCACCTTTTACGAATTCACAAATGACACAAATAAAGATCCGTAATCAATTTAACCGTATATTAATCTCTTGAGTGGAAACAATGTGTGGACCACCCGCATAAGTTTGACAAGAATTATATGGTTCTCTTCCTTCACTTATATCGCTATTGAAAATATAATAATAACATTCATAAGATTGATGGGAAATTAAGAAAATTCAACAAGCGTTCACAAATTATAATAAATCGTAGAACAAGTGATGAACAAACGTAATCATTTATTATTATTTATTCTAGTTTGCTCTATGTAATATTACAACGTAAAAAATAAACATAGCTAATATTTGCAAAGATTTCAATCACAAATAAAATGCACAAAAATCCCAAATTAATTTCTTGGTTTATCAAACGGAAATAGAACACAAATTCCGCTTTTTAAAAACTTATAGAAATCGATCGACCCGCAATAATTCTTCCGAAATATTTCGTGAAATGACTGAAACGACTGAAAGGACACTCGCCCGACAGTTTTCCCTAAATAAATTATAGCTAATTAAAATCGATCGCCGGAGGCGGACCTAAATATACTTAAATACACAGGAAGACGGCGGCGGCTTTAATAAAATCCTAATTGGAAATAAAAACTTTCATTTTACACTGTTGAAACGCTATCCGGCGGGAGCAGATCGTCCCAGAAGCATTCGAGACCTAAATAAATATTGGTCTTTTCAGCGGCGAGCTACAGATTCAACGCATAAATTTTCCGCGGTGGCCATGGAATCCGCATTAAAACGATAAGAATCGTCGCCGGGAGGATATCACGGATTAAGCCAGCGAAAATTAATTTTCGGTGTTTCGTCGAAGGTGACGAGGACGAGGGGCGGAAGAGGGATGATGAGAGAGAGAGAGAGTAAGAGAGAGAGAGAGAGAGAGAGAGAAGGGATGAACGAAGAAAAAACAGAGAGGAAACGAGGTACAACAAGTACCACGCTTCATTTGCTTAAGCTTAATGGCCTTTTCTGCAACACACGGACGTTTCAGAATGCGAGCCTTAATCTTCCCCATAAAACACTGATTGTGGATTGACTTTTAAATGCCTTGGAAGCACGGGAGAAAATAGCAGCCTGCCCCTAGTACCGTCTGGCACGAAACTCGGGAAGTTTCTTATTTTTCCTCCCTTCTTTCATTCCCTTTTAAGCAGAAACAATGCTTTTGGCTTTACATTTCTTTGTCCGGCGCGCGCCAAAGGAAAATTTGGTACCGTTCTGCGCTCTGCGCTACCGTCCCGGCATTATTTACCGAAATAATGAACTCCGCCACCGCTAAACAGCTCCATGAACGTAAAAACTCCCGACGAATTGACCACTCTGCAATTAATCCGGAAAGTCGTCGGGATTAATTTATGCATTCGCTTCACCGAGATCATTCCCAACGATCGGAAGCCAAACAGTATAAGCTCCACCGTTTCGGTTATTAAAAATTATCTCAGTGCACTCGGACTTGCTCGTTCGCAGAAAATTATTGACACATTGCACTCGGAGCTGTTCGAACTCGTTATGTGACTTGACAATGCTCGGAAATGTTGATAAGCTACCGCCTGATCGCACGTTTTATACGCGCTTGCAAGGATTGCAGATGGAAAAATTAATGCAGGTAACTAGATGCGTCGATAATAGGCGATTCAACTTTCATTTTCCGTTTACGCTGTTTCGCACGTCGCGATTTTATGTATGAGAAAAAATGGTGCACTTTTTAAACGATTTTAACTTGCGAACTTTTTAATTTATTTATAGAAATTTGTAGCATTTTGTTTTAAAGAAAAATGCAGTTTTATTTGACTGCTACATCGTGCAATAATATTTTGTAGGAATATTAATATGCTTGTATGAAAGTAGAATTGTTAAGCTTTGAAACGACTCCAACATTATTTGCCTCCGAGTATTTTGTACGAAATTATAGCAGATTAAATATCTCCGTTTTCTCAATAATCAGAAATTTCAGGGGCAAATACGTTTTCGATGCCATATTTGAAAAACATATTCGTCATTCATTGAAGAATAAATAAGAACTCTTTGAGAAACATATATAACGAAGAATAAAGAAGAGTATATAATTTTTTACAAAGTTCTTTGAGGAACATATTTAATGAAGAATAAATAAGAGTATATAATGAAAAGTAAATAAAGAGTTCGTTGTTCCATTTTCTAACGTTTAAGTAACCTAAGTACACCGAAGAAATAAAACGAGTAGGTATTTTATTCTGAATCAAACTCGTGAAAATTTTGTTCGTTAATACTTTGCAATGGATGTATTATCTATGATCTATCTATGTATTATATACTGTACATCCGTGCACGAATAATCGATGCATTTCAATAAATTACAGTCGATTTCAATATGTAATCGACAATTTTGACTCTCGAGCACGATATTGCGATACTTTCGCGCAGAACCTCTGTATAAAATCTTATTAATTAATTTAATTACCTTCCAGAATTTTACTAAACTTTTTACCATACATTCTTGGTACTCTTTAATATTCCCTTACAGACTTGAATTCAATTTGTCAAAGTATTGATTACCTTCGTATTGAATTTTACCGTTATCGTGTTCTATAAAATTATTTAATAAAATCGTATATTTCACGACACGAATATGTTTACAGCAACACCGCGTAAATATTGAATTGTAAATTCGCGACAAAATTCCAACTTCCTGCAACGTCTCTTTTATTTGTCTTTATTGTTTTCTATTAGAAATAAATTGCGTTTAAAACGTTTAAAAAAAAAAACATGGCGGATTAAGGATTATAAACGAACATATATGCAGACGCTTCATCGAATGTGATTAATTAATACTACGAGTGTAAAATTCGCGAATAGAGTTGCACGGATAGAATTCCTCGTTTCCATCGGAAATATGAGACGAGGTTTCGCAAATAACGAAAAAATACAATTTGTGGTGTACTAGTTGTTTCACGTTTGTAAAGTAATATTTTCCGTGTTCGTTAATTGCGGGATCCGATTTGGTGTTATTTTTTCCTGTGCTGTGCAGTCGTCTCACAATCAATCCATTGTTGACCAGTTTTTACGCTCCGATACAACATTTTCATTGTATTTATTCTTATCCGGTGGCTATTATCATCCAATTACTTAAAAAATTAATCTAAAGCTTTAAGATCGTTTAATTTCTACAAAATTTGAGAATCTACTATAGTAATTTAATCATGATTTATTTTGGCATACCCTACGGTGTTAGTAGTTAAGAGACGATGTATCTGGCGTATTAAAAGTATGCAAGAGCCTAATACACGACGAGTTATCCATTAATGTTACGATAGAGCCGAATTCGAAGGGAGCAAGGAAAACCGTGTTAAAATGATTGATCGTGACCGATAATGATTGATTCCGAGGAAGAAATGAATCAATTTCGACGAGACCCGCCGCACGGCCATGATCGTCATTTATCAATTATTATGCAATATGCAGTGAAGTGGAAGACATTTAATATGCTAATAGACTATTCTCGCCACTGCATCAACGGCTCTAAATAATTACAATATTGTTGTTTAATTCATACAAATCCTATTGTAATCCGAATTGCAATTTATTAACGTGGATACAATTCGCAAGATTTATGAATTTTGTAACGAATTTTGCCAATAGTAATGCAGAAACGGAATTCCAGGAGGGGCCACGGGGGAAAGTGCGAGGGGCGGAGATGTACGGTTCGTCAATAAATTGGAAAATTAATAAACCGCGTGAGTTGATACATGTTTAAGCTGCAAACAATTATTCAAAGTACGCGAGAATAATATTATTAGACCCAGCCGATTATTTTACTATGGGATTGCACCGAATCCGCTTATAATACCTCGTCAAATAATAATAAATCTACCAACAGGATTTACGCCTTGAGTACTTCCGATTGCTCTTCGATCATTCAAATATATTTTTCAAAATGTTATTACCTTGCTTGGCTGTCGAGACATTCGAAAATAAATCTGCGAGTGATTTCTCATTTTTACAAAAGTAACAGCAAAAACCTGGCAAATATGTACCGCTGATTTTCTTTGGGGGTTGTTTTCACCCTCTTGGATGTGCCTGATAAAAATATACGCTAATAACGTGACAAATAAAATAAAAATAATTTAATATAGTATAAATGAATTTACACCGTTTAAGAAGAATTATTTTCTGCAAGAGGTGTGCAAAAATTGGCGATTGATATATTGTATGGATCCTAGTTGGATAAATTTATAATTTTCTTGGAAGATAATCGTCTAAGCGACAGAATGGACAAGGATCTTTTATGGAAGTTAGTTCATAAGGATAACCATTGAATGGCGAGTTTATAATGGTTGTAAATCTTGCGTCGTGCATGCGAATTCGAGAATACAGTCTAATATGGCGAGAGTGGAGTGGTATAGTAAGGAAGCGTTTCACCATAAATTTACTTGAGTACGTTCTTCCCGTGGAACAGACGATACCCTCGTGGGAATCAAGAAAGCCGAAATTATATGCACGAGATGTTCTGGAGGAGAACGAGGCTTCTTGTTTCTTAATCACTGCAGCGTTAATTACTGCGGATCTCGATCCTCATTTTTATTCCAGCACACAGTCCCATAAAAAAGGACTAGAATTTTATTATAATTATCCATTATAGTCTGTCACCAGATTTTCTCCTATTTTAGAAACTCGCGCAATCTTAGTTAAAAACTATTTACAAACTCGGAATGGTCATGTAAAAACGTTTAGAAGTCCTAAAAAGTTAATATAAATAATATTTTATCTAACATCGCACGAAAGTATTTGAACATTAATTTTACGAAGCACTAGAAGTGACTATTTAACGTTACTTTATAAATCTAAATTTATAAAAGTGCTTACCTATTTTTTAAATAACATACATCCAAAGTAATATATTTGATGAATAGTTTCTCGTGAATGTATGTTTTCAATTTCAGTAATTATAAATTACAAATATTGTAAATAAATATACATGAGACGATTTTTAAATGGCTATGTTAAAATTTGTTTAATAGCCTAGATGTTATTAAACAATGTTCCTAACCAGCTTCGTTATGTCACTGACAAGTTATTATTTCCTATTTCAAGAATTGTATAATAATATAAAAATTGTATTAGTAGTATTTATTACGTAAATATTATTAACAAATTTATAAACTTGATGGCAGTTGTGTGCAACCATCACACATTACCATCACCGTTACAATTATTAAAAATAAAAAAGCCTTATATTTTAAAGAAGATTGAGAAAATTAACATTTTGCATAAAACTCCACAATGTAATAATTATTCAAAATATAATTTTCCATATGTGTAAAATAGTCTCAGTTATACTACGATTTATTTTACTGCATAGTCCCTAATTTATTAAAAAAGAAAATTTATAACGATTGTAAGCTCTCGAATGGTTTCCTATATTCTCCAGTGGATGTAAATTAACAAAAATTAACCAAATAGAATATAATTTCGATTTAAGGGGAATCGATAACATGCATATTCATTAGGCTCTGTACGCGACGTTGTAAGGCAAGGGGTTAATGCTGATTGTGCGTAATGATTGAAAATGTAATTTTTCTTTGAAATGCAACAGTGCGCCAGCATCGGGCAGATTGAATGTTTGAAGTACCCAAAGTTTTCCAGTCACGCTCGGTTGTAGCATTTCTCTTCGCTTTTGTCGCGGACATACTATAATTTCATTGTGGAACTTGTTGCACATTAATGTACTAATTAATTACTTCTTAGCTCGCATTCGTACGCGTTTACGTACTCAAAGCTAATTCCAGCCTCGACGTAAACGCGGAATCATAACGTGAAATGAAATTTGAAACGACTGCGAACTCTTACATCCATGAACGCTGGCGAAACGTAACATAAACTATACGCGAAACATGCTAACTCGATAATAAAATTCTGTATCGGACAGCAAAATAAAATAGATAAGGGAAGAATTATTATAAACAATTTATAACATGCTCGTACAAATTATCAAACGAACATCGCCTGCATTTAAACCCGTTCCACGTAAAATATATTAATCTAGAAATAGATTTGTCCATTAAACAACAATAAAATGCATTCTAGAAAAGAAATATTTTTACGTACACGTAAATCCGAATTTTTTTTTAACGTCGATGGATGTATTAATTATTAAAAACAATGGGCAATAAATTGGAGACTAGCAAATAAAAACAACGCGCAATAAAACGTTCGTGAAATATATTATTAAAACTGTAACAGATGAAAAACGAATATATTTCTCTGAACAGTGATTAACACATTGGTTACTAAAAACAATTACAAAAACATTCAAACCCGGAAAATAAAAATTCCACGTGTCACACATGTGAAAAGAACATGCAAATAAATGTTGAAAGAACTTACTAAAAATATAAAATATTCTGGATAGATTACAACGAAATAAATTAGTAGGTTAATCACACAAACACGTGAGTTACACTTAGCGTGCTTCGGACGAGAAGCTGTAACGAAATTAATTTTTACAGAAGCATGCTTTCTGTAATTGTTTTTCCGACACTGTGGCAAAACAGCAGCCACAAAAATTCCATAAAGTTTTCGTAAGGTATAAAAATGAGAAGAATGAAACTTTTACATATTTGGCTCCCCATAAAATACGGTACAATAAATATAATCCCCATAAAAATTTATTTAAAGACGGGAGTCGGTCAAAGTGTAAAAGGAATTGTTAACGCGTTGAATGCGACGCCGTTTTGCTTAGTTTCGCGTCCCCAGGGACTGACATAACCTAAAATAAATAACCACGTGTTAAAAACCTAAAATAGTCTAGAAATCCAGCAACGGAATAAATTACCGCAGCAACCATACTGTTTTAAAGCAGCTCTCTACGTTTTCAAAGAAGCCTGCAATAAAATTCATGGTTTCCAATGTTTCCACGAACAGGAAATGATGGAGGAGCATTGAAAATCGAGAATGCAGATTCTCGTTCACGCTGGCTACGTAAAAATATGAAATCACCGTTGAACGTGACTGCGCATTAACAGGAGTTATAGTTGTAAGGTTTATGGGGGCTGAGGGTTGAGGTGAGTTTAACGGAAGTCGAAGGCCAATCTCGAGAGAGAGACAAATGTCGACGACACGTTGTCCGAAACCGGAATGAATTTGAGATACCGTAAAACACGATCGCCCGGAAGAAGATCGGCGAACTTGAAGGTCTAAAAGAGCGAATGCTAGTAAAGTGGAATAGTTTTCCCGTATAATGCCGCGCGAGTGAGCTTTTGTTATTAGAAGAACCATAGACTCGGGAAGCCAGGATTATATTCTGAAGAGTTTGCCAGCTTTCGATTCTCATTTAAAGGATTTAATCGCGCGTAGCACGGCGGGGCCAAGAACAGGGCAGCAGCCCAGGAAACGAAGAATATAAAATCAGATAGAGAGAAAGGGAGGAGGGGGACGCGTGATGAAATTAATAATTGAAGAGGAAAAGAACGCTCGGTGTTCTACTTCGACCGGCATTTGCTTAATTATTCCTGAACCATTGAACCATCGACGTTTCGTCACAGTCTGTGTTTCTTTGCTATTTTAAGCTCGACCGAATTCAATTAATGATTAGACGAAACGTTTATAGACCCTCTGCTAGACAACCTCAAAGAAACTCAAATTAATTAAACCGGCAGTTTTCGTATTAAACGCTGCTGAACTTTCACGCTGCTCCAACGGTTCTTTCAGATTGATATTTCGTAATTCATTGATTTTCAATTACCTTGTAGGTTAACATAATATTTCTGTTCCGTGTATTCGATTAAATGTAACGCTCTGGGAATTTGTAGGTTATGTCACTTTGCTACTCCATTTATTAATTCTGATTTTTATTCTGCTAAATATCTTTGGCTCACTTTTCAGTTGTTCACATTTTCATTTCCTTAGCATAGTTAAGATCGAGTACCTAATATTCTTTTATGTATTAAACTTCATATTTTGTACGTGACAATTTTAACAGTAGAACCACCAAACCAAAATGGCTGCTCCCTAATTTCATCTTCCAGAATTACTGAAGTTATAGAAATGTCTTCTTCAGAAATTTTTAGATGTACTTCTTTCACGAAGCACATATTTCCACGTTTCAATTTTTCTTTTATTAATTTGTCCAAAAAGTTCGTGCCGATTTACACATCGGGAATCGACTGCTTATCGATTCGTTCTGGTATACATTTATTAAAAATAAAAATTAATCGTCATGAACAATCCGGACAAACTTTCCGGACAATTTAATATATTTCGATATAAAACAGCAGGGCCCGGCCTGATATGTCTTAATTATAATTCAGCGCTCGAACGAATCAGTTCTATTCACAGCGTCGTAAAAGCCCGATAAAACATCGATTCGCTGCGAGTGGAAACGCACTTTTACGTCCGCGGGGAAAGTTTTTCTTTTGCCCTTGCCCAAAGGAACCCCGAGAATCCTGTATCCTCTTCTCCTTGTTTTATGCCGCACATTTTAGGAACCGCTAAAGTCGAGAGAGGCCTCTCTATGGGCAAGGGCTAGTGGGACCATAAAGCGGTAACGCCATGCGATTCTTGCACTCTTCCACCCCCGCGCCGCGTTTTAACCATCCCGTGACACAATCGTTTCATCCAGACATCCACCACCCTTTTGTGCTCCTCCGGACAGATTAACACTAAACCCGCG
>CM052092.1:7234047-7286854 GCA_028453745.1 Agapostemon virescens
ATTTTAACCAAATAATATAATACATCATTCATTGCACAATTTAATAAAGATTTAGTTCAGTATTGAAAGTAAGTAATTATTGTAGTATTCGTGGAATCATGTTCCACGGAGTAACACGGATAATCGAGATTGTTAGTAAGTTGGGGATTTTGTATATTTATGGCGGAAATGGATGGGTACAATCTTCAAAAATAGGATGACAAAGAATTCTTGATTTGTCATCTATTCAAGATGATGGTAACTAAATTTTTCGCATGACGAGTATACTCGTCATAGAGAATTGGCTAGTTAATCGACAAGTTAACACAGTTCACTGGTTAAAATCCCATGGATCCATTGCCGAAGACTTTCCGTGTACGTATAATCCAGTCTAATTACTCGTTTTTCTGATAGTGTTCATAATCATTATACTTTATTAAGTGCGTCGTGTTTTCTATTTGAAGGAAGGAAAAAATTGATTAAGGAAAGAGCTTCTTTTAAAGAAGCACAAAGAAGTGAACTTCCTAAGTTGAACTGTCTTCTGGAATTTATAAACTTGGCTTTGGAGAAAATAATAAATAGCAATTGGATAGGAAAAGAAAGATTGAAAAATATTGGAATATAAATGGTAAAGTGAATTCGTTAATATTTGAACATAATAATTAAGTCACTACTACGATACGCATATTTTTTAATCTGTGTAATATGTTTTTTATTATTGGACTGAAGATTTTTGTACGAACATAAAATAGAAAGAATATAATTAAACTAATCCACATCCTCGAATTCGTTAAAAATTCTTCTATTTAGTTTTTGTAAAAATGCATGACACCAGCAATTTGATTAATACATATTAATATGATACGTTGATCAATACGGGATATAATATATTAATTAACGAATATACATATTGTAAATAGTCTTGTTATCTTGTTGCCAAAAATTCTTTGCATATAATCGCGCGGTATAAATCGATGCGAATAAATACGCGCGCATAATGCATACCGGGATCATAAATAATAAATTATACATAATTAGTTAAACTTTCCCTAGATAACGTTGGCAGAGAACGGCTTAATTTTGAAAAAGTTATCGAGACAAACCCTCGTACATATTGTTATAAATAATACATCGAGAGCGTGCATCGCGTAACGTAAACCGACGTAAATTTGTTTATGTACTTTCAAAATAACAACCACATCTCGGGAAAATTGGTTAACGGCCCTTCAAACACATTGCGCTTGTTATTATTGAAAATTTCGTTGTTCGTTGTTGTAAATTATAAATTTCCGAAACTTCCCACGAGTTGCATGCCTGTTCATGTCGAAACTGCAATCGCTCTTCCTGCGTTAGCTACAGGAACCTTTTCCTTTAATACTTACTAGCCATTGTAATCACCGCTTTGTAATTTGTTTATAAGTTTTAACGAATCTGGCAAAAGGAAAATTTTCGGAAAATATATTAAACAGAGACGTACTGGATTTTTATACTTTTATTAAATAACTGTAAAAATTTTAAATGCAAAATATTGTTCCTTTTCTATTACTCAGAATGAAGGTATTTTTAAAAAATTGCATATTATTTTAAATGCAAAATATTGTTTCATTCCTATTACTCAGAATGAAGGTATTTTTAAAAAAATTGCATATTATTTTAAATGCAAAATATTGTTTCTTTTCCATTAATCAGAATGAAGGTAATTTTAAAAAATTGCGTATTATTTTAAATGCAAAACATTGTTCCTTTTCTATTAATCAAAATGAAGCTAATTTTAAAAAATTACTTATTATTTATTCACGATTAACCATCCTTTAATATTTTGTGAATAAACCTGTTTCGACATTATTAAATAAGACGTTGAATGCTACCCTAAGTTTCCAGGTCACGCTCGCATATTCGTCAATCAATTAACCGCCAGCGAACAAATTAATATAATTCTGGGAACAATTATGCCCGATATATTGAGATTAGCAAACTATAAAATACATTTTCAAGCAAATTGCGTTAATTGTTATGAGTAGAAAAATGTTCCTGAACTTCCCCAGTCATAGCTATTTTCAAAGCTTCGAGAGCATATTATGAAATTTAACTATAAACAAGTTTCGCGAGCAAGCTAACAAGGCTTTAGTATGCTTAAAAGTTTCGTATGTTCATCTCAAATTTCCAATCTGGGAACTCTCCGCTGTTTTGACCACGCTTCCATCGCTTTTCGGTTCCCTAACCATCTTATAAATCTACCAAAAACAGGTGGAATACACTTTCATTTAAACTTGCATTACATAATATTCAGCAAATCTACAATTTTCACATATCCAATTTTTTCTCGTGTTTCGAAATTATTACGTTCCACTTTTTTAAATTTTTTGAATGGAAAGAAAAACTCAGATACAGCGACAGTCATAATAACTGTCCGTTCTACTTCTGCAACTTGCGTGTTAAACCCGGACATTTATTATGACTAGTTCGCGAATCTTGATGAGAGATGAAAATATTCTACGTCGATTGAAAGAAACACGGACCACATAAAAATGTTTTTAACAATATTAGCATCTTCGACGACATGAATTCTACTGCGTAATGACAAGCACCGTTCGTTATAAAATTAACCCTTTGCACTCGACGCTGGTTTAACTAGAAAATCAAAACATTTTTTCCGACCTAGGATATTTTCATTCTATATTAATTATTTCAGTTTACGTATACGGACTTTTTTACTGTTACTTGTCCTTACAATCGTTCAATTTTGATCTACCTCTTAGATGTAAAGATCGCGATGTTAAAATTGTTTTAAATAATAGTGTGGCAATTTTTCGTGGCGCCTCAGAGTCGCCACTCGAGTGCCAAGGGTTGAAGGTAATTCTCGTAAAATTCAGTTTTCTATTGTTCCTAATGTGGCAGCTGTTTTGATTGTTAATCGTCCTTATAAACGTTCAATTTTTATCAATTCTTTAGGTGTAAAGATACCAATGTTAAAATTGTTTAAAATAATATTGTGCCAATTTTTCGTGGCGTTTCAGTCTCGCTACTTGACTGCTAAGGGTTAAACTCTTCTAACTAATCGGCTAACACAATCTCCGAACATAATCGAATAGAAGCAGCAGTGCTTCGATCAGTTTAGATAATCGGCGTTCCATCGAAGGGTAGAGCCGATGGAAGCTTTGAAACGCTGTCCGAAGAGCCGATCGGTCCCGTGACTGACCACGACCGTTAGAAATCAGATGTTTGACGTAGGCCAATCTCGCAAAACGTTGGCGAGACCTGCTCGGAGGTTTCGTTTATGTGATTTCGCGGCGAGAGACTCACCTGCCAGGCGGCCGTAACGTTGAAACATTCGCTCCACATCGGTCTTGCTGCACTGAAACGTGTTTAGATTCCCGACGAAAACCCGGGAATTCACCGCCTGTGGGTCCTGCGAATTGGTCTGGTTGCCCACTTTGCTCATCTTCATCGCCTGGAACAGAGGAATGTAACGGATACGGTTTATCGTCCGACGTGATTTGTGTGATGATACGTCCGGGAAAGTGATACAGTCATTTTATCAGTTGCCCTTTAACGGGAACCTCGGCGCAACCCTTTGCCCCTGACACAGAGACGAACGTTTATGATACTCATTTGCGGATTCGGAACCGCCTAAGCGCCGATCTTATTGACGATCTTGTCGACCGATGCGTTTGGGCGAATTCTAACGGGTCTGTGAATATGAAACAGGAATTTGCCCAAACATGGCGTTAGCTATCAATCTAATTACCATTAAATCGCGTCATTAATACAATTTTCTCACATTCACGAATTTTTGGAGATGAAAAGATACTAGTATCGCGTACTAACACCGTTAACTCATTTTCTAATGCTGGCGCTGAACGTAGAAAGCACGTCAAGTCCAAGAAACATCTAATAACAACAGATAATCGGTGAGGTACTCTGTATGAATTGATTGCTGCTTCTCTTTCCTGCTTTGGTAGTTGCAGTAATGGCTCCAGATTGTATACGAACATTTTCATGAATGCATTACTCGTAAGTGCAACACTACAATTTCTAACAGTTTTTTAACACGTTGAATGCCGAGGGAATTTTGTGTACTTCACACAGGTTTCATCTGTTTCATTGATAAAAGTGATCAATGTTATTAAAAAGAATTGTTAGTTACTGTATAATGAGGCTCCTGCCTCATACTACAATCTGGTTAAATCCCACAATAGTAAATCGATGTTCAGTGCCACTAATGTAATGATAATCATTGTTAAATGACGCAATGGTGCCGGCCACCGGTGACCACCATGGCAGTCAACGTGTTAAAATGCGAATACAGTGATGTAAAAGATGTTTTTAATAATAGTATGGCAATTTTTAGTGTCCCCTCAGAGGCGTCATTGGAGTGTTAAGGGTTAAAATAAGAAACGATGAACAATTATAAATGACTCTGAGTACAAATGTTTGTAGATGATTACAAGAGTTGGAAATACACTGTGAAATGTAATTGAAGTATTTCGAACGTAGATAACTTTGCAAATTGAAAAGTGATTTGAATTTGCAAAGAAGTAGATTCGTTTCGGCTCGACACTGATTAGTAG
Source organism: Agapostemon virescens (assembly GCA_028453745.1). Taxonomy (NCBI): domain Eukaryota; kingdom Metazoa; phylum Arthropoda; class Insecta; order Hymenoptera; family Halictidae; genus Agapostemon; species Agapostemon virescens. The sequence continues at coordinate 7,238,598 of CM052092.1, forward strand.
TGACTTCCATTCATTACTGGGAATATCATCTCCGCGTACACAGAAACGGAACAACGTGTTAATTTTTTTTTTTTTTTTGCATAAAAATAGTATAATACAGCGACGCATGCAACACCAAGAGGAAATTCAGGTCACGCTACGTTTTTATTAAACGCTGCCCTCTTTTTGTCTTTCCCGCCGAATGAAATATGCACGTGGACGTAAAGAAATGAAATTAAACAATTAAACCCGCTCTCTGATAGGGAGAACGTTAATTGTGTATAGAATAAAACAATTTTCCGTGCAGCTTTGCCCGCGCCCCCGGTATTTCAAGAGCCAACAATGGCGTTCGGATTTTATTCAGTCCATTGTGTAATTAAACATTCTCAGTCGTTACATGTTTAGAAAACTGAATAAAAGTCATACGCTGTGCATTCCATTTAACCTGTTCAAAGAATAATTAAATCAGTTTTCTTTTTGTTATTCCGTTTATGTTGTTATACAATTATTTATAAAATTTAATTGTTTAGAATTTTATAGAAAAAAGAGCCGTAGCACGTCTTAAAATAGTCACAGAGACAGTGCTTTAAGAAACGCGAAAGTTTCGATTCCGAAAATTGCATAATGCCTGTTCACGTAGACGAAGTAGAAACAGGGAACAGTAGTCAGACACTGCACTGCAGTAAGAGCGAACATGCTCGACGAAATATTGAAATTTTCTTCAGCGAAAGAAATAATTTCCTAACGAATATCGTTTTACAATCTGCAATTTCATATTTTTAATGTATACAAAAGGTTAGATATTACGCGTGCACACGGTTTCCGAAACGATCATCGAACTGATCAAAAAGTAATAAATTTGATCGTGCTCGTTTAATACAAATAACGTATCCTTATTCCCACTAGACTACAAACGCGTACTGTTGCGAATAAATACTAACTGGGACGCAATAAAACATGCATTGCATACAAGCTTTTATTAACCTTTCACGTAAATGTATCGTTTTACATATTTATAGCATAATGCGAACTTGTACCTTATGCAGGATTTATTACTTTAGTAAAATAAAGTTTTCATTCGCTCTTTTCAGTTCTTAGTTTATACAATAAAATCTACTTTCGTTGTAGAACGAACTTCAGTGTGAACCAGAAACTCGCATTGTGCTGTGAATGCATGAATAAATCGGTAACAAGTCATTTTTACCAGTGCGATAGTTCTAGTATTATAAAGTCAATTAAACTAAAAAAACAGGAAAATGCTTCAGTATCGGACAATACCCTTATCGCTCACTATGAACATTGCAACGCGCACTATTGGGCGGTAGGGGCTAAATTTACTACAACTGACATAGATGAATCTCTAATAATGTCTACAAAACACAGATTCCATCCTTACAATGTAATTTAGGTGTCTTCCAATACATATATACATTTTTCTCATCTGTCTGACAATTTGCGGATGCCACGTCAAAGAAACTGTTCTTGTTTTGAGGCAAACCATCGATTTTGGTATAATGAACAATGAATATATTTAATTAATTAAAATTAATTAAAATCCAATGTTCAGGAGCGAACTATATTTTAAGTTCTCATATTTCTAAATAGCACGTTATTCTTTAGTAACATTCGATAAAATCCTTCATTCTTTTTAACACTAGACCTACCGATCAATAAATCCAACGATATACAATGCTACGTAATAATAAGAATCTTTAATTTTTAAGTACAATTTTTATTGTAGTATATTGTTTGATTAGAAAAGCATACCCGAAAATTTCTGACAAAAAATATTTTTATAATTTCAACAATTGGAAAAGAAAAAATTAGGGACCAGTCATTTCGATTGGTTTGGTAGTTGTAGTGTAAAACATTAAACAAATATCGTCTAATTTACAATTTTCTAAAACCACTGGTACAACAGTTTCTTTGCAGAGGATTCTATCTCGTAATATCTCTAACGTACACAGTAACGATATTTTTAAGCAGACTGAATCGAGAAAAATTACACAACTTGCTAAAAGTACAATAAAAACCTATAAAAAGTTTCGGATAAGTCAGTGTCACATTACCGATTAAAAAAAAAAGAAGCAATCGATACGTAACGCCAAATGCGAAAGAAAGAAGGTACTGATTTAAAACAATTAGCCGAGAAAAGGAGCTCTCATTAGCTTTAATTCGTCGAAGGGTATACCGAGGGCAACGCAGTCGCCTAAACAACGTCTAGCAGGCGCAGTCTAATTATTAACTACCTCCGAGCGCAGGGGCTGCCGAGAAATTAGTGCGTCATTAAAATAAGGATTAAGGAGAACGAGCAATTAGAAGGCCCGGATAATTGACCAACGATACGATCGGCCCGATCAGACCGGGTTCAAAAAAAAAAAAGATTCTCTTCGGGCAGGATTGCGACGGGTTTTCAATTAACCGGCACATCATCCAATTAACGCACGATCGCCCGTAAGATTAAACGATTCTATGGAAATCGCAGCAGTCACATCGCGGCGCGGCCTGTCGAATCCGTGCTCTCGATTACCATCGGCATGGCTAACGACCTCATTAGTTTTGTGGCATATTATGCTTGCGGAAAATAAAACAGCGCCGGGCGAAACCGTTGCCAGTCAGAACGAAATCGCGACGCGTTAATTAATTACTCGTTCTCGTTCGTCCGCGAAACGACGCCACCCGCGTGTCTATTGACGATTTAAAGAATCAGACGTGAATCTCATTAAGGCGCTGGCAAACCGGGCCCCGCGTGAACCTAGGAACACGGTTCCGAAAATAATTGTTTAACACTTTAAACTGGCCAACCAACAACCTTAAAAATCCTACAAAATCAAAGTAATTTATTGAACGAAGCAACAATTGAAAATTTAAAATGTATGACACAAAGTTATCCTTCAACCTTCTTCTACTCTCCAGATCTTGACTAAATTTAGTGCAACGAATATATTAATGTACAAATTTATTTTTAAACATAGACAAACAATTCTGTCACCCATATATGGGTGACATGGCAGTCAAAGTATTAAAATTCTTGCACAGGGTGATCCGAACAGGTCCGCGTTCCTCGAAAGGGATGATTGCTAGGGTCACCTTAACCTCTTAGGCACGGCTGAATTTTGCGCTGAGCTGTTTCTCTGTATGGCAGAGTTCGACGCGAATTACGTGTAAATGATACGGCACTGCAATGTGCGACGGATAATGCTGTTCTCTACACGAGTACATTGGGATGAAGTGTTTGATCATAAAACTATAATTTTTCTTAAAGATATGATACACGTATGTTGACTTTAACAATTTACTTTAACAATTGATAATACAGTTAAGTATGGTACGTCTTCAGAGAGATGGCATCCGCGAAAGTCACTATAGTGGCGCATAGTGCTCAAGAGGTTGAGGAAATATAGTGGAACAAAATGATAGCACATTTAACTTAAAATTATATATAACAATAAATCAACGAATGATATTTAATGCTTAATATCTTGTGACTCCTCTTTTACATTTAATAACAGCCATCAGTCTCTTTTACGAAGATTTATAGAATTTTTTAATAGTTTTTTGCCATTTTATTCACTGTGGTAGGTTAAGTGTTTGAAAATGGTAAGGAGGATATGAGCGTTCACGAAATAATATGTTACTGTCACTATACTACTATTATTCTCTTATTACTATTATTATTATTGTTGTTACAAGAATTTGCGAGATACCGGTGCATTTGCAAAGAATACCGAGACGATTTCGACGGGTGATTCGTGAGTAAAGCGACATTTTTCCGGCGAGATCGGAAAACTCGGAACGCCGTGTTTTTTCATGCGGATTAACATGCAGGCGCATCAGTAGGAAAGCGTCGAGCAATATCAAGCGCAATAATGGAGGACATCGCGTGTGATAAATATCGACACTTATATGGGACAGGGGTAAATATTGGGCCGAACGTCAAAATTAACTATCGACGCCGAGGGCAGCTTTAATCGACAAGGGATTGGTCGCGTCGTGCTTCGAGTTTTACGAAAGACGAGGAAACAGATGCTATTTTCGACCTGTGTTCCTCGACCCGAGAAATTTTCGTTCGAATATTTCAGAAAAGCCACATCGCCATTAACGACTATTTATGGAGTTCTAGTGTACGGAGCTTTAATCGCGTAAGCTAATGTTCGTAATGGATTAGTCGCATAATGCATAAAATTCTGCAAATACATTTCGCAGACGCGCAAACTAAAAATTGATAATATTGTTGACCCCTTTCCGTATTATAACGATGTCAGACTAATGTTGAAGATTTCAAATAAAGTCTAACAAATAGAAATATTACGTCCTTCTTTTTGGACGAAATCAAATATTGTTCATTTCTAATTAATATTTGTGCATTGAAGTAGATGTAGCAGTGTAAAAAAATATATATAATCTCTTTTCTTTTCTGTAACATATTTAGCATTCAAGGTGTTAGAATAACTTACAAAGAAGGGGATTTACGAACTGTACATTTTCTGCATTTCAGAAATCACTGGGAGAAACAGAAAAAGCAATTGAAAAGGGTAGTGAACACGTATGCAGCTCCTGCATTAAATAACGAATGCAGATCATTTTTATTTTGCATAAAAGATCGCAGTCTTAACTTTATGTCAAAATTGAATGTACTTAGGTATCAATGCATTACCAGGCGAAACATGAAACAATAATTTTTATATAATTTTCTAAAGTATTGAATCATCTTGAATACTTGCATGAAATGAAACTTTCGCAGTTTCTTCCATAGAAATTAGTTTGAAAAGCGTTTCAATACTAAACTTCCGATTTTATGTACACCTAGATCGACTTTTAAAGTTGTTACTTTCATTTTCGCTGTGCTTGCGTTCGTTGTTGTCTAAGACGTTTTTGCATGATATAGAGGGATGGGAAATGAGGATACATTTTTTGTCTCGAGAATCCTACAAATTGAAACATCCCTAGAAATATTGGAAAATCTTTTTATGACAGAATCTGCCTTAGATATGAAGATTGAAGCCTCCCCTTTACAACGATACCCTAAAATTTGATGTACGATTTTCTTTTGGTCGGCTTATTAAACTTCGAATAAAAGGTCAGCTGTGAAAAAGTACAATATACAGTGTGCACAAAGTATGTACGAATAAATAAAAATACCTTCACCATTTCTACAGTCTCTTTACAGTCTCAATAATTGTAAAACAAGGAATCTCGAATCCACCATTTTGTATCGTGTGGAGATACTAATATTAAAACGATAAATTACGTTTCTTTTTTAATCTGTAGAATCTAAAATTTGATTTTGACGAATCCGAGAAAGTTGCAAAAGATATCGTTAAAACTTGTTTTCGACGATATTAAAATACTCGAAAAACGCAGAAAAATGTTATGTCAGATGCTGTGCTACTGCAAGATACCATGAAACCCGTGGCTGACGCTGCATTATACAATTCCAACGAGGAATTTAATGATGCATCTATATTTCTAAACTATAACAATATTCATAGAGTTTCTATACATCTAGAAATGATATATAATACAACTATGGACGTAACCGCCCCTTAATATTGGCTTGATTGATGTCAGAGTAATTACTGGCGTGGACATTCAGTCAAGGGAAATTGGAGGCGCGACTAATTAGTCTCGTAGTTGGTGGCCTCTCTAATTAGCATAAATAATAAGAATTTTCATAGACATTTGTCACCGACAAAACATTCGTTTGTGTCGCCGTTGTTGCATTATTTCTTCCAATGATTCGCGTAAAACGCATCTGAGAATAGCTTTAACGAACGTTCGTTTATTTCACAAATATAACCGTGGTGCACGTTCGAATGATGAATGAAATTCTCGGCATACTTCAGAGGATCGAATAGCACCTATAGAAGATTTTATTTTAGAATCTCGGACACGAATGCTCGTAATAATTCAACGGGTGTTATCGGAATTTAAAATATTGTCCGCGACAATGATTTAGATATTTCGTCAGTGTTGCGTACATTGTACGCCAGTTTAATTTTAAGAAGGAAACTTGTGTCGGAGCCAAGATCTATTCATCAACGACTGTCAAATTATAATGAGAAACAAACAAACGGAATATGTGTCGCTATAATTAACTTTTTAGATGGATTCCTAGTTTAATGCAGACGGTCCCTGAAGAATTCCATATTCCATTACTCGAAACGCGCTGAGAAATTTTACGCAAGATTTAATCGCGCCAAGCAATCTGCGAGTTTACTTAAAGCAATATTTATTTCTATATCAGCGCGTACAATATACATTAAATTATTCAACGCGTTCGACATTTTCTGAAACTCTAAACGAAGTAGAAAACGAACAATTAAATCGTGAATTGGTGTTTAACTCGACGTTATAACAATATTAATTAGTATTTAGCATTAATGAATTGTTTCTCTCAGAATGAATGCTTTTTCATTATTTCCGATTGTATAAACTGTTAGGTGCACCAGTTTATCAGCATCTGTTAATTCTACCTTGGAGAATTTGAAAAAACTGACAATTTTTATTATTTTAAATATCGATTCGCTATTTTATCGATTTTACAGGAACGGGAACACCGGACGTTGTCGATTGTCCAATTAACGTGACCGTTTACAATGAATAAAAACAATTATTACGTCATCTGCTTTCACGATTTCCAATGTGAATTTTTCTGGTCAATAATTCCTCCAAACTCGACGCAATTTAGAACAATTATAGCCGACTCTTAACCTCTTAGGCACTATGCGCCATTATAGTCATGCTCAATTGTATTATTAAGTTAACCGATTATTCGAAATAAATCAAAATTGACGCATGGATTGTTTTCGCAATTTCCCAATACGACTTTCCAGTCGTTTTCCAGAACTCGAAACAGCTTCCATAATTCTTTCGAACTGGTTAGAGTAAAACGAACGAGTAGGGGTAGCAGAAGAAGAGCGCATTTTCAGCGGTTAGCATAGTTTTCCGCGTTAATTTAATGCCACGCTTAACGCGAGTGATATTTTTCGCGCAAATATTCCTGACTCGTGAAAATCGGCCAACACACACACACACACACTCGCGTACACACACGCGTACAAAGGCGAAAAAATGTATAACGGTCAAAAGCAGAAAACACGGGTAGACCAGACGATGCTCATCGACAATTTTATGCATTTTGGTTTCCAATTTCACATGAGAACGCTTGTATGTACGTATCCGCGAGTTACACAGCTCGGATTCGGGAAATTCCGAAGCAACATTTTCCGAACCGGTTGCCGGAGCACGTGGTCAGCCACCTCCTCCTCCCTCCGCCCCTCTCCCAGTTTTATTTTCAGTTCTCTTCCTTCATTCGCTATTGTACACGTCCGCTAAATTTCCATTAAATTTCGACCTGGACGTGCGAATTTTCCGGACACGTCCCCCCGGCCCCGCCCGGTTCGCGAAAAATTGCACGGCGCATTGTTTCCCGGCCGGTTGCATTAATATTTTCATAACCAGCGAATAGATGTGCCGGAATTAATGAGTTAACAGCACCGGCACGGATGTAAATCGGCGAGAAGCAGCTCTGTAATATTCATTTTATGGACTAGTGTACTCGATCGAGTGGTTTTTTACGGTAACCTGCGCGGATACGCGTCGTCGAGTACGCTCGAACCTAATTAGTCGAGCGTGCACGCACTTGCGTGTACATTCACACTTTTCCAATTGATTTGTTGGTGCCGCAAACAGCGAATCAACGACCTGTAAGTTTTTGCGAAAATTACTATAGCAGCGGCGCAAACACCGGCTAATGAATTTCGTTCGAGAAAAAAGAAACTGAAGTTATAACACCCGTTGCAGTCGAAGCGTTTCCATTAAAAAAATCGAAACAATATTTTTACGTATAATGGCTCCATTGTACAGTTTATTTCCGTCGTGCATATGAAATTAATTATTATTACGCGTACTTGGAACGTTGAAATTGTTATCGATTTCTTAACTGCAAACGCGGAGATGTGAAAATTGTTTAAATAATTTTACGGCAATTTTTAGCGTTGAATGGACACGTAGTTTTTTGTTTAATTGTTCACGGTTTACTTTGGTTGGAAATAGTGCAATATTATAAAACCAGTCATGAAACATATAATATTGCACTATTATGCATGAATAATGTATTGAGTAATGATATGTATTGTATAATGAATGAGTAAATGTATGAATTATGCAATCTAACAATGAGTGTCTAACTTTTTTTATTAATTGTGTGACTGAAATTAGGGCTTTTCCAACATTTGGAAATTTAGTTTAACAGATTAAGTATATATGACGAAACTGTGCAAATAAAGTATAAAGCAGGAAAATCTAAAAACATCAATAAATTATTTTCCACTTGTTTAATTTATTAAAGAAAGAATATAAATTTTTAATTGGCTTCCATCTGTTAAAATCGAAGTGGAAATTTAAATTTTGCATAAAAATCCATAATTTATGTATTATATCTACTAAATGCGATATACCGATCACGAATTTTCCAGAGTTTACAACAAAACTGTACGAATAAAGTACAAAGCAGGAAAATCTAAAAACATCGATATAATATTTTTCGTCGACGATTATTAAAGGAAGAATAAATTTAAATTTCGCTCTTATTCGTCGCAATTGATAATAATTTTATGAAAACCAATGCAATCTGTGAGCAAAGTATTGTACGATATCGTAATATCGAAATTCTTGTCACACTGGTATTTCAATCGAAGGGAAATGGAAATCCAGCAAAATCCGGTAACAATAGAATGACAGAGATCGGGACAAACATTCCGGTGTAGTGTTAAAATACATTTCAACGGGCATTATCGTTTCGTTGCGCTGCGAATACTAATTTAAGGGTGGGGAAGCTGTTCGCCGTGGAATTTTAGCGAAAACATCTCGAACGCGAGGCACACGGTTCACGCCGTGTCTTTGGACAGGTTACAACATAAATAACGATGACAGTGGAGAACGAGATTCTAGTCCACCAGACGAAAGTGTAATTAGAAATCTGTACGTCGTCGATTCTCGCGGCGGCAAGAATCCGATTTCGGAACTTTGATGGAATTTCCCAAACGGTGGCTCGCTACGAACACATTTCACCATGCGGAAACCGAGAAACAATTCCCTCGATACCAAATTACCAGGAACTTTAAATTAAAATATACCATTTTGGTGGGGTTTATTCACGGCGATCTCAATTTCGCGGTCCCTGTAAACGCATTTTTATGATCGTTTAGTCGATACACCGGCATAAAGGCAAAACGTGTTTACTCCTTTCCTATGAAAACATCCAGAATGATGCCATAAAAATATTCTTTACCAATGAACGACGCTCTAACGGCCTGACTGTTTTTATTTGTTAATAAAATATACACAGGGTACTACAAAATTTGAAATTTCTTGCTATTTGTAACTGGGCCTGTACCGTCACACTATTATTCAGTATAACTTTTACTATGTCTGCATTTAAGAAATCGTTAAAACTTGAAGTGTTTCACGTACGAGTGATAGAAATAAACTTTACAGGCACGAAAGGAAACTATTCTAGCTAAAAATAGTCTCGATTTTAGAAGTAAAATTATTTGAACTGAAAAATATTAACCCTTTGCATTCGGTATCTTTTTGGACGTGGCCTATCAGCAACTCGACGCCATTTTAATATTATACAAAAATGTGCAGCTTGGAATTCTTATATTATGTAGTACAATTTTAGAATCCAGTAAGCTATTGCAATGACGTTTTATTTAAACTTTCTGGTAAAAATGTTTTTATAACTTAAATAATTGTAAATGTAAAAATCAGGGAACGGTCATTCGGACTGGTGTGAATTGCACAGTTAATAGTGACAGCACTTTATATCCACAAAAATTTCATTTATTATAATTAAATGGAAACCTTTTTTAAACTGAAGGCACATAAAATAATAAAACAAGTTATACACTATTAACATATATGTTCCACTTCGTCTTTTCCGCATTTATGTAATTGTGAGAAGAATTTAGAGAGGAAATAAATTCTTTTTAACCCCTTGCCATATTACGACGAGTCAGACTCGCGTTGAAGACTTCAAATAAATTCTAACAAATATAAATGTATAAATCAAACGTTGTTCATTTTTAATCAATATTTAAACATTGAAATAGACGTAACAGAACAAAATACATAAATTGTTTTTTCTCTTCTGTAACATTCTTAGCGACGAAAATGTTATAAGAATTTCAGTTACAAAGAAAATAATATGGCAAGAGATTAATGAAATATAGACAGTATCTACTGTGTTTTTAATAAATATTTTTAATTTAACTACATACTCTGAGTCTTGGAGACGCCCCAAATGGACGCAGGACGTTCGTACGTAAATTGGAAATGAAACGGAGGTCCTACGGACGTATGGTGCCGTCTGGTTTGCCTACTAATTGCAGTCGAGCACTGACACAACCCAACAAAAGTCCAATTATCTTTTTTCTCGTTTTGACAATCTTCTAATTTGTTATTTGATCGAAGTGGTCGAAAGTGACCAGGAATAATGTGAACGGTTATTTCAACTGTGAATCGTGTGAGAGTTAATCGAGGCGATTGGAGCAGTCGACGAATAATTTTGAGTTGCGAGAAGCAGTTGAAACCGTAGGAAAAGATGCTGTTTCTCATCTGGAACACGAGTTACGAGCCGCGTAGACGGAAGCTGTTGGAATTTTACGACATTATATTCAACGGCGCGCGGCGTCGGGTCTGAATATCAAACGGGGGTGGCGGAGGAGGAGGAGGAGGAGGAGGGGAATTAAAGCGGGAAGGATCCGTTTCGAAAATAGTATGAAAATGAGAGTGGCCGTAACGGCGAACGAAAGAAGTTAAAGATCCCGAACGGTTACGAGAGAGGCTGCAACGAGGAGCTCGCGGATTCACGAATTCAAACTTAATCTTTGTCGCGATCATCGGAAGTGGAAGTTCCTCAAGGGAGTGACGAAACTAAGAAGATTATCCATAATTTATGTAGGAAGTAAAACAAAGAGTGGACTGCCGGTGATGGTGCCGTATAATTTTAGGTATCGTCACGTGGGCTATCGTTCCGAGTTTCGGAATCTCGTTAACTGTCGTCACGTCGACTTGAAATTACGCCATTTTCAACCTGTCCCTCTGTAGCCACCCCTTCCCTTCTATTTACGCGTTGCAACTTCGCGAATTTACCCGCATTACCGCATAGCATTCGACGCGGGCAAGCGTCTAATCGTTCCGATGTTTTGTCGTTATCGGGGATTGTTCAATCCTTGACTCCGCCTTCTGTCGATTGTAATGACAGTCTGACACTTCTGACGTCTGATATCGGTTTTAAATAAATTGCACACTTTATTATATTTTGTACGAATAACTAGAAAATATTTAGTCAGATTTCAAACGCCATAATGTATGTATGTGGGACCCAAAAACTAAATAAGTCTGCGAGGAAGTCCATCGGCCAGAAACATGGCGATTCCCTCTCGTTTTCCTAAAAGACTCGTTACCATCATTCGTACTTGTACCACTTAAATTTTATCGATTTCTTAAAACGCAGAGATGTGAAAATTGGTGTAGATAGTAATCTGGCAATTTTTAGTGGCGTCTTGACACTTTATCGACCGGAAACCTATTAACCCCTTGCCCTACAACGACGAGTCAGACTCGTGATCAAGATTTCCAGCAGAATCTACTGAACATGTATTTTCTTAATTTTTTTTTAATTGAAATAACATTATATTTCATTATTGATCGTATAGAGTCATTGGAAAAATAGCTTGTTGATCGTATACAGGCATTGGAAAAATAGCTTGTTGATCGTACGAGTCAGACTCGTAATGAAGATTTTAAACAAATTCAAACAAATATAAATACTGTGCCTTTCTTTTTCGACGAGATTAAATTTTATTCTCTTCTAACCAATATTTAAGCATTGAAGCACACGTAGCAACGTAACAGATATAAATTGTCTGTCGTCTTCTGTAACATTCTTAACGATGAATATGTTGCAGTAACTTCTGTCACAAAAAAAATGGTAGGGCAAGGGGTTAAAAGTGCCTGTTACGTATTGCCCTGTAAAAATGACAAGATCGAATTTATTTAAGACAAAAAAACTTAACTTCCAGCCGCACTGGAGTCCTAAAATCAATTCCAAAATTCTTAGGCCAGGCATGGTAATAAATATTTTTAATTTATAGTACAGAACGAAATACGATTTCTGGACAGTTTTAGTCACGCGCGGTTAAGAAACAAGAATCATTCTCCGAGAGATATGGTTTCGAGCAGACGTTAGGGAGAACGGTTAGCATCCCGATTACGTGATCTCAAAAAGTCGGTGAGCCGGAATGCTGGTCAGGCGTGGGGCTAATTATTCAATTGAGTGGAATTAGGGGCGCACGTGTCAGCGGGATGCAGCTCGTGTACCTGGCCAATTATTAGGCCGAAGGAGCACGTGATTATTAACGAAGACGAAACAAGCAAGCTGAACCTGGTGCAGGCATACAAATTCGATGGAACAAACGTTCGCCCGGGACATCGTGGTTCCTGCTCACGAACCTTTGGCTTCTTTTCTCTTGAAAACTCCGCAGCACGTGGATGGCAACGAGACCGATGAACGCACCTGCACGAACGGCCAGGCAAAAGAACAACCGGATGTTTTTCGACCGAACGTTTTACTCTGCCACACCGTTAATATTAAACGACGAACCTGTTCCCGTTGACGAATCCTTCGCGAACGAGGATTTTTAAAAATATTGAGAATACTTTCCTCCGATGGCTACATCTTATGTTGTTATGTAGTTTAGTGTTAGCTCTCAGTACTCGAACGATGACTTTAACCCTTTTAGTGCCGAACGACGATGTATCACGTGCGTAGCCATTTAGTAGCTATTTTAATTAAATAGAATGTTATTTCTATAGAAATTAAGATTTTGCTCGAAATGTTGATCTGACTCGCTGTTGTAGAACGAGGAGTTAAAGTTTGAAGTTCTGAGTAGAAATAAAAATATTGCAATAATTAAATTATACTTTCTGCAACTTTAAGGATTGAATATACGGACCCGATGTCATAAAATTACGACATTCGTTCTCAAAGGGTTGAACTCTTGGGTGGAAAGGCAAGATGGAGGCTGGAAGTTAAACCCGTCTGACTACTGGTCATTCGTACTACTGGTTACGATATTACGATAAAGTCGTGTTAAATGCCACCATCTTGAAATAGGATGGTCAAAATGGTGGAATCTATAGGATACTAATTTACGATTATTAAGATTTCAAAGATGTATCCAAAGAATTATTTAATAAATCATTTAATCAAATCTTGGATGAATACGTTCCCATTATTTTTCTAAAGTAAAATAGTCACTTCGAATGCTACGCCAGTGCACATATAAAGTCACACAAAGTTGAAACAATTTATTTAATAATACAAAAATTGAAAAGACAAAGATTATAGGGAGAATAATGTTTATAACATTTTTACGCTTTATAGACCTTGATAGAATTTTGCCAAATTAATTTATTGTAGTAAGAGTTGATTTTTAAGTTTAATAAAAAAATTGTGTCGGTCATACATGACCCATGGGACCCCAGGAGTATTAACACTAACAAAATTGTGAGAAAGAAGGTTCGATTTTGCCGTAGCGGTCAAGGCAGGGTGACAACCCTAAACCATCGCGGGGTGTGGGCTGCGGTAATGATACATTAACGAACTAACTGGTGCACAAAGGGTCAATATTCGAAATTTCACGCGTCCGAAGTGAACCTTTCCCGTCCGATGGTATCTAAGCATAATGAGCTACTACAATTGCCTTCTCTCAAGCGAAACCGTAATCCCGCGTCGCTTTGAATGCCCTCGTTACGAATCTATATAGCCGGGGCCCTCTTAAACACGGAATTTGGTAGCAATTGTACGATACGCGATTTCGAAGTCACCGTCGGATTGTGGCCGGCAATACAGAAATATCGGCAATTTGCCGGCCGGCTTTGAGAATACGAAACTCGGTTTACACGGGAGCATTACCGTTGCCACTCGTTTCGATTTCGTTCGAACTTTCGATACCGTGAACTTCCCATACATGTTCGCTGCTGGACCGCAAAAATTCCAAATCGCCAGGCAATTCATTTAATCCTAGCAAAAATTCAACGTTCAGCAACGGGCATTCATATCTTTGCACTCGTCGAAAGAAAATGGCTGTTTAAAATTGATTTTAGATTATAGACTGGTTAGCTGAAGTGTCGTTGAGAAATGAAAAAAATCTCCAGACTATCTATTTTCCTAATAAAAATTTGACTTTCAGCAACATGCATTCATATTTTTGTACTCGTGGAAAGAAAATGGCTTCCTAAAATTATTTTTAGATTACAGCTGGTTAGTTAAAATCTTGTTGAGAGAAGAAATAAATCATTAAACATTTGGTGAAACGTGTTAATGTTCTTATATTTTCAAAAGAAAATAATTTTATATTAAGACACTTTTTGTGTGAAAGTTTAATTGCACTGAACTCTACTTAAGAAAAGAGAAATGGCTATTTTGCTCCTGTATTTTGTAATGAATGCAGATTAGTTCTATTTTGCATGAAAATTCGCAGTGTATATTCTACAGAATTCGATATAATAATAATTATGCTGAGCATATATTTGTAGAAACATTGGAAGAATAAATGTATGAGTTAACAATAATAAAATCAATTTTTGTATGAAAATCTAGCTGTTATTCCTGTTATTTTTATCAAATATTTTATGCAGTATTAAAATGCAAATTTAACAACACCATAGTCGACGTTATATGGTAATGAATATAACGTGCTTTAATAATTTTATCACCATTGTAGATACACTTTAAATTATGTGTAAAAAGAAGTTCTACAAAATTTAAAGTTCCTTGATATTATCAAGAAAATAAAGGCTATCTTTGATAACATTTTAGCTGGTACTGTCTTAAAATTTTTTAATATTAGTTATTAAAAAGTATTAGTATTAGTTACACACACTTTCAAAAATTTCATCAATTCAACAGTTTTCACGTACAAATTATTGCATTTACAGCAGACCATTGTTTCTCATGAGTATTCAAAAGAAATGTGAAATACAGATACATTTTAATTAAATATTAATTAAATTTAAATTAGCTTCTGTACTCTAGACCCTTGTGCAAATGCATAAGTATGAACAACAATTTACAGCAAAATGAAAAGTAACACTGCTCCAGCTTTACTTTAAATCTCATTTCAAAGCAAAACACAAATCACAAGAATTAAACATTCAAAGAGGACAGATGATCCAAAACATAGATTCAGTTACGCTGACGACATACAAAAGCGTTGCACTAAAATGTTTGCTTCGTCATTTGTTTAATTATTGTCGTACCTGCTTAACAACCGTTAGCAACCAATTTCATCATTCAACACGAAACACTTAAACATCAACGAAGACTTTGTCGATATTAAACAGATTCCACTTTGCATTAAATTTCCGTTCACGAATAAAACAAAATATTCAATGTCTTCGAATTTGTCTAAAAAACAAACGCGAGTTTCCACGGGTTGCAATTTAAATATCTGAACAACAACCGGCCTTGCGAATGCCTTTTACGTTCATCAAGAGGAAATAGAAATTGATAACGCGTACAGCGGTGTTTGGAAGCGAGCGTGCTAATAACACGTCTTGCCAATATTGCCAGTAAATTAACTTGCATTTAGCGGGAGTTAAAGCGACGCGGAGCGCACACACACGGTGCATGATTTTAACATCGACGTGGAAGTATCTCTAAAACTCGAGCAACTTTTCCCTCGTTTTAATAGCAAACGAAGAACTTTACAGTTCGATGCATTTTTAATCGGAGCGAAGTGAAAAGTGATAAAAATATATAATATTTCCGGAGCTGTAGGTGTCGCACGGTCTACAGCGGTGGTCTGCTGCTTTCCGAAAAATTCAAACATGACGAAATTCTTCGCCACGCTGAATATTCTAAGTTGCACAAGCCTGAGCGAGAAAACCTTCTCCTCATAGATCCCGTAAAAATGTTGCCAGTCGACTGTTACAAACGGGACCAAAGGAAGAGAGAGAGGTTCGAGTTTTAAACATTTCCGCGGGCGAACATATTGGCTGACGTATTCTTGCGTTCACTTAACAAAATTAAACTCTGTCTGGCGTGCGTAAGAAACAGTCACAGAAACGCCAAGGGCATTGCTCCTAACAAATCTCTATAACACACTTAATTAAAAAGCTAAATATTGATTAACCCCTTGTCGCTACTATTTACGATCGCAATCATTAGGCCTTTCGTAATTTTTTAGGTAAAAACGGGTGTTTGCATTTATTGTGTTCTTATATAGCTTTTCTAATGGCGAAATATAGACTGCAATTGAATAGAATTTCATTTGAAGTCTTAGACACTATTCTGACTCAATATTATAGTGTTTTATTGCACTGTATAATTCTTCGGGATTCTTTATTTCTTTTACATATCGAGTTTCTAAGAGAGTACAATTTTTCTCGTGGTTGTTCTAAAACTTCCCTTACGCGAGAATCCTATGAGATTAAATTTTTTAAATTGTTTTAGGAAAATAAAACTATCAAGGGCAGCCGTGCAAAGATCTCACGGTGTATCTTAAGTTACTATAAGATTAGCGATATACCTTTCGTTCAAAGCTGTGTAAAATAATTAAAACATGGTACTTCGAGTTTTAAGATCTCGTTTGTGAATAAAAGTTTTCAATCTTCACATTCGTGGTAGATTCTTTATTCAGATTATTTCTTGTTATTATTTATAAACAAAATTGGATTAATATGAAATATATTTTAAGTGACATTTGTTATTTCAAAATTGAGATTAAATGATATTTACAATTGACTAATTATGAAAGTGGTATAAGTCCATTTGCAGCCTGGAAATGTATATTATTTTAGCTAAATTCGCCTGAAAGAAATTTATATAATCAAATTACATATTGATAAATTAGTATAAACATTCCCAGACTTCACATAATTAACCTATATTTTTTAATTGTCAGATCTGCTAACATTTAATTTTCTCGAAACAGAAGGAAATGGACTTGCACCGCTTTCAAAATAAACGGTCCATATATAAAAATCTTTTAAATCCTCGATAAACTTAATTTGGAGCCGTAGATCCTGTTTATTCGCTCGGCCGAAAACAACCTCCGGTACAATTATTCCGCAAGAGCATAAAAGCTGAAATATCTTTTGAAAAATCCCGAAATAATCACAGCCGGGTAATACGTTATTCTCGGGGTAATTATTAAACGAGCCAATAAAACGAAATTGAATGCACTGGAGACTCTCTGCGGGAAACAATTTCGCGGAGCAACCCCTTGATCTCGGTTGAAATTTGGCCGGGCAGTATTTCGCGATGGGCAGCGCGCGAACTTTCATCGTCCGAGGAGATCTCGAGGGCGGCAACACGGCCGGTTCCTTTATGTAATGTTCCCGCAGTGCCTTATTTAATTTTCTAGCCGCGGCGAAAAGAAAGGCCGTTGCAAGAAAGGGACCCCGGGACCCGGTTAAAATGGAACTACCCCGGCGATTCGCTGCTGTTTAATTAAACAGGGGGCCGCAACGTAAACATCTCCGCCCCTCTCTTCCCTCTATTCAACGAAATACAGGGCCATTCATCCCTCACGGGTTTTTTCGCGTACTCATTGACCGTTTTTATTCGCGCATTAGCGCCCGGACCTCGCGGCCCGTTCGCAATTTTATTCACAGCGATGACTGCTCCGCGTTGCCGTTACAGAATTTCGTAACAAGCAAACTTTGCCCGTGCAAAGACACAGACCGCCCCTGTCTTTCTCCCCCACGAGGGTTTGTTCTCCGTTGTTCTTGAATCCCGGACTGTTTCGCGAGCAAATCTGCGAAACTGGGACATCCCGGCTACGAACAAAAATTTATTTTCAGAGTCGCTCGAAAAAATTGCCTACCGTCTTTCTTCCGACTGTGTTCTCTCTTTTACGTTTATTTCGTTTGTTTTCTTTCCTCCGTTTTTTGTTCCACGTTGTCACGTTCAATGGGAACATTTTTGTTTAAGCGCCGTTGCGTTTTTCGCTTTTTTAATTGCATCGGTTTTAATTGGACTTCGATGAGTTTCCCTTTGTTTCAACGTTAAATGTATTTCTAGCGTCAAGGGAGATTACGAGAGAAGACGTCCATGTCTTTTTTCTTATGTGAAACTATTTTGCGAAATGTTTCTTTTTCTTATTTATGTGTTTTATCGTAGTTTAAGTATTTTCTCTGTAAATCTCGAATATCATTTCTCGCTTTTCGTGTAATCTTATTTGAGGTATATATATCTTTGTTTAGACGTTTTGTCGTAGAATCTTTTCTTTCTTTATTCTTTTCATATTTATTATTGTCGTAAATAAATTGTGGATTTTTATGGAAAATAAAAAATTTCTGTTTGTCGGTTGCAAGATAAAATTGATACAACGTTATTGTTATATTCTTAATTGACATAACCGATTTTCGTTATAACCACGTTAAATTGGAGATGTGATTACGAGGATACGATGCACTTGCGATGATATGTATATCGATGGAGGTAATAAGAAGGCAGCCGAGGAAATGGTTTCATAGAGCAAGCGATCGATGTGGCTCAGGTTTCGCCAAAAAATTCGAAATTTCCAGTATCCCGCGAAATGATTCCCAAAGAAAAATTGAACTAGTTTGGAAGACGTTACTTTCCAGTTCCTGGCTAGCTTCCTACCGCATCAAATTTTTCGAAACTGCGAAAAATGTTGCTCGAGTTAACCGTACGTTCCGGAATCTGCACTTGGCAAAGTTTCGGCCAAGGATGTTTGCAACTTCCCTGTGCACACAGACTTCGTTCGCTTGTCGGCGGATCTGCCTTCATAAATAAATACGAGAAGGAAATAGCGATAGAGAACGAGAGAGCAAGAGAGAGCGAGAGATAAAAAAGTAGAAACGAATGATTAAACGATGATATTAATGTACTCGGCGACATCATTGAAGCCGGAGCTGAATAACGCGTTTTCTGGTCTCGAATCCAAAAGTGCACAGCCATATACCTATATCTATTTTGTTTATTATGTATACAATATATTTATTCTGCTAGTTGCGCATTTGTTGAAACGTACAGCGCGGAAATGAAAATGCTGCACGAACGCTGCACATTCTAAATTCGAAATTTTACATACAGTAGCACACGAAAGTATTCGAACACTCTTTGAATTTGTATAACTTTTTAAAGGTTGAACCAAACGTCTTGATTTTTCTGGAGCAATTAGAAGCATCGATTTACTGACTGATATGCGAAAAGAATTTTGTAACAGTTGCAATTGGTATGAATTACATGAAACATATAAACGGTACTTTTTAAACACTTTTCATTTGAGCCACGTACAAACAATTTTAAAGACCCATTTTGTAAACCTATGATAATTATACACATGCAGAAAAATTCATTAAAATTGATCGACGTACACATGAGCTGCATGCCATAAAAAATGGTGAAAATCGCAATTTTTCACGATTCTCGGTCAATTTCTGCTTAAACTCCACAAATTCTTACATCTTTCTACGCGTGTCGTTTTTCTCGATTTTTCGAGAAAATTTTTCATGAAAAATTTTTTATGAAAATTTATTTTGCGTATAACCAACACAGATCTGCAAGACGCATATTTTAAATTTTCATTACGAGTTAAAATAAAAATGTTCTACAAAATGTCTCTTTTATTTTTTCCTGTACTTACTACCAATTAGAATTGTTTCGAAATTATTTTTCTTGCGCACCATTTAGTAAATTAATGCTTGAAGTTGCTCCAGAAAAGTCAAGCCGTTTGGTTGAATCCTTAAAAAGTTATTTAGGTTTGAAGAGTGTCCGAATACTTTCGTGTGCTACTGTATGTAGTATCTCTGAACTTTTTCAAATTTCTTTATGAAAAACGCAGTGATGGGAAAAGTGAAAACCGTATTTGTCATTTTCTCCCGTGGAAAAACTAAGTATTAAGGTTTCTAAATTTTATATATTCTGCAAATTGGTATCGATAAATATTTATGGATGAAAGAAATAGATTAACGAGAAAATATTGAGTTTAAATGTTCGAGAGAGATTTGCGTGATAGCGTTCACAAGAAGTAATATTACTGGATCAGGATTTATCAGGTTATACCTTGAACGGGACGATTCCTCGAATTAATATAAGACACTGTTTACATTGCGAATGCTCCAGTCGACGTTTCGTTGTCGAGTTGTCAACAAAAAACACGGACACAATATAATAACTTGAAAACGAAGCCGCGTATGACATTTTCGCAAGGGAACAAAGTTTCTTTGAACAATCCCAGAAATTCTCCGCTTCGTAGAACTCGAACATTTTTCGGAAACCCTGTACGTACGAAATACCCGTATAACGAATACCGTAGCGTACAAATTAAAATATTTAAATACGGGTAAACTGCGATGAAGTAATAAATCCGAGGCATTCCGCTCGGATCAAAGATGGCGTCTTCCAGAATCCGGTTCTCGAACGGTTGAAATAGTTATGGAAAAAAGCCGGATCGAACCGGCGTTTGGCCTGGCCGAAACAAAAACAGTTTACGTCACGGCCAATCAAATAATCATCAAGAGCCAACAAACAATGACCGGATTTCAAAAACATCGCGCTGATAAAATAATCACGCGAGTCTCTCGTGCCTGGCGATTCAGTTTTCCCAAGAACAATAGGACCGCGTATATACAGGTAACGCGACCTCCAGCGACAAAAACACGAAACTGTCGTCGGCTGTCTCGCACAATGTATATGGTAATTCACTTATTGTTTCGCCGGGTGAGACGCTAATGAATCATACAAGTATAATTCGGTTGATCCAATTCTACTGAGTCGCTGCGATTCTGCCACGTCCCTGCCTCTTTCCCTTCTCTTTATTTCCTCTCTCTTTCTTTCTTGCCCGTTTCTTTATGACTTACTCAATCTTTGAAAAATTAGGAATGTTTATTGTCCGTTTTCAACGCTCACTGCTGCACAAATTTTGCAGAATATTTAATGTTATTTATTTGGCAATTTCTTGAAATTTCCAAATATGTCGAATTTGCTTTCGTCAGTAAAAATTACTTTATTTCAATGTTCGATTGGTGTATTAATATGTTGCTTATTTATTTATTTGGCAATTTTTTGAAATTTCTTTATTACTTGAGTTACTTTTTCTTTTTGGTCACAGTGAATGGATCGGTGATTATTTTGTGATAGATCGCAAATGAATGAAAATAGATGCAACTGTCCTCGATGCTGGCGACGTGGGAAATGTTATCGGGAAAAAATGAGAAAGTCACAAATGGACGCATTCAAAGCGCATTGTCGCATTTGTTAGGGTCTTCGCGAGGAACTATACAATAGTTCCAGATCTCTAAAGGTCTCGTGAAGAGGATAAGCGTAGGAACATCTCGAAGTTGGAATCGTTTACAATTGTTAAATAGTGTGTCAACTAGCTCTTCCTCCCGCCTTCTACAGCAAATGTCATCAGTGCCGAGTTAACTCTTTTCGAGGCCCTAAGTGCTTAAAAGATTTTGAGGCTCAAATGCAACGACATGTGGGGCGGATCTGTATGATTCGTTAAGCATTTTGGATAATTTCACTAAAAACTGTTTTTAACAAAAGTTAAGGGTTTTCTACTGAATTTTATCTTTTCATTATTTTTCCGCGCGCTTGAACAATTGATGGAATTATTACTTGGTAAAATATGTAACAATTTCAGAACGAAGCTTGTTCTTAATTTCATGGTGTTTTACAAAGTATATTTGAAAAAAGAGATCTGTCGAATGGATATCTATAAAGTCAATGTTATAACTTTAATAAAAGTACATTAAAAAGGCTGAAAAGGATCGCTTTACCCGTAATGGTAGGTTTAGTATTAATTGGCGGTTTCACAAACGTATATTCGCTTAACGCTAAGCGTTAAAAAATTACAAGATTCGATTAATCTGGATCGCGTGCGATTTTTATCGCAGCGTACGATCGTATAAAGAAATTCGCTGTTACTTCAATAATTGTGAAACGTGAAATCTGAAATGGATTACTTGTGAGTTTAGAGTTCGAGCACAATTGAAACACGATTACCTTCCGGAATATAGTTAAATCATACTGATTATCGCGGAGTGCTTGCTGTGCAACACGCGGCCGCTTAAGCATTCGTAATCACGCGAAGCAAAAGTTTCGACTTTCTCGCAGAGGGTATAGAGCGATAGGTCGAATCTAAGCACGTTCGGATGTTAAACAGCAGATAAATCCGCTAGGAAACGTTTAATCACAGTTCAGCCAGGACTGCTGGCAGCGTCTCGAAGACCCTGGGTTCACCTGCTAGCAACTTCGGCTATTCGACCATACCCGTACGCCCGTCTCCGTTCCTTTGGTTTCAGTTTCGCGAACATCCACCGACCCACGTTTTCCTTGGAGCAGTTCACTTACACTGTAAACATTTGCACAACTTTCGGCCCGCGAGCGGGTTCGCCCGTGGCTCGAGGCCCTGCTTCATCTGGCAAGTGGTCCACGGTAATTGTTTACCCTGCACTTACGACGAATTTACACCGACGGCAACCCGCGCGACCCGCGCCGGAAACACGGGCCGCCTGATCCGTGTCCCATTAATTTCGCACGTTTAATGATAACGGTGAATAAAGACCGGGCGATGATACGAGGTGATACCGTGCGCTCTGTGATATACATTTCGTCTCTCTCGCTGTTTCTCTCTCTATCTATCTCCGCTCTCTTTGCCTCTCTTTCGATCCACGCGCTGCTAAACGATCCATCCTCGGTCACGAGCTTTTAAAATAAAACGACGCAGCACGCGTAACACCGGACAGTGGAGCGGAATTAAAAAATCAATTTTCATGTTGACATTTCGAAACTTTGCAGTAGTGTTTCTATGTATCTGCTACAAAAGTAAGTTAAACATACTAGTGGAAATGCTATAGGTATTTGCCGGCGGCGAAAACGGTAATGCCCAAGAGGGAAAAGAAGAAAACGTTTCATCCTGAGCATGCCAGAGGAAGAGGAAGAAAGAAAGGCTACCTAGCAGGTACTGCCATAAACACTGGGATATTGGAAAGCGGTTAAAGACGGTATATAGATATGAATCAAAGACGGATCAGATATCAGCAGGAAAATCGTCCTTTTGTCCCTATGTTGGTGATCACAGGAGGAATAGCCGTCACAGACAGAATCAAAGTAACGTCGAGTAGCCACAATGCAGTCTAAGCAAAAATGGGACGCCGCGACTTGCGCTGATGCAGAAGAGCCTACCACTAGTCAATTAGTTCCATTACTAACCACTAAGAAAACATTAAGCATACGCCGCACATCGAGGCTAGTGTTTCAGGGGACTGCTGCAAGCTTCATTTTATCAACCCCATTTTGCTCATTTTCGCGGTTATGAACACCCTAAAATTTCAAAGTCGCGCCGCGGCCGCAATTCGCTTCCAATGGACCCAAGAATTGAAATACACTCTTCCTACGCGTCTACAAACGTGTAGCCAAAATTACAAAACAATCGGAGACCTAAAGATTTCTCGCGATTTTTAGAAGGGGGTTGCCTTCAATATTTAGCAATATTTGCTAATATTTGGCAAATCTTTGAAGTCGTGCCCCGACCAAACTATTACAGCTATCGACATGGGACCAACGGCAAAATCTTCCCTAAACCTTCCTCTTTAAGGCTACCTGCGGTGTGATTCTTCGTAAAGAGTGGGCAGTCCACGACGCACGCTTAACGTCGGACAATGCAGCGCTAATAGAGTTAATATCTTTAATAAAGTACAACTAAAATGTTGAAAAAGGAATTGAGATGGCATAAACAATCTAGTTTCCTGATTTTTCGCATTAGATTTGGACGCATTAGACGGTCCGCTTGCACTTCTGAATCTATCTAAAGTGCTCGTCAACTGAACAGGATTCCTCGCGAGTTAATTCGCCGTTTCGAATGCTAGCTGAAGTTCCATCGGATGAGGTCGACAATCGTAAATTGGGAACTCTCGCGTCTTCCGCGAATGCAATGAAATAATCACACTCGGATACCAACAGGTTACTCCGCGCATCGGAGTACGTTAATTAAAAGCGGGTCAGAAGAGGAACGCACTTATTATCGGTTTTAAAGATATCGTTAATAGTGAAACTTCCCGGCCGGTAATAAATCCGATTTCCCCGGGAATAACCATGAAATTGCCGCCGGAAGTTCGGCGGTGTGCTCTCTCCCTCGGTGTAACCTTTAGGACGCGATTCCGCTCCTGAAAACGGTGGTTATTTGAAACCGCGTCGCAGCCGAGAGAGGCCGAGGAGGGGAGAATGAGAGAGTAAGAGAGAGAGGGAGAGAGAGTGAGAGAGAGGACGGTGGGGATAATTGCAACGGATGCAACGATCAATTTCCTCGCGGGTCCGGGTTCGTCGCGCGTCAGAGCCTCGTAAACTTTACGGCTTAAATTAAGAAAGCTTATGAAGAAACGCTGTCGGCGACCATGTCAAAAAACTTTCCTCACTTTTCGAATGAACCCGTTTCCGCCAACTCCCGCCAGCAAACTTCGCCGGAGAGCGAACGTGCGA
This sequence comes from Agapostemon virescens, assembly GCA_028453745.1. NCBI lineage: Eukaryota > Metazoa > Arthropoda > Insecta > Hymenoptera > Halictidae > Agapostemon > Agapostemon virescens. The sequence continues at coordinate 7,263,106 of CM052092.1, forward strand.
GTGGACCTTAATCTGTTCCACGGTGTCCCGGATCAAAGGTGAGACATAGCGTATTCTTTTTCTGTAGCTTCCGCGATTTGCGAAAGTTCGATGGCGCACGAGCCTCGTGCATCTTTCATTATTAGGCTGCGGATTTTACGCAGTCAGGAAGTGTACGGGTTTTATGGGGTTTTGCAGCACTGCGGAAAAATGGATTTTTCGAATGTATAAATAAAATTCTTTTGGGTTTTTGTTCCTCTTCTAACTGTACAGAGCTTGTTGTATAGTTTTATATTGATCAAGATCTTTTCTTTAAATCTAGACTACGTTAGTGAATCCTAACCTATTGCACTCGAAGCACATTTAATCCCAAAATCGAGGCCTACAATAGTTCCCTTCTGGACAGTTCATTCGCTTTCGTACAATGACTTTAAAGATAACGATGTACAATTTGCAACTTTTGGAAGTTATTAAATAAAACGAGAAATTTCTTGTGTGTCTCTCGATGTTTTTCAATCGACGTAGCCAACTTTTATTTTGCATAAAGATTCGCAATCCACACATCACACGAAGAACAACTAGTTGCAGTGACTACGATTCTCCTGTCCCCGCAAACAATGCAAGGAAAATCTTATGAAAGCGTGTTGTTTCCTCGAGCCGCGTTTTGCATACAAATTTTAATGTAATTTCAATTCAATCCCGCGGCCGGTTGATATTCAGCGCGGCTCCGTGGAGTTACTTTATAATTTTGCCGATTCACCTCGATTATTTTTTGAAATTCAAGCAAAGCAATAGTGGCCGGTGCCATTCGGATCGGCGAAGGGGTCGTTTTCAATGTCCGTTCACAAGAAATAATCCGAGCGAATGTTCCCGCGTTTCGAATGCTATCTCTCGTTCCTCAGCCAAAGAAAATGATTGAAATCCTCGTTTATATTCATATAATAATGCGGGGAAAATCTGCTGCACTGGTGGGGATCGGTTGAAGGGGTTGAAAAAAAAGAAGGAAATTAATCGTCTTAAGCGTAAAATCGAGTCGTTCGAACTGACGGGTTCTCACAACACGTTAATGCCGTGGAAAAAGAAGAATCGTAGAGAGAGAGAGAGAGAGAGAGAGAGAGAGAGAGAGAGAGAGAGAAAGAGAGGAGGAGGAAAAATAAAGAACAAAAAATCGGACAGTGATTCTTGAATTTAATTCGCGCAAAAAGAGGTCAGCCGATATCTTGAAATTCACGAGCCAACGCTGTGAGAAAATCTTTGGAATTAGCGGATTAGCCAGGTAATGCCGATCTATCGTTTTATGGGCTGACGTGATCGCAATAAAACTGTTTCATCTACTCGTGACGAGCGGGCGATAAATCGACGCGACATTAGAATTTCTACCTTGCTGGAACGATGTTAGCAATAAATCTACCGAGCATTAAACTCCTAGTGTGTATTGTGTTATAAAGATGACAAGATTTAATTTATTTCGATTTTGTGAGATTTTGATTACGATACAATACAATATATAAAATTCGAACATTTTTGGATCACCCTGTATTATATTGAAATCGTAAATTGGAAAAAATTGGAAAATATATATGTGGTACTGAGTATGTGTGAGATTCTCGTTTAAACCTGAAGTTCTTCCTGCAGTAAAAGGTATATTAAAAAAAGTAAAAGGTTCGAAGTTCATACCGTAATATCAGTGAAATCTCATTACAAGTTATACGAAGTTGCGATTTGAATCGAAATTTTAATTTTTAACGTCTGATGCGATCGGATGTCAGATAACTATGCCAACTGAATTATAATTCGTCAATGTAGCCTGTGATTTTTACGCGAATTATTATCTCGGAGGTATTGCATTAAGAAACTTATTAATTTACTTTCATTGTGTTTAGCATTACGGGATAACACATAACATAATGTTTTATTCGAAGGGGCAATTATTGCCGCGAAAAATCAATTCAATCATTTACAATATGTTGACCTTCAAATATTCTTCAGAGGAGCATGACTACGGTGTACACGTTTATACCGAGGCACAAGTGATCATGCAATATAATAAAATTGCCACCGGGCGAATTTAAATCACCCGGTAAGAATCGATAGTAAAACACCGATTTAATCCACAGGGAGGGGTGTCTTAAAAATTACGGGGTCACGTCGATGCAGGTGAAATAGGGGCCTCCAGTCGATTCGTTTCCACCGTAGCCGGACATTGTTTCGTTCCGGACAGGTGTATCGCGCAAAAACCGAATCTAATTGGTATTCCGTCATGGGCTATCGATTCCGAAGGAAAATCTGCTCTCTCTCTCTCTCTCTCTCATTCTCTGTCTGTCTGTCTGTCTATTTCCCTTGGATCGATCGGTTTGTGCACACGGAGGATTTTCAATCGACCGCGTGATTTTCAATTCTCCATTACTTATCCGCGGGAACAATTACGGGGCGGGCCTCTGTTTTAGGGTCGTTCGTATTCCGTCCACGCCGTCCGAACACGGCTCGAGGTTTAATTCTTTTTCTTTCTCTCTTTCTCTTTTGTGTTTGCGCGCGTACGTGTGTGCGTGTCTCTCTCTCACTCTGCTGTCTGTCTGTTTTTTTTCTTTCGTTCCCGAAGCAATGCAGCGACGCCGTGTCTCCGGCGGATTCGACTGAATTATTAAAAGTACTCCGGGGGATTTCCAAGTGGGTTCGGGAGCGGCAAAAAGCCGGATGATCGCAATCACGTCGCCTCGTAAAGTGATCGCGAACGGGTCCCTACCCGATTCCGCCGGAGCGACCCGACACCGACGGACGGGACCTTTAACTGGATTACCGAATCGCGGAGTCGGCCTTTCGTTGTGTGTGCGTACCTTTCTACTTTCTCTTCTCTCCACTCTCTCATTCTCTCTCTCTCTCTCTCCAAACCCCCTCCCTATCCCGTCACCGTGAAAAAATTAGACGCCCAGGAAAGATTCCGATACCTCGGCGCTGCTGCAAAATGTACAAGACCGGATACCTGATTCTGGTTCGAGCTGCCTCCACGTACAGGGTGTAAAGAAAGGCTTGCTCACGGTTTTACCGAAGGTTGCACTGTTCCCTTTGTACAGGGTGTGAAAGAATGTTTTGACCTGGCCATTACAGGATCGGTGAAGATTTATGTACGAAAGTTGTCGCAGGAATGACCTTTACTTTCAAGGGAACATATTCAGATGATTCAGAAAAAATCAAATTTTTAATATATTGTTTAAACAAGAAACTTTTGTTAAAATTTTCTTCGGCGATTACATTTTCCATTGAAAAATACACAATTTTAAAAAGAATTCAAATTTTTTCGACCTCTAGTTTTCGAGATACGTCAAAAAATATGGTTTCAACCCCAAATTTGAGGGCTGTTTTCGACCCTTCAAAGTGGATGGTTGCCGATAAAAAAACACGTGTCAAATATTTTTCAAAGAACTATAAGCTACTATAAGTTTCATCAAAATCGGATTTTCACATGTGAATATGTTCCATTGTTAGATTTTCATGGTCAAGGTTAGGAATTCTTCGTTCCTTTTCGCGAGGAACGTATGTCTCGAAGGTCGCAGATCAAGCATTCCCTGAGAAAATGAATTTAATACTGAAACTGTTGTTGCTGATCGAAATATCCAGGATCAAATGTTTCTTTTTATAATTACTGAGATTATGCATTGAAACGGTCACACAAATCCCTTTAGCTCGTATGGTAATTAAATATAAGCGTACTCTAAGAGAATATAATCTTGTCAATTTTATGAAGCAATTTTATTTTGTGTCTTCTTTAAGACCTTCCTTCTCCGCGACTTCTAAGCGAAGAATCATCGAACGGGGAGCATAGTATGTATTTTTTCATTAATAGAAAAACGTGAAATCAGATTTGTTTGGCGTAACAGTGACACAAAAAATTTCAAGAAACGTAAACGTTATTAAATTCGTCACATCTCTCCACAATTTTAAATTTCGCATACAAACTCTTATTATAAACGTAAAAACTCCCAAGCATTGCCAATCAGGGGATGCGAATTCGTAACCTAGTTCTGCGGAAACGATATTTCTTTATACCTGGCGGAATCTACTCCATTATGTGACGAGAAATATTTAATAGAACCATTTTGCAAGTCAAGATCAGACGAAAATGAAGAGTGATCCAATTTCTGGTAAAAGCAGTCTCCAGTTTAATAATGAATACATACTACCAGCAGCATGTGCCCGTAATCTCTGGTCTCTGTTTCTCCATCTATGTGTCATACAGCCATGTTCTTTTCAACTTAACTTTCGCGCGCTGCTATTGGCCGATCAGAGAGAGAGAGAGAGAGAGAGAGAGAGAGAGATTCTAAATTGGTAATTACTTGGAAGCGAAGTTTCCATCGCGGCTCTCTGCACCTATTGCGGAATCGACGACCAAAATGTCATCCTAATCGAACACCCTGTAGACACTCTCTAACCCCCGATTTGACCATCCATCCTCTTTTGTCCTTCGGGTTACACGTCGTCGGAGCCGTAATACGCGCGAATGATATTTCAGCTGTCTATAATTGAACAGCTGACGGCGGGCAGGTTGCCGGCAATCGGAAAAAGGATCTTGGCACCGGATTGAGGGGAACGGATTCCACGGATGAATATTGCAACATTGTTGCGGCCGCGGCGCTGCCTTTTTCAAAACCGCTGCGGATAACGCGAATTTTTGCATCCCCCTTTCATCCTTTGCCATATTATAACGAGTCAGACTCTTGTTAGAGATTTTAAACAAAGTTTAACGAATATAAATATGAGGTCTTCCTTCTTCGACAACATCAAATTGTGTGGTTTTGTAATTAATATTTAAACATTGAAGCAAATGTGGCGGTGTGAAAGATATGGAGTGTCTTTTCTTTAATTGCAGAGAAAATGATATGGCAAGGGGTTAAGCACTTGTTCCATTTTCATGGGACCGTATTTTAAAATATAATGGATTTTTAATCGAAAAATTTTTCATTCTCACAAGGGAATATATTCAGATATGAAAATCCGATTTTGATGAAACTTATGGGAACTTATAAGCTTTATTGTTTAAACAACAAACTTTTGTTAAATTTTTCTTGTATGATCACAAAACTTGATGGGTTCACCCTGTATATTTGATTTTGAAATGTAATAAATTTGGAATTTCGTTCATCTAAAAATTAATTTAAGATAAATTGCGGATCGTGTTGAAAATCATTTTTAAGAATGGATTTTAAATGTGTAACCTACGTTTGAATGAATACGCGTTTGATTGAACTTTAATTCACAATATAAATTAATTTGAAATTTAATTCGTCTGGAAAGCTGAAACACAGTGGGAGTCGTTTATGAAGAGAAACAAACAGAGAAAATATCGTGTTGACTGCAGTTAAAAGAAGAACTACCATTGTTTGTGCAAAATTTTTTATAGACGAGTTTAACATTCGAACTGTCGAGTAACAAACGCGATTGATATACGTGCATCGCCATGACGATGACGACAACGATGACGATGACATTTCGTGGATTGTTTAGACGAATCTACGAAACTTGCAGTACCAAATACGAGCATTTCTATGCAGATTGATCAAGCGATTCGATTAAACAGAATTGCTAGAAACGACTTGAAACCAACAACAATTAGAGACACCGTGCAAACATTGATGTACACAGCAAATTATGTGAGTACAAACGATGCCACTGCGTAGACTGTTTACACGAATCTATGAAACTTACAGTAGCAAATGCAGGCATTTATATGCAGATTAATCCTGTGATTTGATTAAGTAAAATCGCGAGAAACGACCTGAAACCTGCAACAACAACTAGAAGCAACTGTGAGGAATGCAAACGTTGATTTATACTGAATGTTACTAACACAAAGAATATAATAAACAATGTCATTTTGTGAGCTAGTTCACAAGAATCCACACAACTCGGAGTCCCGAATTTGAGCACGCATATGCAGATTAGTCTAGAGAATCGACAAAAACGATTTGTCATAGTGTTTTCGCAGTTGCATCATCGACTCGTTTTGTCAAGAATCTGTAAACTCTGTAGACCGACTGTAAGTACTGTTAAAAATCTACCAATTGGTTCATTGTTATTTTTAGCCAATACAAATCGCATTATAGCGATTTTAATGTACTGCAGTCTCAAAGAAATATTCATAGTATCCTAAGTGTTATTTGTTGAGTCTAATTATGATAAATATTCTAAATTAAATGCAAAATATTCAGTTATAAATCTTTTAGAAAAATTAACTGATTGTACCGTTAGATAACACATCGTGTTTACAGGAATCTGTGGAACTTATTGTATCAAATGTGGGAATTTGTATGCAGATTAGTCGAGTGATTCGATTAAGCAGAATCGACAGAAACGATTTCCGGGCTCAATCCGTATTTAATTCGAAACTTCGAATGAGATTGGCCGAATCAAAATATTCTGGTTGGTGAAATTTATTCATCGTGGAATCGGCGAGAACTTTGCCGTCCCTCTGTGATTTCACTATCGCTACTTTCACCCGCCTCGTTATTATCGCTTAAAACCATATTCTATCCCGTCCTTCGTCCCTCGCAGCCGTCCGGAATCCGAATCTGAATTTAGTCGGATAGCGGAAATGTTAGCGATCGCTTTACGATTCAACGTGATTGCGATCTCCTTCGCTCGTTGGAAATCCTTTTCTCGCCTCCATCGGTTGACTCTCAACCCCGTTTTTACAACCCCCTGCCCATTCCATTCTCCGGGTGACCGACAAACCGTCAAATTTACCCGCCACCGGAAATCTCTTCTGCTCTCATTTAAATTTTCCTTTGACTTCTCCATTGTCGAGTCGCTGTACTTAAAAGTCGAAGCATTTAAAACATTGACACGCAGAGGAACGAAAACGAAAATTTTTAGCCGAAAAGGTATCCTATTTTACGTTCTTCCTATGCTGAAATAGTCTTTTAAGCGTTGCACAAATTGCTAAGTTTAGTGCTGTGGTGTAGAATGTTGGAAAGTTTGAAAGGAATGGGCCAATATTAACCCTGAGCATTCCAAGCAATTTTAATTCTAAAATTGTAATTGTAATGGTTAATTTCTCAAATACAAACATAGTGACGTAATAGTTATTTTAAATAACAGTATGGCAATTTTTAATGCCTCCACAGAGGCGCCATTAGAGTGCTAAGGGTTAAAATACTGCACAACCGTGGCAAAAAGTAATCGACCATATTTTCTTATAATTAAATAATAGCAAGTACTGATATTGAAAAATAGTAACTAATAGTAAATAAAATAGTTTCTCCTTTCGTACATCTTAATGTCATTAAACTTTCAAGATTTTCCGAACACTCAAGACATTCGAAATTCGCAAGGCGGTCAAAAGTACACTTTTAGGATTAACTAAAAATAATTTTTAACTTTAAAAATTTTCAAGAGATTCAAGAGTTTCTGATTTCGAGTAAATATCGAATTGATCCGGAGCCCTGTGGTAATTGATTCTCTTAGAAACTTACAAGATAATTGTGACAGGGGGGCAATACAATGACATTTTCTCGCTAGTACCTTATCCGCTTCTGATTCATACATGTACTTTCATATACCGTCCTTAATCTTTTCGATATCTCTAAGGTAGGATCCGCTAGATAGCTTTACTGACGAGTTCTCTAGCAGACCCAGGACCCTTTTTTCTACTCTCTACTACATTTATAGCCGCTTCAGTTTTAAGTCTTAAGGAATAAATATAAACAGCTATGGGAACATGTATTTTACAGGATATTCCAAAAATATTTGTATACCTTGCAAAGGGGGATCCTGAAGTTATTCTAAGAAACTTTATTAACGAAAAAGGCGGGCCAATCAGAGAGCGGAATCCCTACGAGGATTTTCCCGTTAATAACTCAAAAACGAAGCGTGAAATTGCAAAGAGAAACCGGTAAAAGTTTCTTAGAATAATCCCAGGAATCGTTCCTTTTAGGAAATTCTAATATTTCTCAACCAACTTGTACAATAATGTTCTTCCTTACTGAGAATGAGTAATCGGCCTCACCGTTCTAATATGGCACAAAAATGTCGCATATTCTGACACCAACTATTATGAGATCATAATCTCCCCGACCAAAATGGACGTCAATGGGCTAGTCCACGACCAGTTCCCACTTTTTTCCTCAGATCCCACATAATTTTCAAGTAATGATGTTTTTACTAGACCGCAGCAGAATATATCGCTTCGGTTTTATAGTTTTTTTCCGGGCACGCTGATCATGTTCGTTGGTGGAAATCGATAGCAGAGTATAAGGCGCAAATACGTCATCGTTTTCCACAAAGCGAATCTCCTTGCAGCCGGCGGTGAATCGAGCAGCCGTAAACGGGATAAATTTGGGTCAGTAAACATCCGGGCGTACGAACGAAATCCGGCATAATAATCTCGTTAAAAATTCCGTTCGCCTTGTGTGTGCAGCCGTTGTTGCGGCAGTGCGCCTTTAATTACGCAGAATTTTGCGCAGCGATGGAAAAAGCTCACGACGCGGTGTACCGTTACATAATTAAAGCTGTTCTAGCCGCCCTCCCCCTCTCTTTTCCCTTGCCAGCCGTTCCTTCTCTTCACAACCTCCGCGGAATCCCGTAAAAGCAGTCTAATTAACAGTCGCTCGGCGCATTCGTTGTTTTACCGGGCGCGGGGTTTCTCGAAGACAGCAACGTTACTTCAACGTACAATTAAAACATAGCAAAAATCCCGATCCCGCGGGAATCGAGTTGGTCGGCCACCGGGGTTCAAGAGGGCGGGAAGACGAGGCAGATGGCGGAGGATGGGGGGAGTTGATGGAATAAAAAAAAAAAAAGAGAAAAGGAGAAGTATGAATTATACCGGCACGAATCCACGGAACTTTCAGAACAGGTGCGGAGCCGTAGGGTTTTTGCGAACCCCGCGCAGAACATCGTAATGGGTCACGGTATATGGGGCATTTACTCCCGCGTACACATTACCAGCTTTTTAGCACGGACCTGGCTCAGACTCAACTGCCAGGCGACGACAAAAAGGAAAGAGTATCACGGTGTTTTCACAGGTTCGAAAAAAGTTCCGGGAAGAAACAATGTAGAGACCTGGTCCTTCTAGAGTTAGGTTCGCTATGTTGGTCGCCGAGCTTTGAGATTGACGGCTGGGCAACTATAATAATCTGAATTATTCGAATACCTGAAATGATAGCCTCTTGAGACTTTGCAGGTGCCTTCAGGGATGTTTCGATCAGGTTCAAGAATTTTTTCGAATTGGTAGCATTGATAGTTTGGCCGCAGCAGATTGATATATCATCGTTAATTTTGAGGGGTACCCCCGGAGTGAAGATTCACAAATGACAGAAAAATTTTAGGTTGCCAATTCTTCTGTAATTCCACACATACCTTCTGGGATGCGTAATCAGTGGACCTGTCATATTTCAGGTTGATAGCGACATCGAAAAAATGAACAAAATGAGCTTGATATACTAATGTTTTTGCAGACCCCTAAAATGCTAACCTATTGTAATTTTTCAGGTGTTTTGTTCCTTTTACACTAAAATCCGTGGTCTTATAACTCGACAGAAGATTTGTCTGCACAATAAAAAGTCCAAGATAACTGTAGGAAACTTAAATTCTTCAAATGCCTTTCCAGCTTTTCATTTGGTCTACTTATTATTGTCACGAATGCACAAAATCCATAGTCTATTGATAACAATATAAAAGTATTATTAGCAGTAAAATTACCGTCCACAAAAGTACGTTTAGTATTAATTGGCTTGGACAGATTCTCTACAATCAAGATATGAATCCACAATGGTAGCTAAACCATGCTAACGATCTCGTCGCACTGAAGTTGACGCGAAGAGTGTCTTTCGTGACACGAAAAATAAAATCGGTAATGGTGATAAAAAAAAAATGAAGGTTATAGTTGGTGGAATTTTAGCAGCAGGAGTTTCATCCATACAGCCGGATGTTAAGGCGCGATTCATCAAACCAGTAAGAGTGGTTCTCGGATTCGCTAGTTCCCGCGGAAACAGGGTTTTGCGGATTAAGGACTTAACTCTTCTGGCCGCGAGAAATTTTTCTCTTGGGAATTTCTTGGCTAAGTGGATTATCTGAAGCCATCAACTCGCCCGTTAATATACAAGCTGCGCCTTTATAAGCAGCACAGCCTCTGGATGAGATATAATGACCTAGGAAAATGAATTGCGTGGAAAACCGCATCGTTGAAGTGTGGCCAGGGCCCCAGAGGCTGTCGAATTGGCTCTCAATAATGTAAATCAATTATCTGAGCTCAGTTTCGCCAAAGAAAACAGCTTGCACTAATTATTACACTTCGTCGATTGCAAGACGCAGGAACTGTAAGAAAATCTCCTTTCTTTACTAATTTTAGTAAGTTGAAAATAACTTTCAATTACTAAAATCCGTAGTTTTCGTTTTTATTCGGACTTGCTGTCAGTATTGTATTTTTATTTTAAGAAGACAAGTCACAGAAACGTTTCCCTGATTTATCTGGAACAAGCTGTAGAAATAGAAATTTGCTGAAAAATTTCGCAGTTACTGTGAAGAATAGAGTATAGCAATCAACGGTGTTTGGTTGAAGTATTTTCTTCAATCTCGCCAATGATTGCGTAAATCTTTTCTAGGTGCTGACAAAAATTTTCTCACATTTCGAGACAATCTCTTGATAGAAACATGGCACAGGAATTTCTCGGAGCTCGCTGCGTCATGATTATTGGCAACAACTGTCGAGATTGTCAAGATTCTACAATCGGTAAAAAAGTAGCGTCGTTGTAAGCCGTTGGACAAATACTATCGGTAGAATCTTTGTGTGTCGAGTGTCAATAGTTCAGGAAAAGATCTCGCGTAATCCTTCGCGGAAAAGAATATCTTTCAGAAGAATACACAATATTTTTAAAGTGATTTAGCATGATCGTGCAGAAATGACGCGGCTATTTTAATAACTGTATCATTTTAAAATAACACAGTAATATAGAAAAATACGCAACGAAATAAATGCTTTTAATTTTTAATCTTCAGCGAATTCGAATCAAAGGAAAATTATATATTCAAGCTGTTTTCAATTTTGTAATAATAGAAGCGTCGATTTCAATAAAATTGCATGACTGCGTTAAACAAAATTATACAACCTACGTGTTTTACTTGAACCGAAAAATTTGATATACGCGATGGAATTATTTCCAAACACAGATTAAATAAATAACGTATCAGAGTAACGCACGTTTTAATTTTTCTTGAAAATTCACAATTTGACAGTTTGTTTTTGCGTCATTAATGGAAAACAAGAATCAATCGAAGCGCGATTATAGCGACGTATTTCCGCTCGACCAACAGGAACGTCGATCTCAGCGAGACCAGGCCGGAAATTATTCATTGTAGACATTCTTTGATTTGTCCACGTTTTTCGTTAATAATTCGAATACGAAGCCATGTATGCCATTTTCGCGAAGGAAAAAATTTTATAAAATATTCCCAGTAATATGCATCATATCTTTAAGAAAAATTATAATTTAGTTATCAAAAACTCAATTCCAATGTGCTTTGCCGTACAGAAAAACAGTCCTGTGCAAAATTCAGGCCGTGTCTAAGATGGTGTAGAATGCGTTACACTCTGTCTACTGTGAAATGCGATCAATGAGAAGTTTGTATATTACTATTCTAATGTTTGTTTAAGGAAACAAAGACGAACCGTAATTATAAACAGTTTTCGATGAATCTTTGACGAATTGACTTGTAAAACGGATTTCTGCTGAATAAATTAGTTAAATCACCTACAATGGTAACTACAATGACAGCTAACGCCGCGTGTGTAAATTCCGATTTCATATTGGCAGACCTGATAGAGCTTCTTAAAGGTGGTGTTGATTATGTACAGATGGTAAGAGGTCGCTGACGTTAAACCAAAGAAAATCTAATTGTGCCTGCGCGCAGGCTTCTCCGGTAAGAAGATGGTCCCCGTCGTCTAGCTTCAGCCAATCATATTATATTATTATAAGAGTCAGTGGCGCGACAGGGACGCACGAGATAAATGTCAGAGATCGCGGTGTTCGAAGTTTCTTTACGGGTGACAATACTGTATTCCCGGAGATGTATTGCGCTGGTTCGTGCGACGAGCATGCTTTATAGGGGATCGGAAATCTCACGTGACGGCACAAAGCTGGTATCTTGGAGTAGATGCGTCATATTCGACCCGCGTTTCATAAGTGACGTTGAGAATGCTGCTTTGTCAAGTTTCTCGATGACGGGAAAGTTCGCGTGAACGTCGAGGAGAGACGCGGAAAATTTATTTGACTGCGCGTTTCTCTGTGTGCAACGATTACACTGGCAAGTCGACACGTACAATCGACTCTCTGACATTCCCTCGCAGTATCTTATGAATTTTTATCTGTTCGAAACACTGAAACAATCTCCGAAAGACCTATACGTTGTGCACGTTTTTCTTTCAATCGTTTGTTCAACAAATTTTTGTGTTTATTAGTTAGCATGAATTTTAATCCGTTTATTTTTGTTCGATACGTTCATCTTTTAAAAAGTTTAGCAATTTCTTGCGTTGCATAATTATTTGTTAAATACATTCATCGATTTATCGTTTGCCATTCGTTTATATCGGTCTGGTTTTGCTTCGATATGTACATCTCGAATTTATACATTTTACCTGTTTTCTCAGCCATTCATCGAAGAAAATTGTGTATTCACAATTTAACACGAATGTTTGTGTTTAATCGATTCGCAAATCTCCGGAAAATTTCATATTAGGTTTGCTGTTTGTTTATGATTTAACATAAATTTATATAACGTTGCCTATGCTCAAAATCTTTTATGTATTTTGAACATTTCTCAACGACTTATTGAATAAAATTGTATATTTATAATTTAACACGAATTTATACCCGTTTGTGCTCGTTAAAAAATAACGTGGAATGAAATTATTCGATTATGTTCCCTAGTATGCCTAGTAAATTTAGGATCGTGATTGCTACTATTGTAAAATAATTGTTTAAGACATTCTCAGTTGCCAATCATAAAAGTTTCAAGTCTTCTAAATAATCCTCGGTACTTAATTCATTACGTTACTTCCTATTTCATAACTAGATTTGCCCTAAGTAATATAATTTCAGTAATTGACCCAAATAATTCTATTAAAGGTCCATATAAAGATGAATTTGAAGAGTAATTGACAGAAGAATATTTCAAATAAAAATCTATATAGATATGAATTTGAAAAGTGATTAACAGAAGAGATTCGATTAACAGCATACATAAACCAGATTTGACAAAAGAAAATTGCACAATATGGTTTCGTATTGTACCAGAAGGATAGTTTCGCCTAACGTTTTTTGACAAGATGTTTCTCGATGTATACCGGCGGCGTGTTTGTCCATGGTTTTTAATGAATCGAAAAAAATTACAACGTAGAGAACCGTGTCGTGTAAAAGCATAGAAAAACCGAACTGTCTATGCGTTGTCGTTCTCAAAATATTTTTGTAGTACACGTGGGTTGGAAATTTCGCCGGGGCTCAACTATTATGGCATTACGCATGTGCGTGGATGCGAGAAATTCTGACACCGGTGTGGAACACGGCTGAAAGCTGCAGCGAAATACAATTACGAGGCAACAGCTGTCCATCAGGGCCAATTTATCTATGAAATCCGTCGATAACTAGTGATTATCATTATTCATCGTTGACGAGCTCTTATTACGGATTCACCGTTCCCGGTATAATCTAGAAAATTACTCGACTTTTCCATCACTGTTGTCACGGAATTGAAACATTTCACAAGAAGAGCAACAGCCGACAAGCTGCAGACTGCTCGTTTCCGAAACTCTTTCACCTCTAATAAACAAAATTATGTTAGACAGAATTCACCGAACAAACTGATCAAAATTATCTCATTACTTTAAATTTCCTGCAATTTTACAATAGTTAAAATAATATTAAAAAACTGAAAAATCGACTGTTGAAAATTTCTCGATAAATTGTCTAAAAGTTAATTTGAAAGCAATTCGACAAATCATTATATTCGTTTTGTAAAATGAAATATATGACTTTTTATATAGACACTGTCTCAGAAAGCTTGTGAAGACTACAATTTCGACTTACGAAAAATTCTTGACTATGGTAAATTGATAAATTGTTGTAATTTATAAATTTGCACTTAAATTAATAAATCTAGAGATTGCAACCTCCTTTTCGCAACAAGCCCTTAAAACTTAAAGTATGATTTTTCTTCAGCTGTTTTATTGAGTCTTGAATGAAAGGTGCGCCGCCATCTTTACGGCAATATAAAGCACATCACGGGGCCTATACTCGGCTGAATTTATTTCTCGTTCCATGAAACAGTAAAAAAACCGTACATCAATGTTTAGGAGGTAGTTGTAAAGGGGAAACTGCAATTTTCGAACCTACAGTAGATTTGACCGCTGAAAACAATTTACAATGATTTTATAGTCATTCCAATCTGTTTTCACAACCCCAAAGCGCCCTTATACGGCGCCACATAGAATGGTTGACCATTCAACAAAATTTCTAGGCAAACTTCTTGAGGATGACTTTGAGTGATATTCAACGCCCTTCGAAGTATGTTATTGTATTCGTTTCGAAACACAATAAGAGTGTAAACAAAAATTCCTATGCGTTTCATTCAGATGGTTTCACAAGAGAGAACCCGAATCACGTTAAAACAATTTCGAAAAAATATGATTGTGCAACATCAACGCGGTCTCAGACAGCGACATAGAGGACGTTCCGTCGCTGAGCAAAATTTCTCGGCGAACTTCGCGGGGATTAAGTGCGGATTTAATTTAATTAGAGAGCGCCCGGGATTTAGGGGTTGTCGGGGGTGGTCGGGTGAGATGTGGCTCCGTTCACGAAATTTTTTCGCCACCCCCGATCCACGCGTGCCACGTCCACGCCGCGACTATTGAATTCCGAGCTGTCGCGAGCCGGCGTTTTTTCGCGGCGGTTCCTTAATCAAACGGAAATTACTCGCGCCGAGAGTTGTCACCGGATGCTCGAGAGCTTGCGAATCTGTCCGGCTCTCGATGGGGGAGAGGGTGGTCGACGAGAGGAAAAGAGAGAGAGAGAGGAGAGGGAGAAAAGGTGGGGAAAAAAGTTTTCAATCGGAATGCGTTAAATCGAATCACGTTCGCCGCTGAAGTGGGTGAGTCGAGGGTCGCCGGCAGACCGGTTGTGTTTCCACCTGAGCACCCTTCATCATGAGCCGTCCACCTGGAAACAAAGTGACGACGCGAACTGCCGCCCCGAATCGATTATACGAATTCTCCTTCGCACTGTTTTCGACTGTTCGCCGCTATTAGCGCGAATTGATTCCCGGAATTAGTTCACCGTTTTTCGCTTGGTCCACCACCACCTACCGCCGCGCGAGGGCGGGGGCGGAACACTCGAAATTTCGAATGGCGATTGGTCGACGGATGTGTAACGAAGTAGGCGGATCGTTACCTTCTTCGGCGCGAATCAGAAGTCGAAATAAATACAGTCGGTGTGAAAAGCATTCGTACAACTTTTAAAAAAGAATAACTCGTTTAAATGTGGATCAAATGGCCTGACTTTTTTTTTGGAGACATTAGGAGAATTTATTACTAACTAATCTGTATATGATTTCTTTTTAATTGCGGAGAAAAATATATGGTGGCGGTTTGTTAATTTCTTATTTGTCACACGTGAAGAAAATTTAAAATATGCTTTTTGTGAATCTGTGGAAGTGGTGATTACTCGGGTTATTCTAAATTACATTTTCTTTTGCCAATTCGCGATTCGACTCTTCGTTTTCGAGTTGTTCGCGAAAAACGCGGACCAATCCGAACGCGGTTACTCGGATAACGGCAACGCCCCGTTCAGCGGGAATTGTCATTGACCTGGAATCCGTTCGCCATCGCCGTGTTCTGATTGGTCCTTGTTTTTTGTTAATAACTCGAAAATGAAGCCGCATATCATATTTTCGCACAGGAAAACATTTCTTAGAATAAACCCTGGAATATTTCTTTTCAAGGAATTCGATCATTTTTGTATAATTCAATATCCATAGGTGTAATAATGAATAATAACCCTAAGTTGGTTAGTAGGGTCTCCTACATTCCCATGAACCTTTAAAAAATATATTAATGTTCTTCTGCCCACTACAAATAAAAATGTCGTTGTATAAAATAAAATAAAAATGTAAAAACGTTACCATCTAAATAAACATATTAAAATGCATTATAAACGATCAGTTAATACTGAATACAGCACAATAATGCAACGGACAACTAAAAATACGCTAACACCCAACCGTGTAAATCGTAAACAATAAAACCTGCCCAACAAATTTCTCGGTTCCACCCATTACTCCCAAATTCGATCTCGCACGGCGATCGATAAAATAGTGTCTAACCGCGGCAATATTGTTTCTCGATTCGCAAATATTTTTGTTCGTTAAATTTGGCAATCTTCGATTCCGTGCGACTCGACTCGAGCATCCAATCAAAATTCATTTGGCCGAATGAAAAAAAAAAAAGCTGCAATCGAGAACACCGCGATTTCCCTCGGCCCGTCCGCGTTAGATTAATTTCTGCAATATTTAAAAAGCGTATTGTTTGCTTAACAATAGCGACCGGCTTCGGTTTTGTTTGCGTGTCCCTTGCACTGTTCAATGTATCCGTTTTCCGTCGTATTTGAGGATGGCAACGCCGCACCGCGGTGATTCAATTTGATAAAATTTGTAACGGGCGTCGACTTTCGTCCTGGAACGATAATACCACCAACAATAACGATGATAAAAGTCTTCGCCGATGTAACGCCGAACAATTTTTCATTCTTTTTAAGCTACGTCCACAATGATGCAAAATTAAGCAACTTTTTCACGAATTTTGTTATCTTTTTCTTCTTTAATTTATTTTCCAGCTGTTGCTTCAATTAAAAATATATAAAATTGCACAGTAACTGCCGATTTCACGCATCTATGACAAAATTGAGTCGCAGAAATGTATAACAGTGCAAACATTTAATTCTCCGAGTATTAAAATAACATTTCATTCGTTAATCTTTCTGTAAGAGTTCTTTCACTATTGCCATCGATTGTTTAGCGTTTACGAAATTTTTGCAGTCAAGGTCACGCGAAGGTCTGGGTCAGGTGATTTATAGCTGATTATCTATTATACATCTTGATCTCATATCATACCAAGATATTCAAAATATGCAGTTTCGTTGAAAATCTTATATTTGCCCTTTCTAACATTTTCCTTCGACATTTTTCCCTGTCGCAACAAACGAGCGAGCTATTCAAGATGTTCAAATTTGATGGGACACCCTGTACGTGATCAGGAAAGAGGAGCGAAACAGTAAAACTTCAATTCACGGATCTCGCAAATCCAATCCTAGCAGTCGTTGAACGTTCCTCGGATTTAGTTGCTTCTGTTTCGATAAAACATTTCAGTAAAACATCATTATCATCAGACATGATGCAACGGAACGGATATTGCTTCTGCGGGGACTGAACGATAACAGTGACGAGAAGCATAATGATTAATCCTTTAGAAAAGCTCTTAATAAAAGTGCATTTATTTCCGCGGGTCATTAGTTGTTCAATCGCGATCAGCTCTTCATGAATCAGTACTGCAAGCTTTTCGAAGCGTATCGACATCAGCTATCAGGAGAGAGAGAAAGAGAGAGAGATAGAGCGCGCGCGTACTTATTGGTTTTTAATTCCATGACGAAAGATGCGATTCGTTCTTTGACTTCTAATTGAATGAAATGAAAAGCTGATTGGTCGGTCTTTGAGCCGCCCCCTCTGGTGTACGTTCGCCGCGAGGATCCCTTGAGCAACGATGGAAAAAAAACGGTAACTTTGAGGGAGAAAATTACATTCCATTTAGCTTAACATGCTTGCGCATAAAATACCAGGCTCGAGAGCTTCGGTCGAAATACGAAGTCAGACGTTTTGTATTCAGCAAGAAATTCTATTCAAGGCAGACGTCCTTTTGATAAAACGCAGCTAAGTTTTGTCGTTGATAAAGGAGCAGGATTCCCCCCCCCCCTCCCCCGCATTATGATCCCTTTCTAATCGCGTAGGTCTCGCTCGATCATCGCGAAGAAGAAATAAACGCAATAGATTTCACCTGTCCGTTGTAACTAGAACGTAATTGAAAATAAAGCAAGGAACAACGTTCGTTACGTTCTTAGCGGTATAATGAACGAGTTAAATGGTACTCGAGTGTACACTGCCATTCACTCGCTTTTTAAATTGAATTCCCCCGAGAAGCACCTTGTAAGAAAAAAATTTTTTCCCTTATATTTTCACTTTGAATATTATCGCGGAATAACCACTTTCCGGCTCGTTGCAGCAGTTCCTCAAAACGGCGAAGAAATTTTCAACAAGAATGCAAATAACTAGATCGCCGGATATTTATGCAAATTAACAATTTCAAACGCTAATTTACGGCAAAGGATATTAGGTGAAATTCTGTTTTCCGCGCTGGCTGTTCCGTCGCGTTTCGAATAATATACGTTGGAGATAAACGATGTGAGAACATAATAAATTAATGTTGCATTTTGCACGACGCTACGGACACTCGTGACATTTACAATTACAATTTGCAATCGTCTGCGTTGTAAAATGTTTGGTTGTAACGGGAATTCTTTCGTTCATTTCGCAATAATTTCTCTTTTTGTTTATTTCGAAATATCAAAATCGATATTTAATCGCAAATATTAATTTATACAGAAAAATATGGTCCTAAACATCACTAATTGTAACGTTGTAAATTAATTATATAATCATCGATTCTAAGTTTTAATTTAATTTAATAAATTGTTAACCGATCGGTTGTCTAAACTTAATTTTAGTAACTTGCACGAAATGAAGGAACGATTAATTTTGGTTAATGTGTGGCTTTCTTCGGAGTTCACAAATTTTCCACATAAATGTATAACGTCCATGATCTAGCGATTACTTTCGCAACCCTTTTGTACCCCAATTAACTCTCCTGAAACAACTATATGCTAATGATGTCATTCTGTGCGTGTAACCAAATTCCACCGGTTCGTATTCGACCAGTGACGTGGTTATTTTAACGTGGTTGTAAGAGACACAAGCTGCATAAAACAATTTGAAATCACTTAATCATAGATATTTTCGAGAACCAATTCAAAAGAATCTGAATCTGAAGGATTTTAACGGAGAAAGCCAAACGCAATGCGAATAAATGGAATAACGTATACGATGCATGGAATAAAATATATATGTTAATAAATTATATGCATATTTTGTGAAAAATGTTATTCAATTGGCTAACATGGAGAAATATAAATTCAATGCCTCGTATGCAAACGATGGGCACATATTGAGTTCGTTTCAAACGAGAAAGAAGAATATGCATGATACTTTTACATATGGAGAAAAACATTTCTTTTATTTATTACCCATCCACGACAAAATGTTACCAAACACAATAATTATATGCGACTTATTTTTTCTGTTCCAGCTCGAAAAATCACTATGAGATTTCCGAACAAAATTTTCCAAGTGCGTATGCTATTCATTTCTTACAAATTGCAATAAAATTCTGTATTTCTCTTTTATCAATAATTATTAGTGAGAACGTAGAAATACAATCGACATAAATTTTCTTTATCTTCTAGGAAATTACAAAGGGCGAAAGAGTTTTAATTGTGGATTTGGCGGCGATTGTGATGGTGGGGAAAGAAAAGGAAGGGAGCATTTCAGCCTGGGTCTGCTGGAGGACTTATCGATAAGGCTACCTATTAGGCCCTGCCTTAGACGCTGGAATATCGGAAGACGATTAAGGACGGCGGATCAGGTACTAGCGAAAAGTCTCGCCCAATTGTCCCTCTGTTGGTGAGCGCAGGAGGTATAGCGCCGCCATAGTGGATATGAAGAAAATCGAGGTGCAAGGGGTTCAACACAACTCAAATCATGTTTCTTTTCCATGCGCCTCTCATTACTTGCAACTTTAATAATTCGTCTACAATTTATTCAGTTTTTATTTTTAACTATTTATTATTATGTGTATTAACTGTTTTATTATTAACTACAAATCGAATTGTCGATGTACAAGAAATTGCTCTTGTATGAACAGTTGCTGCGACCAGCATGAACATATGACGTCTAACAATGGGGATGTGAGAGATGTGGCAGCTCTACTTCCTACGCTTGCCAGCAGATGGACAATAGGAAGCTCTTTCTCGCTGCTACTGATCCTCGTCACCGATTACTCCTTCCAATATCCCAACGTCTAAAGCAAGGCCTGCCAGGTAGCCTTACTAGAGCCTTCTAGCCGAACAAAACGCTGCTTTCCCTTTTCTCTCATTTCGACCGCCATAAAAATATAATAGGTGACGAGTAGTGACAAGTAGTCTCACAACTAGAGGATTCAATGACGGAAACATAGCTTAACTGAATTTTACTATCTCGGTGTCAAATTAGAAAAGATTATTAACTTTCATGAACTAGTTTTTGTAGTTTTGTAGCATCGATGAAGCCAAAGGGCAATTTACGCGAAAAATTCAAACGAGTGCCGATTATGAATCAGATATTAGGGAGAAAGGTAAACAAGGAGGGGCCAAATCCACGGCTGCTACTCCATCTTGAACTCGTATTTCCTCGATATTCGAGGATCCGAAGCAGAGCGTCGATCGTGTAATTGAGGCAAGGCATTGAATTCGCGATCGCGTGGCGAAATGATTGGCCACGAATCGAGTGTCCGGCCAAAGGATACGAAATTCCCTGTCGGTCTCTGCCGCCCTTCCTCCGCCCCCCGCAACCCCCTGCCCTTTTCCTCATCCTCCAGCAGGTCGAAAAATCGAGCGTTCCAGGCGTGAATCGAGTTATCGTTAGACCGTGGTAATGGCTATTCGTCAGGTAGCGGAATTGCTTCTCGAAATGGAGTGCTCGGTTATAACGTACTATATATCGGGAGTAGCTAGGCGCTATTTGAAAGTCAAATACTGCCGCGGAAGATGGGGAACAGAAAGTGGGGGATGGAAGGTTTCAACTAGAGGGCGAAAAGGAGGAAGAACAGACCCTCTCTACCGGGTAAGAGATACCCCAAGACATTTCGTAGCATCGTGATATCTACTGCTCCTACGTAAACCGCAGACTTCATCCGATTAACGGCAGCTTCTATAATGCGAGCATCTTGCCAAATTGGCTATGGTTGACTTAATTAAATTCAAATCGACCCTTCGCGTGACGCGGTTTCTTAGAGGTTTTTGGAGCCTCTACGGGACCCAGACCTCGTTAACCACCGAGGAACACTGCTGCCAACCGAATTCGCAGAGCCCCTAAGCGATCCGATTTCATTTACACCGCCGAGATTGTTTGTGCAGATTTAAGAACTGATTGTGGCGACGACTCGCTCTCACAATGGACGAAAATAAAATGAGTATCATTTTCGTTGGCGTTTAAAGCTTTTGAAGAGGTGTTTCTAAATATCTGTTGACCTCCATGCAAAACAAAAATTGCCAAAAATTGTAACCCTGCTGAAGATTCTTTCTTTTTCTCCAGCCAGTTTAATGGAGCCTGAATGTCATGAAAATTTTCTGTGACCTTGAACGACCTTGAGCATTTATAATCATTAGATTCCTACCGAAGGAAACTATCATCTTAGATATTTAAAAACTCGCAATTTCACTTTAGAAAAATACAGAAGGTCCCTAAAGAATTACAAATGCAATCATTTTGATGGTATAAAAGCTGACCGTAACTGCCACAGAATCGTCGAAAACATCTGCCTCGGTTAACGTTTCTAGTACTTCCAGTATTTCTCTGCAATATTGAATTTTTCGCAATACCGACGGAACGAATTTAAACATCAAAAGATACATTAAACATTAAAAAAAAAAAGAAAAAACAGAACAGTGACAGAATTCCGCGCTGCAAACGAAAGCAGTTAAAACAAATCACAGCCGCGCAGTTTTCATAGAACTAAACAATCCCATAATCCTTTCCGTGTCCCGGAAAAAAGTAGAAAAATATCTACATCGTTGTAAACTCGATCATACAACGTTTCACCGTGGCGCCATGGCAGCCGATCCACGTAATCTCGGATTAATTAAAATTTCCTGCGAGCAATTTGGATTCCTGTCCCTGCGGATATCTGACAGGTACGTTGATTTAGGGGTTCAATAAAAATTCCAAAATGGCGGTGGAAAGATAGCGCGAATGCGAAACCCAACGATCGTTCTTCTGGTCTTCTTATAGTAAAAATGAAAATTGAAAAGAAAAAAAACAAAGTATAACGAGAAAGAGCGGCGGGAGCGTGTGCGTGTACACATCTACGTGAGATCGATTTGTTCACTTTTGCCTGTCGTGGCTGATTTTTATCTTCGCCGATGAGCTAATGAATATTCATGAACGACGATCAGTGGGCTGGACTCGCCTCGTTTAATATTTACTCGCTTTCCGTGATAGTGAGCGAATGTTGACCGTCGAATTATTATTTTTCGGGCAATTTCGCGCGAGTTATTATTGCCGGACGATTTTCGTATTTCTAGTTACGAGAAGTATGAATTTATTGCGCAACGTGTCCGCAGTTGTGCGCACAGCTTTGTTTCGAGGATACTTTTTACAAATAAAAATGATTTTTATGAATGAGAATCGTATGACGAGGATCAGTTGTCGATTAAAAACCAGATTCTTGAAAATTGTTCAATTTTTACGTCGAACAATCGGCAATATATAAAAACTTATATAGAACTTCGGAAAGTAGATTATTTTTTAAACAACGTCTTGCATACGATGTTGCACCGTCATCAATTTTTAAGTTATAAAATATAATATGATATTATCTAGAATGTATATAACTTTTATGTGATCAACAACCGATCATTAAGCAAATTAAAACATTTTGCATTACTTATTATTCTTCCATTAATAATTAGAATCGGTTCATGATAATATATAAACACACACAAATTCTGTTTATCTCTTTGCTGTTTTATGTATCGCCTTCTCATTCTTGTAAATGAATTAAAAAGAAACAAAAACCCTAAACTCAATGATTTTTGCAACTACGATGCCTGTAGGTCTTTTATACGTCAAATAATTTTGACAAAATTTTGTACACGTATATGAAAACCAATATCAATTTTTGCGATCAATATCAATCTTTTAAAAATCGATTACTTACAGCCAAGTTTTAATACTGGGTAGGGTTAGTGTTAAAAATTGTTTTCGAGAGTTGAAAGTTAGTAAGTATTTCCCTAAGGAGCCTATCGCGTTTTATCGCAACTTTTCAGCGAAATTATAGCGCGCGTATCCCGGGAACAATTGTTCGCCGGAACGATTCATTTGCCGGCAGTTAACGTTGATCGCTAGACCAGGTTCCGAGAACGTTACAACCGGATGTCTTAACATCGAGGGTGGAGACATTAACAGTAGGATGTTGTCAGGTGTTTCGCGAGAATTGCAATAGCGGTGCATGGAGCATGGCCGGCCGTTTCTGCGGCGAGCGTTTCAACCACGAGCAACTACATTTTCTCGGGGTAACGGTATAACAGAAATTTGCAAGTAAAAAGGAACCGGTGTTCGAGCGAATTGTGCCGCATCTTTAAGCGTATTGAAACGCGAAGAACTATAATCCGCGACGCGATCTTCGGATCAATGAAATAAAGCGAATCCGGGGCCGCGCGTTGTTTCGCGTTTACTTCTAATCCGGTCTTGATACGATCCTTCCTATGCTACGGATATTTATTGCACTGCATAAATCTGCAAATACAAGACGCATCAGATTTTCACCTAAATTATCGCTAATCGAGAGAATTTACTCTTAGCGATTACGAAA
>CM052092.1:7301854-7316877 GCA_028453745.1 Agapostemon virescens
TTGGCATACACTCTGTCTATTGGTCTAGAAACGTGCATGCAAAATTACAAAGCAATCGGAGACCTGAAATTTTTTCCCCATTTTTTCGCGATTTTAGACAGGTCATGAGTCGTCCCTTCGGCGTTTCGCAGTATTTGGCAATCTTTGAAGGAGTCCCCTGGCCAAACGGTTAGAGCTATCGACATGAACCCAACGGGAAAATCTTCCTTGAACCTTCCTCTTTAAGAAGAGCACCCTAAATTTAGGCTAGCATTTCAGGGGACTGCAGGATGGTCCCTTTTGTCATCCCCATTTTTCCCATTTTCGCCATTGAACGTCCCGAAAGTTAAAAGTCGCGCCACGGCTGCAATTCGATTCCGATCGACCTGAAAATTGTCATACACTCTGACCGCGCGTCTAGAAACAAGTAGCCAAAATTACAAAAGAATCAGAGACCTAAAGATGTTTCGCGATTTTAAGAAGGGGGTTACCTTCAATATTTAGCAATATTTGCCAATATTTGGCAAATCTTTGAAGTCGTGCCCCGACCAAACTATTAGAGCTATCGACATGGGACCAATGGCATAATCTTCCCCAAACCTTTCCCTGTAACACGTTAAGCGCCATGCCGAATTTCTGTGCTGTTCCGTTCAAGCCACTGTTAGCCGTCAGGCGGGCCTTGCCGGGCCGCTCACCGTTAGACGAATCAGAGTATAAACAGTCGGGTAACGTAACGCGCACAGCGATAACAGAACGAAAAATCTGTCGCCGGTCCGTAGGGACTGACGAGGCCAGTAGCCTTTGCATAATCAAAATAATTGAAAATTGTACTGGATTCCATTGAATTCTGTATTTTACCATTTTTTGACCATTTTTGTATGCCATAGATGCAAAAAGATACTAAATTAATACACAGACTGAATTTTCGTAATTCTCAATTACACCATCATCTGTCATTTTATTATATATATGTAGGTTTGTAATAGTTGAAATATTATTAAAATCGAAACACACAATACGCTGCTTTGAAAAGTAAGCTTCATGACCAATGTACGTCAAACTACGGAATAATATTCAATTAACAATTAAACCTGTAATTCATGCAATGCATCTTCGCATAGTCTCGAATACTACATAAATCTTCGGTCAGCATTTTATTGTTAACCTAATAAAACGGTTTCAATATCGAAATCAACATTTATGTAAGTTCACGTCGTCTGGGAACGATAAAAGTGTACATTAAAATCATTCCCTGTCTATTTAAGAGGATGCACGCTCCCTAAATTTAGTTTGTACGTTAACTTAATTTATCTAAAGGGATGCGAGCGCAACTATAGCGAGTTACAAGCATTAAGAGTATGTATCACTCATCCCAGGCACTTTCAAAGATATCTAAGAGCACAGTAAACGTCAACTTCGCTTCGAGTCTGATAGGAAGACGGCCATACCGAGGCATCAGCTTCGCATCTTCATCAAGCCTAACGGACGGGGCCGACAGTCGAAAAGAAATTCGATGACACGTTGACGGTTTCACTATAATTTCGTGCGTGTGCACCGCGCGCTGCCGGTATTGGATTACGTCCAGATCCCGAGTTATAGTTGCATCGTGTGTTCGCTCGATTCGAAATAGAATGACTCATAGACAAAGACCTTGTTCTAATTCAAAACGAAACACGGAAAAGCTGTGGACCGTATCGGGCCGCTGTGCGAATATCGAGACCGGGATTAGATTCGCGATTATTTCGGTGCGTTGCAACTGTTGCGAATGATTCACGCGTCATAATAATGACAAGGAATAACAAATATCCTTCTAAAACTGTTTGATCAAAGGGTTTCATCCGAGAAACGTTTAGGAGAACCAGTGTTGCAACAATCTCTAGAAACAATGTTCTTTAGTTTGACGTTTAAAGGCAGCTTAATTTCGTATAATAGTAACAATGGAAACCAAACATTATTTTGCTAACTTCTTTACTAGAAAAAGTGCAACAATGTTTAAGAACAGCTTCTTAAAATTCGATAACTTATTACAACTTAATTTTGTATAATGATGGTATGAAATAACAAATATCCTTCTAAAACTGTTTGATCAAGGAATTTCATCTGAGCAACGTTCAGTAGAACTAGTGTCGCAACAATCTCTAGTAACAATGTTAATAAGTTTGACATTTAACCCAGCTTAATTTATTATAATACTGACAATAAAGACTGCAAATAACTTTGTTAACTTATTTAGTACAAAAACCATTTAATTTCCTATAACAATATGAAAAGGAAGTTCCAACCAGACACAATTTGTATAGAAAGAAACCAACAAGGTTTTTAAGTAACTTCCATATATTTAACGTTTAATGAACATTTAGTTTAATTTACAATCTTGAAACCTTTTATTCGATCGACCAAAAACCTATGTTTAAACACCCAATACTGATTCTGGAGATATTTAACAATTGAATAAATGAGTGACAATATATTCTGAGCTAGCATTTCAAAGACATTTGAGCAATCATTGCATGTAATAATGATCAAAGTGAAAGTTCTCTGGAACCGTGTAAACAGCCGACAGCCTTGTAACAGGAACGATAGGCATAGACAGCAGCTAATTTGATAAGCAGCCTCTATTCAATTCTGCCACTGCTTACCCAAAGAAAGCCAATTATCAATCTTGAATCCTTTGACGTTAGATTCCTGCAAAAACAATAATTCTCTATTGTACGGATGTTTCCTTTGGCATTGCTCTCTTGTCATTGAAAGTCGTAACTTCGCTAACTCGGTACACTTAGCGCGAAGCAAGTTATAGAATAGTATGCAACGTCTATGTTCGTCGTTTGGGAAACAAAAAGGTCGGGAACCACCACTAGGCGTACCCGACCCAGACAAATTGCATCTCCTAATCAAATCCTGCGGCTGAGACGTCTAACGAATAGCTTCCTGCCAGTAATTAGGTTAATAATTAAACCATTATCTTAATTTTCTGATTGTTAAATCAATATTAAATGTCAAATTTTATACAGCATTAAATAAGCGCAACACACCGATAACGAAGCAGCGTTATAGTTATCCTGCATATTTTATAAGGATCCTCTTAAGGCTCAACAAACGCTTTAAAAAGATTAATACTAACTGAGTTTCGCTATATTCTATTCTGCAAACAGTAATATGATTCCATTACACATTTAAATTACTATATCTACACTTCATCTTCAACTTCGTGACCCCATTCGGGGCAAGTCAGTGAATTGAATCAAATATTTCTTATGACTCCATTAGTTTCTTCATCAGTAAAATGTAATAAAATAATTCAGTTAAGAATAGTTTTTAAGGATAAGATTATTAGATTTTTCAAAGATGCTTGAATGAGAACTGATTCCATAAATGTTCTCATTCGTGCACATGTTGTACGAAAGCACCTACAGAAACTTGGTAAAACGGTGACGAGTATTATTTTGTTGAAACCTGGATTTGTCTTATTATGGCAATGTTCCACTTTTTGGACGCCGATTTAGAAACATGTTAAATATTTATCTTAACAGAACGTAATCTCAATTTTTTGCAGCAGCCATTACATAATCTCACAGAAAATTAGTTAATTGCAAACTTTTTGTCATTACACTCTGTAAATTGTTTACGCTATGGTTTAATCAGATAATTGAACAACAAATTCGTTACCATGTCCCGCCGGTAGGATTAAAGTATTCAATAACTAGGATATGCACACATTTCTGTCCAAAATCGGGCCCATCGAAAGGACCTCACATATTTTGCAAATGAAGGGTTTCACTAATCCACAGTTCCTCGAGACACGCATTTTGAAAAATCGTTAATCGTTAAAAATCGTTATTAGTGTAATAAATTACTTAAGACCAAAATTCTTTCCTCGATCGTCCAATCCCTGGGACATTTACCTTGTTCCAAAGTTCATGGTCGGACCAGAGGTCGAAACCTAAGTACAAGCGCAAAATGGACCTTGCGCGTATCGCCATCCAAGTTTGACCGGCCAGAATCGCGATCGGCCATATTGTGGGACGTATCCTGGCCACCGAGGCGAAACAAATAGCCGCCATAACACGAGATTAGGAAGTTACCGAGCTCGATGTACCTTTCAACGTCGGTGACGCCCGTCGGCCGCAACAAATCCGACATTTCGGTGATTTCGTCATTACGAGCTAAACGACACGGCCGAGCAGGAATCGTTAAGGTATGATCTATATTAGCAGGCTCGGCACGCGGGCGTGTACGGGCAGGGCGAGATAGAGAACGAGGCGCGACAAGACGCGCCTGCAGAAAAGCAACATGCTAGTAATCTTCCATTTTATGGACCAAGACAGCACGTTGCCGGGGCCGTTGCCAAAGCTATTTCCAGGCAGCGCGCTGACTTCGCTCCTCGGCAAGGCGACTCCTCGGGTTTCTCCTCAGCTGTTCGTCGGGATCCGCGTGGCAAGCTCGCTGCTTCTGCGGTGTAATACCATGAGACGCGGCCAAACGTCCGTTCTTATGGTTTCGTCGAATTAGTTTCAACCGGCGGCGCGGCTCGCGCGTTGCGCAATTGTCAGAGATAGAGTCACAAAATGGCTCTTTAGAACGGCCGTTCCACGGCTGCTGACGATAGCTCTATGTGAATACTAATTGCTATCGCCGCTTATGATTCTCAATTACACCCTGATCCTTGATTATTGCCGGGGAATCGCCATGGTAGTCCGCAGACGTTCGCCTTTTATTTCCTCAA
Organism: Agapostemon virescens; assembly: GCA_028453745.1. Classification (NCBI taxonomy): domain Eukaryota; kingdom Metazoa; phylum Arthropoda; class Insecta; order Hymenoptera; family Halictidae; genus Agapostemon; species Agapostemon virescens. The sequence continues at coordinate 7,306,557 of CM052092.1, forward strand.
GCGGGTTCCCGATCCTTCTATTACGCGCGGAAATGGCCGTTTCATAGCTGAGTTACGCGTTCGTCGACTTCAATTCAAACTGCACCTAATATAACGAGGGCTACAGTCTTCTATTAGCGGTCAGAATGTACTCCCTCGTGGCTGCTTCTTTGTAGAGACCGGCATTCGATGCTCTTACGAGTTTTTTTAACAAATCGTGTCTATTCGAGATTTAAACATTTTCAAACTCTCGAAAATTCAGAATGTTTTGATTGTTTCGAAATACGAGTTGTAATATGTTTTATTCGCAAATGTCGACGTCGCGAGGAATTATTATAGGAAGAATATTGTGATGAAAGATCTTGTTATTTTTATAACGTAATGCGAAACAGTTAATCATGCAAATTTTGAATGTCTTGGGATCTTGGAGAATCTAGGATGTCTTGAAGGTTTTGGAAGTTTCTTGTGTTAGATTGTGTCTAAAAATGTTTACCTAGTCGAACAATAATTTGCTTCTAGTATAATACGAATTATGATTGCAGATAACGCAGGGAAAAATTTTGATTATCCAGTGTGTACTCTCAAAAATAAAATCCTGTGTGATTTCGAAGTGCTGGGTGAAATGAAAAAATTGCAATAACTCGCAGAAAAATCTCTGGAAGCATCCGTAATTTAAGTATCGCGAATATCGAGGAATCAGCGAATGGAAGAGTGTAACAGTACCTCGAAACCGATTCTTCTCGCTAAAGAGGCGCGCCGTTCCCAACCCCCGACAAAGTAAACCTCTTATTCATTCAGTTTACCGTCTATTAGATATTCCCCAAGTTTGGAGGACTTTTTAAACACCCTGACTAAGCGATTTCATTGACTATCAATCTCCGGTTACCGTGGATCTGTCTGAATTAACACTGACTTCTTAAGGGAATGATCAAACCTCCGATTCCTACGGGTTTCACGTTAATAAATCGGCAGCGGACATCAATTATTGACTGAGACAAGCAACTTCTCTTCGATTCGATAATGTATTCAGAAGGGGCCGTGAATTAGTCGTTCTATTCTCATACGATCCCCTAAAATGGCATATCTGGAATAATACTTAATTCGCTTTTACTTGGCGAATATCAACTTATGCCGATAAATTTTCTGTAAACATTCATTTCCCGTAATTAAGAGATCCAACAATCTGTAATGTTTGCGAAAAACAAGTTTTATAGCTAATATAAAATTGATTGATCATTAAAACTAGCTAGCGAATATTGTCTTATAAAAATTACAACATTTCACTTATTTAAATTTTCAACAATTTTTATTGAAATGTACGAATAAAGAAATTCATTGAATCATTTTCTATGAAGGAAATTTTGTAACTTTAATAATCGTAAAATAAAAAATCTGTGTGAGAGGTTTAAATGGTGTGGATTGGTAAATTATACTAATACTGTACCTAGAATTAGTTATGCTTCGAATCTGCATTTTCCAAAATGTGGCATGCAAACATTTGACGTGAGCATGTGGACGTTGTTTGTATTTCCTTAATTTATTAATCAATGCTTTTTGTGTCCAATGATTAGTTTCAGATTTAAATTACGCCAAACACGGCACAATTTATTAGATATATATATTTATCAGTGAAATATAAATATTTTAACACTAGAACAGATACACAGCTACAGTATACGATTAAATCATTTCTGATTTGTATAATCTTGAATTAAACAAGTGAATGCTTGTAATATATAATTTATAAGCTATAAACAAGTTTTATATGCCTCCAACTTTGGAGGCATAGTCGAAATGAGCACCACCATTGATCGAAGCAAAAAGAAATTGCAGAAAGTGAGTCTGTGCGTTCCCTAAACTCGATGAAACATTCCTGTCTTCAGGCAGTCCATTTTCTTCGGTCCGCGCGCCGCTAGAGACGTCAAGCGCTTTCGTCACGTTAATTTTCCGCCATTTTAAGCGCCATCCAGCATGAATTAATTTAATCAAAAGACCCCGGGCCAGGCCGGTATATCCGTAAGGAAAGCGCTCCTCCTCGAAGACAGCGGGTTAAGATTTCAATCAGATAATTGTCACCCCCGAGCGACCCGAAATCCACGGAAGAAAAATAAATTTCCCACTGTTTTGAGAGCACTTCGACAGAATGGATCTGTGTTAATTAACAATTCTGGTTTCCCAATTACATTCGAGAGACGGTAATTCGTCGGAAGAGGTCTTTCCAATGTTTTAACTGGGAAAGCGAAGAGACAGAAACTTCTTTGCAAAACGGACGTCTTTTTGTCGAAGGGATGGAAAATGGAACTAAGTAATGTGATATGCGAGGCTGTAGCGGTTTTAATTAGTACCATGTTTGACGTTGTTCGAGAGACTTACTTTCAAACGAGAAACCAGGGAAAGGAATTCATTGAAGTTTCTTTAAAGTAATTGAACGTTTAGTAATTAGATTCGCTAAGTGTTAGCCTATTAAGTGCTTCTGTTGATTTCCAATGTGTTCGTGCAATTTCGAACAACGTAGATCTAAACAGTTTCGATAAATATTTTATCCGCGTAATTTACAAGTTATCTTTTGCAAGTTTGCAAGAATATTTAAACGGCGAAATCAATTCACACAGTTTCCACGATTCACGGAGACTAGACTTTCACGTGAAATCAGATTTTCTCAGCCCCATTTATAAAGACTCGGTTACAGTAGAAATTTATTTTACCTGATAACGATTTTCGTATTAATAAACTGCGGCTCCTCGTCCAGAATATATTTTTAACCGGTTATTAAAATGATTAAGAGACAAAATGATCTTGCATTGAACTCTTGATTCGCATAGTCGATACAGGAAATATTCGGGTTGCTATCTCTCTTTATAAATGAGAACATTTTATTTTGCATTACTCCGTTTTATCACCTCTCTCAAATTGTTCTAATTCTTTCCGATTCCCATTTCATCTACTCCATTTTTTGACATAAACGCATAAAACCCGCAGTTTAATTATCAAGGTATAAAAATGAGAAACAGTGTTTCCGACATAGTTTCAAATTTTTAATAAGTATCCCACAAATCCAGGGAGTATAATCCTGAGATGTAACAGTGGTAATTTAAATCGAAAAAATTACTGTACCTAATAGTTAATTCGGTCAAACACTACATTCTTCATAGAGAGACATTTCGTAAAATCTGCAGTCTGGTTATCAAGGTATAAAAATGAGAAACAGTATTTCCGACGCAGTTTCAAATTTTTAATAAATATACTGCAAATCCACGAAGTATAATCAGGACATTTAATAGTCCTAATTTAAATCGAAAATATTTCGGTACCAAATAATTAGTTCGATCAAGCATTACCTCGTTCACCAAGGGACATTTCACAAAATCCGCAGTCTGGTTATCAAGTTATAAAAATGAGAAACAGTGTTTCCGACGCAGTTTCAAATTTTTAATAAATACACTGCAAATTCACGAAATATAACCATGACATTTAATAATCCTAATTTAAATCGAAAAAATGTCTGTATCAAATAATTAGTTCTATCAAACGCTATCTTATTCACCAAGGGACATATCCTAAAATCCGCAGTCTGGTTACCAAGGTATAAAAATGAGAAATAGTGTTTCCGACACAATTTCAAATTTTTAATAAGTATCCCGCAAATCCGCGGAGTATAATCATGAGACGTAACTCTGGTAATTTAAATCGAAAAAATTTTCTATGCCTAATGGTTAGTTCGATCAAACGCTGGCTGGTTAATCGAGGCTCGATTCGATTTCAACGGTGGCTGAATAAACGAGCATATCAAATTTAACTACTTTTCATTTCTAGTTATTTCAGCGTTACGAAGACAGCGGCCCGGTTCCATTTCGTTGTAATCGTGCCGTTGGGTCCCGTACGTTTATACAAGGTGTACAATCAGAAAGGGAACATTTCTCTCCTGCTCGGCTGGATAAAGAAAATGAGCGGGAAATATTCGCTGCAGAGCTTCCTCGGATATACACGGCTAACGTAATCTTCCCTAAAAGTAATACAGTGACTCCCCTATATCTTCGCATATACGTTCGAAATAATTAAGTGTAAAAATCCGCTCCAAGTCCCATTTTCTCGAAATCCCGTATTTTTATCTTCCGTTCGTTTCCACCGAAATAAATGCTTTATAACAGTACGCGGATTCTTATTATCGAGCAAATACGAGCTTCCCCAAAGAATAATTTATTAAGCATTTCACGGTACATTTTATTCATCGATTTATTAATTTTAAAATATAATAAGGCTCAACAAAAATGTGCATTACTTATCCGAACGATATTCATTATTAAAAGCAATTTACATTTAATTTAATTATTTAAATTTCTGCGGTGATGCTTTATTGCAACGCGCTCCCGCGTTATCATTATGGATTATTAATAAATGCTATGTATCGTAAAAGAAGCCTCAATTAAATTTTATTATTTCTGCAATAAGACACTTCGCTTAACAATTAAATTTTTTATTAATTTCCAGTGGAACACATTTGATTATTAAAAAATTAAATCGATTTCTCAATAAGAAGGTATTTGAATCAGCCACAATCTGACAATGATATCTCGAATTGATGTTTATACAATGACTTTATTTAAATTGTAAATTAATTTTAATCCGGAGGATGATATTTGCAGTTTTCAAGTGAAATAAAATGTTTTATCTCCGTAACAAACGTTCTACGCAGTGTTAAGGTATTATCTAACAAGTTTTGAAGTCAATAAAACATTTTACGAAGAAGCGAACATTTTAATTCTACAACTTGATGAATTTTAGGGGCGGTTGTCATGCCATAAAAATTTTAGAATGTGTTCTCTACTTTTCGGTCCACCCAATATATAACACGTATAATATCGAGGCTGTGCAAGGGTGGCGAGCTAGAAGTACCAATAAAAATTCGTCGTCGAGTGTTATTAAATTTCACGGAGAGCTAATGCGTCAAATCTAGCGCAGCCCGACCGGTTGCAACAATGCACACCTCGTCGCTGCAATAAATGGTTTTAATTGCCGGTGACAGTGATAAGGATAATAAAATAATGCAAAACGAGAATTTCGAACGGCACCACGAAAATTCCCGTTTTATTAACGAAATCAGACTTCGTTAAATCTTCGTTGCCCGTCGAGAGAGAGTGGTCAATTAGGCGAACATCCACGAAATACGAACGCTTCTCTATCAAATGTCTACTCCGGTGAAAAATCACTGCAACAAATGTATTCACTTGTTTTTTAAATTGCAGTCTCCGAAGAAAACCGAAACTCTCGATTGGCATCGCTAAACCGCAAACATTGACGCTTACTCAATTCCCTAAATTTTGAAGTTAACGCATTGGTGACCGGTGACGAGTTGACTCGTCATTGCACTTGAATTATCTATTTCAATTTGTGAAACCCAGGGCGACATAAAATATTGCAAAAGCTTTACGCATCGTGTTTAGTCGTGTCCGCTTTATAATATAGAAAATACTTTTCTTAAAATAAAATTTAGTGGAGTTTATTTAGAATGTTTTACTTTACTGCCATATTAAATTACAAAATAATAGCCGGTGACATGGCATAGTTTCTGTGTAAAATTGCCGGTGAAATTGTTAAAAACAAACGATGATTGACGATTTTAAGCAGTTGTAAACGGAATTTAAACGTTCTTTAAATATATGAGTTGTTATTCCTTAATTAAAGAAGATGATATGCATGGAGACTTATAAAATTGTTCGTTGCTATTACACGAACACGTATTGCAAAATATATTGCAAGTGTCATTGTAACTAAAAGAAAAATAATTGTGATGCATTTTTAAATTTTGTTTGTTACAAGATTGAAGTGTGTGTGTATCAGGCGAGTGTCCGTGTGTTGTAAGATTATTAATCAATTATTTTGACCATTTTATTTTCGAATATGAAATCTTGAAGGGTCAAGCATTGCGGATGAGTATTCGCACGCGAGACGTGTATTCGTCCAGTTTGCTTAAAGGCCTGTGGTATTTCATTCCGGTGGTTTTAATTAGCGGGAAATATGACGATTTCACAGGGAATTGGTTAATCAAAATAAAACGTTAATAGGCGCACGTTAATAATTCGAGCATTATTAAATCACCGGCGATAATAACGCGTCGAAATCCCCCGTGTTCCGCGGCGTGCAGCGATTCACTTCATCCACCGCCGGCGAGCAAATGGCTACAATTGTCAGCGACAGTGACAACAATAATAAAATAATGCGGAATGCGTTGCCGGTGACGGTGAAAAACCGCTACTTCCGAGATCTCGGCGACACTCCTGCCTTTTTTCCACTCGCTCGAATTAATTGAGAGAGAGAGAGAGAGAGAGAGAGAGAGGGAGAGTGGGTGAATGAGAGAGAGGGAGAGAGGGAAGCAGTGCGAGAATGATAGACGAGGAAAATGAGAGAGTGGAAGAGATAGGGAAATAGAGAGAGACAAGAAGGGAGAAAAATTAGTAGAGGGAACGAGATATTAGATAGCGAAATTGTAAAAGAGAAAGATAGGAAGAGCGAGAAATAGGGAAATAGAGCGGTAGAGAGAGGGGAAGAGAAGGAAAAAGATAGGGATGAAGAGAGAGAAAGAAATAGCGGAAAAAGAGATAGGGTTAGAAAGAGAGCTAAGAGGGCGAAGAAACAGAGGCGTAGAAAAATAGGGAGAGATATATATGGGTAGTAAAAAATAAGGATAAAGAGAGAGAGAGAGAGAGAGAGAGAAGAAAAGAAACAGAGGTATGGAGGGAGGAATAAGGAAGGAGAAAAATAAGGAAAAAGAGAAGTGAAGAAAGAGAAAAGTAGGGGAAGCAAAATATGAAAACAGAAAAGTAGGGAGAGCAGGAGATAGAAAACACCATAGAGAAATGTAGAAAGAGATATGGAAAGAGGTAGAAGTAAAAAAAAGAGGGAGGTATCAAACCAGAAGAACATCGACATCAAGAGAGAAAGACAGAACGCTCTGCCAGTAGCAATTTCCAAATGTCTCCTATTCGGAAAACAACCTTAAGAGAGCCATATTGTTCTTGCGCGTGTTGCAATAAATCGATGTTAACCGCGGCCGATCGACTTTGCCAATTTCAGTCGAACTGGCAAGCATTGTTCCTCGATATGAACCTTCATCTACGCATTTAGGAAAACGACGCCAAGCACCGGTGACCTTATTCCGAGTCACAATGGAAAACTCTTATCGGTCTAATCAAAAACATACAAATTCTTTCGGTAATCATCCGATCGCTGTGACATCTACCTCGTCCGAAGGTCGAGCGAGCGTTCAGAGTGGGAATGTCGCGGAGCAAGTTACTCGTGTGCCGTCCCATGGCATTATTCGTAAACCGGAACGGTACTCCTGATCAGGCACAAAGAAGAATCCCTCGAATATTCCGGCTAAACCGAAAACTTCCCTCGAAACGGTATTATCCAGCCCGTAGCCGGTTCCGGAAGCATTGTCCGGTCGCAGAAGACGCTTAGAGTACAAATGATCTTGCTTGCCAGAGGAATCCGTTTTATTCGTCGACGGGGGAACCGCGCTCGAAACTCCGCGCGTCAGTTGCGGATTCCGGCATGTGTCCCGTCGATTTATCTCGCACACGTGGGGTATCGTCCGGCATGGTTCGCGTCCGTCGTCGTTTGGCCATGATTTCAAACCGCCGACGCGACTCCGCGAAGTTTCGTCCGACGGGCGTGGCCACCGAGACGAAGAAACACCGAAACAAACGGTGGTGGGTCTCCGAAACTGCTTCGCACCGCGAACTCGGCCGGGGGTACAGTCTGTTAACCTGCGGCCGGATGGAGAACCGTCGGGGAAGAGTACACGGAGAAATATCGCTGGAAAACAAAATGTCCCGCGGAAAACAGCCCCGAGAATCCAGTGGCCAGTTTGTCACCGCGGCAGTGCGCTTTAAAGGATCGCTGGCCGTTACGTTAATACGTAACCGGGTGACGTTGCGGTGGCCGGTCCACTGTGTCACGCCGAATGTAAACGCGCCCGACGGTAATCAGCACCGGTATAATTGAATTCCAGGTGTAAATCGACCCACCCATGAATCAAATATGAAGCCTCGCGGAGGACGCGGAGGAATCGCTTGGGAAACGCAAGCTTGCGGTATTATTGGAGATTTCGACCGCTAGCCGTGTTTGCCGAAGCATAAGCAAAAATCTGACTGCCGATTAGAATATATTTTCTTGTAGTTCCGACCATTTATTGTTCCGAGACTCGTTGCTGGAAGTTCCTCGAGCTTCGAACCAAATAGGGTGGCTGCTTAGGACTAGATCGATTATCCCTCTATGGGCCGAATTTTTGTTCTTACTCCAAAACAATTGGGGGAACGAAAAATAAGAAATTATAAACCTATATAAGCAAATGAAAAAAAATTTTATTGCAATATATTTACTATGTGACTTTCAGATAACAACGGCCTATAAAGTTTGCACTTCTGTGCATAAAAGAAATCTGCCATAGTAGCTCACTGTAACCTCAAAGTTACAAAATTGTATCATAAAAAAACAGTAACAAATTGAAAATTGTAATGCAAACCAATTATTTTGGCAACCAATTATTTGGTAAAATGTCGATAAATTAAAATTTGACCTGATAGTTACACGTGCCTATAGAGGGTTAAAATATTATACTGCTTTCAGAGCGACGTTGATCCTCTTAACGGGCCTAATATATATATAGCTAATTATTAGAATTTGCTATTAAAAAATTACAACTTAGAACGATGGGATTGTTGACGTCAACTACTGGAGTGAGTATTAGAGTATACTTCCATACAGTTTAACCCATTTTTGTGTTTTGCAATTTTTGGTAAATTTTGATTCACGAATAAGAATAATTAGGATGGTGTAAAGACAATAACGGCAGTATTCCCATGTCGATTGTACACTTCATTGTTATACCAACTGTGAACAAAGACAAGAGACTGCATAGACGTGAAGTGATGTGTGAAATCTTGAAAGCAAACAAATGCTTTGAGACGCATCCAGTTTGTTGCAATAGAAAAATGGGAAAATAAACAAAAATGCAAAGCTTGAGATTCGTTCAGTTGGTCGCAGCAGGAAATTAAGAATGTACACGGGATGCAATCTTCTCTAGTTACGTATGGCTATTTGATCTTTACAAGTGTCACAAATTGTTAGTTACGTTTTGATAAAATTCTTCATAAATTTCGAAAGCAACCAAATTCTTTGAGATTCGTTTAGTTAGTCGCAGCAGAAAATTAACCCTTTGTACTCGACTGGTGACTCTGAGGCACCACTGAAAATAGCCGCAGCACTGTTTAACACTTTGACTGCCAAAGTAACCTCAAATGTTTCATAAAGTCAAAGTAATTTATATAATGAAATAAAAATTGAAAAGTTAGCTTAAGTTAAGTTTAAATCTAAATTAAATTTAATCTAAGTTCATTTAAATCTGGATAAATAATTCTGTCATCCGCATATGGGTGGCATGGCAGTCAAAGTGTTAAAAGAATTTTTACATCACTATGCTTGTGTCGAAGAAATCCGTAAAAATTGAATTATTGCAAGGATGAGTAATAGTAAACGAACTTCGTATGCATAAGATGAAATGTATCGTGTAGAATGAAAATATTCTAGGTCGGAATGAAACCTTGGGTTTGGAGTTAAAACAGCTTCGAATGCAACGGGTTAAGAATGTACAGGATGGACGGGATGCAAGCTTGTCTATTTACGTATGACTACTTTGTCTTTACCAGTGCACAAAAATTGTGTTTCCATTTTGATGGAACGATTAGTCACGACTCGACGAAGCCAAGTCTGTCCGAATTAATTGAAAGAATGGGTAATTGAGTCTTACGCAGGACTCTCGTTGTAATTCGAGTAGTTTATAGGGTAAAGTAGCCCGAGCAAAGTTTCGCTGCTATAAAGTGTCGGCTAGATCCCAAGTATAACATCCTCAACCAAGAAGGGGACAATTTATTAAGAAATGTGAGGTATACTGGCGTTACCAGAGATTTTGTAAAGTTTCCTGGAGCCGAGTAACTTTCGTATTTAACGTTTCCTTCTATTTCTATTTGTCTTCCGGTTGTTTGACCTAATAGGCTTCCAGCTCTCAACTTTCTAGGGTAGTTTCACCCCTTGAACTTGCACTATCACCGGTAAAAGACATAGCTTTCGCTTATTATTGGCTGATGTAAAAAAAACTGCGAACTTCCCTCGGAAGATGGAGGAAACTTTGCAAATGGTTCTTGCTGCAGCAATATTTTCTGATAAAAATTTAAAAATCGAACGTGTAGACGTAATTCTACAGCCTTTGGAAAATTTTTTTACAGGTATTTCTATTGGCTCGATATATCAATTTAATCAATTTAATCTTGCTCCAAGATTACAG
>CM052092.1:7316887-7334654 GCA_028453745.1 Agapostemon virescens
AAAAATGATCTGAAGAAATTTTTTAAGAAGATAAACTGACAATAATATTTTTAATGATGGTAAAGGATTATGAATCTATGTAAAGTGTGTAGAACTACGAACTGCAAGGTACCAACAAGGAAAAGATAAGAAGAACTGTTCAATTTTTAATTTGTATCAGAATATCAGAAAAATAAAGTCTCTTGAAAATTTAAATTCCAGAGTTTGGATAAATTCCCAGAAATTTGCCAAGGTTTTGGAGATGGCAATGTTCGTGATTTCAAGGAACACTCGCATTAAAAATTAGGAAATATGTACAACTGTTCCATTTCGATCGCAGCTTGCCAAGATTTCCTACATGGTGAAAGAGGAACAGAATAGGTAGAGAATTCTCTGCGACAATAGTCATCTGTCTCTGTGACAGATATAAAGTGGCAGGCTGTCACTCAGAAGACCGCCCAACCGATGATTCGCAATTACTTACATCGAAACATTACTTTCGACATTCCTAAGGGAATGGTACTTTCTCAAACTAAATTTAGCATTTCACCGCGTTCAACTTGTCACTGAAACATTTCTATCGTAATAATACTTTTCTTAAATATTTTAATCTTTAATCTCCATGAATATTCTTGTCATTTTGAAAATATGGACCAGCATAAAATCTGATTCGGAGTTTCCTTACTTTCGATATTCAACTTGTCACTCAAACATTTCTGCTGCTGCGATAGCTTCCTTATATTTTTTAATATTTAATTTTCATGAATATTCTTGTCATTGCTAAAATGTAGACGAAAGTAAAATCTGATTCACAATTTCATTACTTTCGACATTCAACTTGTCACTCAAACATTTCTACTCTGACAATAGTTTCCTTACATTTTTGAATATTTAATTTTGACGAATATTCTTGTCATCGCTTAAATGTAGACTAAAGTAAAATCTGATTCGCAATTTCATTACTTTCGAGATTCCGAAGGAAATGGCACTTACTGAAACTAAATTTAGCGTTTCACCACGTTCAACTTGTCGCTGAAACATTTCTACCGTAACAATAGTTTCATTACATATTTTAATCTTCAATATTCATGAATATTCTTGTCTTACCTAGAATACAGGCTAACATTCGCCATCACTTCTCAAGGAAATGATATTTTTTCAAATTAAGTCTTGGCATTTCACCACGTTCATATATTATCAAATTCATCAATATTCCACAAATTGCTAAAAAATTAATTGTACTTCGACAAAACAGATTGCAATAACAATTTTCTAGGTTGAAAAAAAATGTTTCAATTTTATAATTAAAATTGTTTCGAATGCAAATGGTCAAATAGAATATGATACGATCAACCTTAGTTGCAACGCGCACCAAGTACAATGATACATTAAATAATACTTTTGACGGTTTTTAAAAATGCTGCGAACGTTCGGATCGTCCCGCCGCAGGATGGGATTATGGCTGACGCGGAAGAATCGTGCGGCAAACTATGGTTCTCTTCGTGAATAACCAGATAAAGATATTGCCGTTCGAAATTCGAAAACGCCGCTCCTCGGTTAAGTACGATTTAATAAATTTCAACGATGGCCGTGGATATACGAGACAAATAAACGAAACACTTCGTAAACGCAGGTGCAAATTCGTTATATTCACATGCAGATTATCTGGCGCGGCGATTGCATTGGGGCATCCGCGAAATTATGATATAAATGGAAATAACTCTGATTAATAGTGAACTGGCAAAACGGTTAACGTGACCTAGAAGATATTATTAATGGTTACTTTACAATGGATCCCGAATTGAATGCGACTAAAATGATGAGCTGATTTCGTTTGCGTCACGAGTTCTGTAAATTATTCTGTGATCCCGATAAAGTCCATTGTACACCGGCGATCCTCCATCGTCAAACGAAAATTTTCGAGTCTCGTCGCCATTCTACTGCCACACATACATTTCGCGGAAAATTTTTATAACAGCGACATTTTCGCGCCACGTATCCCATGATTGTCGCTGGTATGCTTGTGACGACACGTAATGCGATTTTCTTTCACATTCCAGAATTATTGCGAAAACCGCGTTTATACGTAATTATTTATCGTCGATAAAATACAATCAGAAATAGTATTTTTATTCAACGGCATGTTAATGAGCGTTGAGTAAAGGTCGTTTGTTCGATGGAGCCTATTACATTGAAATTAGTTAATGTTTGAATTGTTGTAACAATGGCACTAATACGACTATCGTGACCAAACTTAGGCTGTTGGATAGCACGAAGTCTGCATTTTAAAACGGTTTTTGTCGCATTACGATACGACGCCTGGTTCTCGAGATATCGTCATGTAAAGACAAAAGTAATCTTTTAACGATTGGGCATCTCTTTCTCTCTTTCTTGGTAAGCCCCTCCCTCTCTCGCTCACACTCGTCACTGACCTACCTCTACGCCCCCTAAGTTGAGACAGGTCGATTTGTACTCTTACTGCATCTTGCGCGAAAACTTTGATCGCTTATAGCTCGAGTTCTGATCGAGATATCGACATGAGACAAAATGCATTGGAAAAAGCATAGACTGCGCTATCGTCTGTCTGTACTAACGGTGGTAATTTCTTTTTCCGTTAACGTGTGAGTCTGGCGATGTCGACGTAGAACAAATTTCTACAGATTTCTAGGAGTATACACTTACCATCATTATTTTTCAAAAACCTACTACATTATAATTTTATTATCAAAAATTAGTATTTATAAAGAGACAATGGGAGGAATAGCAAAAAACCGATTTTAAATGATTTCTTACTTGCAAAGAGTTTTCTTTATACCGTGGTTATCCCTTAAATATTAACTTAATATTTATACCAATTTTAACAGAATTTGTAACAGATATTTCTAACCTTTTGCACTCGAATGGAGACTCTGAGATCCCATTAAAAATTGCCAAATCATTATTCAAAACGGTTTAAATATAATTAAATTCGGCGGAGTCTATAAATTGGTAAAAATGCAATTGTTTCAGAAAGCAGGTTCGATTTCGCATGCGCAATAGAGAAAAGTTTACAAGAATAAACAATTGGGCCAGCAAAGGGCCAGCACGTAGAAACTTCCAAGTGAATTAAACTAACCTTTTCACCGAGCTTCGTAAATTTTGTTTCAAGCGCCATTCTACGGGTCGATAGTTAATTGGCATTTGTTTTTTCACCTCGTTGGGACAGGGTGAGAAGGGCGAGTGGGAACATACGTTCAGCTCATTCTTCACGGAGGAGCTACGAGCAACTGTGCGGAACATACGCGAGAAAATCTCAAGGGACTAATGTAATTTGCTTCTGTACAAGGCGACTCCTAATCCGTGCGCTGGTGAATACGCGTGATCCCCGACTCTTTCTTTCAGGGAACATGGAACGAAGGTTTGTTCCGCCCCACGGAATTAGATTACATCTCCGAGAGAAATAAGACGACGGTCTAATTTTTCTTCGCCGGGGAGATTCGTCGACTGTAAGGCGCTAATTGTGAAAGGTGACTCGAATCGGCCCGGACAAAAATTTGCTTCTGTGAAAACATCTTGAAACCGTGTCGGGAACATTGCGAAGCGTCGACGATGTCTATTACAGCGAAAAATAGTACTGTGTTCTTTCGTCAGTTCAAGAATTCTTATCTCGTTGCGATAGGTATACTTTTCAGGTGACGCTGGCCCAGTATTTTGGATTTGTCCAAAAATCTTAGAAAATTAGCTGCACTGAATATCTTAAATAATAGTTTCAAAGTTTTGAAATTAATTAACTGATAGCGCGAGACGGAAATTTCATTATGAAGCAACTAGCAATAATTATTAATAACTCCGATTGTTTATACGAGTGGAATAGACAAGGCTAGGTTATACGATAGTACAAAGGTACTTTAATAATTTTTTTTTAATACAAAATTATGTATCTTTGGAAAATTAATATGCACGTTTTATTATTTTGTATTGGAGTAGTGTTTTGGTAATTTGAGCAGAATGTGTCAAGCTATAAAAATGTGGTAGCCATTTTTGAAAAATGTTGTTTATTGAAATTAAATAATTTACGTCATCAAGATTTAGACAGCAGTCTTAAAAATGTCACTGCAGAGTTTTATCTCAGTTATTTCTGTTCTATTTTTAAACTTTGCGAACGTTTTCACAGTTTTGTATTTCATCCACTTTATTTTTTAAAGCATAGAATCAACAGTTTGATAATTCTATCGGATAATTTTTATCGAAAGTACTGGTGAAACGAATGTTCACTTTTCAAAAACGTTGACAACTTAATTACGACTCTTTATTTCGCATTGAGACGTTTTATCGAATGAACTTTCAGGCTTTAAAGTTGAAATGAAATTTAATGCTAACAATTCATTGTTTAATTTATTCTTCTACATACGGATATTAATTTTCAATATCAACTTTGAGAAATAAATTTAATGAAACAGTTTAAAATAAACTGTGTTTAATAAAACAGTTTAAAAATCACACATATGAAAATTCCAAGATAGAATGGAAAATGTAAATAGCGGGAAAAATTTATGTCCATATTGTACTTCCATTTATGTTATCCACATTCGCACTAATTCGTCGATCGATTAACCGGAAAATGAATTTACAGTCTGCGTTTCGAATGAATCTGCATTTGTTAAATGAATGCAATTTCGTCGTGATTAATGAATCAACCGCCACATATATATATTGGTAAAAACTAATTCACTTGTCTGCAAAATGGATAAGTAGATCAAAATGAATTTTAACTAGGAAGCGAGCTTTGTATAGCGACATGACAATCCTTAAGAAGAGCTTTTCAAAAAGAAAAATAACTATCTGCAATTAAAATCTTACAGTTCGCGAACTCCTCTCGAATACTAACTTTGACTTTAACTACGACTCCACTTAACGCAATTATGCTGCAATTCATTCGAAAAATCTTCGTCACTCGAAGTTTAAAATAATAATTTCCTTCATTTAGAGTTTAATTTAAAAAATAAATATTAACCATTGAATTTCTGCAACAATGACAATTTACTAAGACGAAGAAAAATTGTAATATAGTAGTTAATGCTACAAATACCAACAAAATGTAGTACAATTCTGACAAGCATTATGTTACGATTAGTATTATTACAGTAGCAAAAATATACTATAAATAGAAAAATAATACAATCGAATATGCTTGTCCACAGGGTCCGTGGTATTAATTAGAGTAACAAAAATGGACATTGAACTGAAACTGAAAAATATTTGGATATTACTGTCTAGAAATAATAGATATATTAATTGTAATCGTGGCAAAGACGAACCGTATCAAAAGAAAATAAAAAGTTGGAAAAACGGTATGTCGCAGCGTTCATAAATTACGTTGCCAGGCAAAATAAATTTCCTGCTCAAAGAAACAATTCTCTCTAGCGTTCCTTTACAAGGCAACGTTCGAAGCCAGGGAAAATATGTTCGCCGATCTCCCACGGGAGCTATGCGAATTGCCGATCTACAAGGTGTCTCCTAATTCGCGTGCTCGCTCCCTACACACGATATTTCTTGGTCGGGATTCCGTGTGGAGCTCTACAGGTTTTCAAAATTTCATCTCACCGGCGAACGGGACAATGCGAGCTGCGGCGAGGACGGCGTTGCGACGATACAACGCAATATATTATAAAATATTCCGGTAGCTGACATGTATATCTGACATCCTCGAAATCCACTGAAATCACGGCCCAGCCTGCCAGAACATTTCTAATCGAGGTCTCGAATTTTTTCGGTACACCGTAGATTTATGAGACTCCACCATTTTTAATCCATGAGAAAATTACTTTGACGCGCAATGGGCCCTGCTGGTAAGAATTTATTTTATTCCTGCGCCCATGTCTAAAATAAATCAAATTACACGATTCTAACAAAAGGAATTCGTTAATGACCATTACCATTTAAAAATTAATATTAATGTCAGCGTATTCATTTAACATTTAACTCATTAATTTAACATATTAAATTAACGTTTAATGATCATTTAATAGAAAATGCGGTTTAAACAAAGCCAGACGGTATTACATATAATTTAAATAGTAATTACTATTAGCGTGATTTAGAATAATTTCGAACAATTATACAGTCGAACTTTCTGTATATATATAATATTGTTGGGTTTATTTAAATTTCTTTTATTATTAATTGATTATTTAACATCGCATCGACGACTGATATGAGTTATTAGGGATCTAATAGTTTAATACATGATGTGTCGCATAATTCGTTATGTTCTAACAAAATAACATAGTCAATTGTAGATTAACATTGATTTTGGTTCGCATTAATACGTCAATAACATTTGACGTCTTCATCCTATTAACGTGGCAAAATTCTTTCATTAATCTCTTAGGCAGAGCACCTTGGAATTAAGTTTTTGATAAATAAATTATAATTTTTCTTAAAGATATGATGCATATACTTTAACTTTAATAATTTACTTTAATAATTATTAATGCAATTGAGTGTGCTCAAACCACCATAGTGATGCACCGTAATATAAGATGACGTCCGGAAAGCCACTATAGTGGCGCATTGTGCCTAAGAGGTTGAAAACGTTGCTGATGATATTAATTAAATAAAACAGTGCTAATAGAAAAACGAAATTAATCAGCATCGAAAATCTTATAATACCTGATTTCGTTGCCAAGAACATCCAATGTAAGTCTCGTACATTTACAAATAAATAAGTAAAGTATAAAACTACTATGAAACAAATTATTAAAATACAAGCAATATTCGCGTTGGTGATTAATTAAAATTAATATTAGTTATGTTAATTGCATTATGATATCCTAAAATTTTCGCGTAGAAATGCGTAGCGCGTTTCTCGAATTCCCCGGACGAAACGGAACGGGTTTTAAAGCGAAATAATAGAAAAGCGGAAATCTGGGGAATTCCGTTTGCTGAAAAATAATCTGACGAAAGAATCGGCCTTGAAATCGCTGTAAATTGGTTCATCCCACGAAGCCGCGTTGCCATCATTTGACACTTGACACACCGAGCTCTTGATCGTTTGAGTTTGCCAGCAGGAAAGTTCAATTCGCGGACGGATGAACGCGGGCTCGAAACTGGAGACGGTAGACTGCGGTATAAATTCGCGTAATTTTCTACGATGGGATTCCACGTGTCGACGTGGAAACGTAACTTCCTCTCTCATTTACTCCCACCTACGTGTCCCTGAGCCTCGTACACGTCTATGGAGAACAGAGTGTGGAAAGGGAAGACGGAACGGAATGAAATACGGAACGGCGCAACGATGGGGTTGGAACGGGTCGAACGGCGGATCTACGGGCCAAAATCTTAAAGATAAATCGTCAGATCGAAATTGGGGAGCGGAATTCAAAGCCTATCAACCAGACCAGACAGCCGCGAAAATTTGTTAACACCGAACCCACGCGAAAACATATTCATTTCGCAATTGATCTTTTTGTTATAACAATTTCAAACGGCGAGAGAAACACTCGTACTTCGCTTCAAATTTTGCTTATAAATGTTAAATAAATATTTATACATTTGACAGATGATACGTAACACGATATTTATTCAAAGTATCAAATAAATTTAATATAAATTGAAAAAATTTTACACTAGCTTTATTGCAAAATAAATTTCACGAGAAATACGAGAGGCGAGTAAAAAATAATGTAAGGCGTCGCTTTGTTGTGATATAGTAGAGATGAAAAAATATTTTTGCAGTGTTCAAGGCTCAATATTTCGATGTATTGCTTCATTTCTTAAAAAATAAATATAGGACATAATTAACAATAAACCTATCGAGCACTAAAATTGGCTACTGTATAATGTCCTGTAAAAATGAGAAGATTTAATTTATTTATTGTGATATTTTTACAATAATGTATGATCCATAATACATTGTCCACAGTGCCCGTGGAAAGTAGTATGTCCAGTATATGATCAGACAAATCAATATCTCAACAACCTGTTCCACTTGCACATTTCCTTTTGCTGATACTAAAACAGTTTTATACTTCAATGAATAAAAAGGAACGGAAGAGACGATACATTCTCGAAACACATAACTTCTCCAGTTCTACAGGGTGTCCATCAAATTTTTGAACTCTTTAACCCTTAGCAACTCCAATGGCTTCTCTGAGGCGACACTGAAAATTGTCAGATTACTATTCAAAACAATTTGTACATTTTAGATTAGTTTGTATTTAAGAAGTTACTAAAAATGGAAGTGTTGCACGTACGATTAACAGTAACGAATTTGATATCCATCAAAGGAAATGAGCCACGTACAATAGAATTATTCCAGGACGAAAAATGTCTCGGAGTACAAAGGGTTAAAAAGGAGGATTTCTGGGGTTATTCTAAAAATCGTTTTCCTTTGGAAAAATTTCAGTCTGGGCTTCGTTAAGGAGTTATTAACGAAAAACACGGACCAATCAGAGCACGACGATGCCATTGACTCAGCAGAATTGCGTATACCATAGCCCCGCTCGGATTGGCCCGTGTTTTTCGTTAATAACTGAAAACTGAAGCGCTAAATCGCGAATTTGCAAAGGAAAAAGTTTCTTAAAATAATCCTAGGAATCACCCCTTTGGAGGAGCGCAGATATTTTCGGATCACCATATACAGAGTCTCTGCCTAGAATAATTTCAAGTAAAAACTTCTGAAAAATCGTCTTCCTCTTACAATATTTGGTGAGAGGAATTGGAGAGGAATCGGAGAATCTAATTGCCGGGCATGTCAGCGACGATAAACACGGGGAAGAAAATCTGGCGGGTCCTTGGCCGATGATCAATTAACAAAACCCCATTACCCGGTGCCGATGGGATCAATCAAACACCGCTACGTCTTCCAAACATCCTGCAGCAGGTTGGAACCAAATGAAATCGGAGCGAGTTCGCTGGAGGCGACCGGAATTGCCGGAACCGGGTCAAGTGTGGAAACGAAGCTGCTCGGAGGGAAATCCGTCGCATAAACAAGGCAACGAGAGCAGAGAGAAAAGGACCGGTCCTGGAAGAGGCTGGCCAATAAACTCAGAAAAAAGAGAAACGACGGACAAATAAATTTTTCCGTTGCCGTGCACCAACTTGAAGGGGCTGCGAACTTCAATGCACCGAATAACCAGTTCCATTGCACAATGTTCACGATTTCTTTTGAGAATGCGAACTTCGCGCTGTTGGACATACTTGTAAACGAAACAACTACAATAATGTCACGAAATTGTAGACGAAAGGGATGTATGTGTATGATTTTTCAAAGCACTATCGTTTTCGTTCGTTCGTCACTGTGTTTCTCTCATTGTATCTTGAAGCTGATCGAGATTTACATTCTGACTTCGTTATTTTATTCTTCGAATCTTGACTGCTTTATTCATTGTTGTTAGTAGAACTTGACTGCAAAGTTTTAAAATATATTTAAAATATATTTCTTCTATTTACAATTTCAGTAAGATAACAGTATTTTGTACCTTGTAGCTGATCGAGATATACATTCAGACTTCGTTATTTTATTTTTCAAGTCTTGACTGCTTTATTAATTTTTGTTATTAGAATTTGACTGCAGAGTTTTATATAAAACGAAAATCGTCTGTGTGAATTATACGTAGCTGAAGTAGAATAAAAATAAATTTCTTCTATTAACAATTTCAGTGCGATAACAATGCTAACGTAAAAGTATTTCTAATTATTTTTATTCCTTCACTAACTTCGTGTTTCATTCACTGGCTTCTTGTTTGTGAGTAATTATTTGGTCACGAAGCTTCAGGAGAAAACATATTTTGAACTGATGTTTAAAAAATGCAAGTAAATTATTAAAACTAAGAGTTACTAAATTATGACAAACGCTAAAAAGAATTCCAAAAAGAAAAAGAAGAGAGAAGACGCAGCTACGTTCTGGAATAGCTGAGTACAAAGACTTGTCGTCGGATCATATGGTCGGCAATGCAAAGGTCAACATTAAAAGAAGAAGAGAAGAAAGAAGATTGAAGAAGAAGGAAGATGAGAAAGCAGCAAAAGAAAAAGAATGAGATCAAACCGCCCACGTGGCAGGACACTTGAAAACAGATGCCTGACATAGTCACTAGAGCACGAACAGAAATGGAAATCGCAGAACTAAGAAAAGAAGCCGAAGTAATGTGAAGAAGACTGAAAAGAAGAAAGAGATTCAACCAGCCATGGGTCAGGACACTTGAACACAGATGCTTGACATAATCACTAGAGTACAAACAGAAATGAAAATCATACAACTAAGAAAAGAAACCGAATTAATGTGAAGTAGTCTGAAAAGAAGAAAGAGATCCAACCACCCATGTGTCAGGATACTTGAACACAGATGCCCGACATAGTCACTAGAGCACGAACAGAAATGGAAATCACAGAACTAAGAAAAGAAACCGAAAAAACACGAAGAAGTCTAAAAAGAGTCCAAAAAAAGAAGCAGACTAAAAAGAAGAAGAAGAAGCGATAGGGAGAAGTTGCATCTACGTGCGAAGACGGCAGAATACGTCGCCTCGTCGTTGGATGATACGGTCGGAAATGCAACGGCCAATACTAAAAGACGAAGAAGAGGAAGGAAGGAAGGAAGAAAGAAAAGAATAAAAACAAGAAGAGAGATCAAACCACCCACGTGCCAGGACACCTGAGCACACCTCGTGTGGCGGACACAGTGGCAATTACCGTGGCGTAGAGGCCACCGCAGCCAGCTTCGCTCTATCTCATACATTAAAGATGTCGTCGGGATCCTGACAATACCTGCCAAGACTGCGTCATATGTTACCCGAGGCGGGTAGGTCGGGTAAAGGTGAAGAAGGTGAAGAGAAGGCGGGAGGGAGTGGAGAGGAGCAATGGGATGGGCAAGGGAGAGAAAAGAAGGCAAGAGAGACAGAGAGAGAGGGAGTATCTCGGGCGTAGACAGTGGCTCGCCAGGCTGACGGAACGATTTGAATTTTGCATTAAACATCAATGCGTAGATTCCGCGTGTTTGCTCCTCCCGCAGTTCCTCCCCCGCAATTTCACCTTTATTGGATATACCGCGGGAGTCGAGTCGGTTAGGCGCACGCCGAGATTTCGACGAACTGAATAGACGGCCGGGGAATGGACCGGGGCACACCGGAATTGCGTCACCGGAGACCAGACGCGTGAAACAGTGCATGTGCATCTCTTGTTGCATCGCGCCCGGGGATAATTATGGCGCGAAGTGGTATCCGAAACGGTTGCGCGTTGCTTCTCTCGCGTGCATCGTCCTTCCCTGTGACGCTCCTATTGTTGCAGCCGCTGCGGAGGATCTTGCGGATTAGGTTTTCGAAAATTCACCGATGAAGGCTTCCGCTGAATCATGATCGACCGTTTATTTTCCAAGCGGCATCCTCGAACACCCGAGCCACCTAAACGTGCGATTTCCCGATTGTGAATGCAACTGGAGCAACCGGCTGTACGGGAAGCATAACTAACTAAAACGGTTCGCAGTAGATTAAATACGGTTAGAATTTCATTTATGCTCTCGCAAATATTTCGATGCTGATACTCGGTATCGCTGGAGACGAGCTGGCTGAAAATGTTCGCGCTGAAGAATCGTCCTGGGATTGTCTTTACAACTACCATGAATTAACCCCTTGATATATTATCACGAGTCTGGTTCGTTTTAACGATTTTAAATAACGTCTGGACAAATATATATGCATTACGTCTTTCTTTTTAGACGAAATCAAATGTCGTTCATTTGTAACCAATTTTTAAGCATCGAAGTAGATGAAACAATAAAAAATATAAATAAATTGTATTTTCACCTCTGTAACGTAAAAATCGTCTAAAAAGATAATATCAAATTTGGTTCTGTTTTAACCAATATTTAAGGATCGAATTCGATGAAACAGTATAAAAGATAAAATTGTCTTTTCTCTTCTGTAACAGTTTCAGCGATGAAGATATAATAACTTTAGTTGCTAAAGAAAATGGTAAGGCAAGGGATGAAAAAATCCTTCGTCGTTAATCATTTTCTAGAAGAATATTTGTATTGTCTGTGTTTCTATATTTTCGCTAATACCGGAATCTTAGTGACAAAGAAATTCGATGATATTTTCAGATGTTACTTCAACGCGGTTAAATCGTCGGAAATAATTTGAACGCAATGTGTCGAGAATAATCAGAAATTGAATTTTTTTTTTTCCAGCAAGACGCGATCCGTGCGTGAAACAGGATAAGAATAATTATGTTAACGAGGGTGAAGATAATAGAATTTATATAAAAATAGGTGCACCAACCGCGGGAAACTCGACAGAGTCTATTACCCTGATTCGTGTGCGGAATGTAAATTAGGGTAACCCTAGAAGAACTAAGAATCGGGAGCAGAAAACCAGAGTTCGTTTAATTTAAGTAATACGAGTTGAGTGAACGATAGCGTGGATAAAAGTAACAAGTACATCTTGGCGGGGATCCAATGCGCCATAACTGCCGGGCGATACGCGATTTTACTTCATTTCGGGCGCATTAGTGCGGCCGTTAATTGGTTCGAAATCTGTGCGCACGAACGTGAAAAATACGTGAATTAAATGAACGTTGAATGGTGCTAATTAAAACGTCCCGCGGAATTTACAACGCCCCTTAATATGTGGAAATTTATACGTTTTAATCGCTTATAGGGCCAATGAAACTGTCCAATTAATCAGCGCACGGTCTTCGTTAAATTTCTATGATTATCCAAAATTCTCCTCGTTCGAATTCATCTTTTCCTCGTTATAACGATGTCGGGGGAATTTTATCACAGTCATTAGGTGTGGGAATTAATTCGTGTACCTTACGATCAATCGGTAGCTATTTTATTTTAAAAGTTTTATTCATCGTTATCCGTAAGGCGGACACATGGGGCGGTGTGGAAATTATTATCGATAATACAATGTGTTCAGATTGCGTAGAAATAAATCTAGTTATTAATATTGTGTGTATACAATATCAATAACCTCAGTAACGTTATCTAATAATTTCTTTACAAATTACAATAAAAATGCAATTTTTTAAGCTTCATTTTCTTACAATGCAATTGTTGCTTCGTTCAATATATTATTTTGATTTTGTTGGATTTTTGAGGTTATAGTTGGACAGTTAAAGTGTTAAATAGAAGCGTTCGGAAGGCCCCGTTACTTTTTCAGGGATCTATACTAATAGCTTCAGGGTGAACGCAACATTGCTCCCAATCTTTCCCGAAACAGCATTATTTCGCAATAGTCGTGACGATGCCCAAGTGTTCGTCGCATTATAAAATATCGCCCCATTTTCTTACCGGTGATCGATCGACCGCCAAGAAGTAAGAATGCATCGCGATTAGCGCAATTGGCGGATCGCCCGGTCGTGTTTAATGCTACCGTAATCCTCTTAACGTTCTTCCCTCCGTTGCTTGGTTCTCCACCTTTTGTCTTCTTGTCGGTGGTCTACGCATGTGCACACGCATATCGATGCAGAATAGAAGCATTAATGTCAGGTGAATGGAATATTAGCGAAAAATTTACTACCACTCTTCAATCGATTCGTAAATACTGCAACATGCAGCACACGCTGCCTCTCTTTATACACACGCGTTAAAATATTATTTAATATGGGAACATATTCAACTTATGGAAGCTTATAGTTCTTCGAAAAATATTTGACACGTGTTTTTCCTTATCGAAAACCATCCACCTTGAAGGGGTGAAAACAGCCCTCAAAGTTGGGGTATCTTTGAGATATTTCGGAAACCAGAGGTCCGAAAAATTTGAATTTTTTTTTTAAATTGTGCGTTTTTCAATGGGAAAGTCGCGCAAGAAAATTTTAACGAAAGTTTTTTGTTTAAACAATAATGCTATAAGCTCCCATAAGTTTAGATAAGAATATGTTCCCTTGTCAGCATAAAAACTGAATAATGCCTTATAAAATTATAAAAGTTCCATTCGTTTAGATTTTATGCGATTTTGATCACAACGTATCATCAAGAAGTCGATTGTATCAATTGCCACGAAGGCATCTTTGTAATTTCATTAATTGTTAAATAAAACGTCTGAATGTGAGACGTTAAATGGTTCTGTAATATAAATTTGGTTTCGTTCAATATCTCTTTTAATTTATTTAAAAGTTTTCAGCACTTCTATCACCTTTAGACATTAATTTCTCTCATAATATAATTACGTAAACCAAAATTCATCAAGATTTTTAAGATTTAAAAACGGTTCCAAAAGCAATTATTGTAATAATTGTTAGACAGTCGACGTGTTGAAATTGTAAAATAACTTTAATTCTTATGGAACTAATATTTTTGTCATTGGCAGTGGAATGAAACGTCTGCGTGAAATTGACTATAAAACGTTTCCCCTCGATTGTCTTCGAATTTATGACAATTTGCTGTTATGTTTGGGCAAATAACACTTAGGACATTAAATACATGTATCGCTCGTAACAATATCGGATAATACTCGACTCAAGAATGTCTGTTTCGAAGAGGAAAATGTACACTTTCAGCATCAATCAATTTATACAAATACTCTCGTACCTCCATTACTCTGCTTCCTCAGTCGATAAAAATTGAACTATGTGTAACATTGCATTAATTGCATTTCCTGCGTTTAATGTACGACCATTTGTTCGACAAATGGAGAACACATATTTCTCAATAAATAAAATACACCTATCGACTCATTTGTGTACTTATCAGTATGGGCTTTATGCGTTTATGGCAAAAAACCAACTGGTCAGTAAAGCAGAATAATAAAATCATTCGGAGAGCTTATAAAATACTTTGTTACTTCGAAAGATATAATCAATAAATTACTATGGCTATATCTTAGTGTACCATTAACCAGATATGCCAATAAAAAATTTTAAATGCAATCGTACTCGGAAATCTAGCACAGTAAATAAATCACAGTAAATTAGCACTTCGAATGACAATAAATTAACGCACAAAATGATAAATTCTCGTAAGCGTTGATAATCTGTTGATCAGGATTAGATTTCTGAATCATAAACGCTAAATCTGAACTACATTATCACTAGAAAGCTAGTCGTTCCTAATAATCGTGTCATATCGATCTCATTATGCTGAGTTTCCACGTATCGACAGAATCTCATGAGTTCTACACTTTGAACAATGTAGGAAGCAGAAGCAATGGCTGCTTCACAGGTACATGTATATTGCATAGTTAATTGTATTGTACATCCTGCAGCACAGCTTTATTAAAAAATTCTACATCCTCGAGTCAATACACGCTACCGTAATCGCATTTTCACTAAACAGCTTCAGTATTACTGGAGATACTCTGTTGATAAAATAACAAATAATCCATTAAATGTATAAGCTAGTTCCTGGTTGTGTTAGGTCTTCGTTTAGATCTTCGATTTTGGAAAAGGCTACTTAAAAATGTGACCATTTATGCAAGCTTTTGGCTTACTTTATTTACGAAGGAAGGAAAAATGTATGAATTAAAAATCTGCATGAGACTTTTATAACAGTCTGGAGAATGTTACTGCAAAACTTCGTCTAAATGGATTCAGAAGTTTTTCAGACATTATCGATTCAGAGAACTTCGCTTGAGAAAAATGCAATTGAATTTTCAATCATTTGTTACCAGAGTGGAACACGACAAAATTACCACCTTTTTAGAACAAACAGTCAGACCTTTTTACAATAAAACAGCAAAGTTATCAAAGGTTGAAAGTCTCTTAATATTTGAGGAAACTTGAGGAAGAAACCTTACAAACCAAAGCGATCGCATATTTTCTTGTTAAGTAATTACTACTACTTTAGTTAGTTTAGCTATTGGATAATTATCATTCTGAAGCTACAAACAATCAAATTTGTTATTATACCATTAAAGCAAAGTTATCGAAGCTCAGAAGTCCTTTAACATTGGAGGAAATCTGAGGAAGTGCTCTTACAACACAAAACGATCAAATATTTTCGTGTTAAATAATTTTTGTTGATCTGTTTTCTATTTGAAGATTGTCATTAGCTCGTTCGTTAATACATTATGCAACTATACCGAGTATGATCACGTGTGAATGGACCTTTGGCCGCGACAAAAGCGAGACGCACTGTAAATACTTTCACCGTGCACAAAGCACACACCGTTATATTTAGAGCGGTCGCGGAATCATGCACGAAGAAATATCACAGCAGACAAGAGGAGACAAACTGAGATACGTAAGGAAGTCGCCGTGAATACATTCGGGCCCATGAAAACTGTCGCGGTGTTTTATTTTTGGCGATAGATTGCGACATCGCGTGTACAATGCAAACATTCGAGAGAAAGTCTATGCAATCGACGATGCATCGTATACGGGATGTTTCAAACCACTGGAACAGGGTGTATCTGCTAAACGGTTGGAAATAGAAGAATCAAGATAAAAATCAAATGGCATTCAACGATGCAAAATATTTTCGAATGCCTTGCATACTCTTTTGCGTCGCTGCATCAAAATAATGCAGCGGGGCCATTTTCTAAAATTCGTACCGACATTTCTGACTGCACTGATCGATGCAATTTCCTACGCTTTACGTAAAAGTATTATGTGCTCATGCTTTAAACTTATTTGTTAGGAAGTTATCGTAACTAAAAGTTTCATGAATTATTACAGTCTGTCGGAAAATGTTCTCGAGTACGTACATACCTAAGTGAATACGTTATGCTCCGTTACAATGTTTGTAACTTTTAGCTGCGATAACTTCCTAACGAAGAAGTTTAGGGTACGAGTGTAATATTTCTTTGTGAACTAGACCGGCTACTTTTTTCATGGCCGAAAGTTTGAAAGAAAATTAAAGAATCTTACTAATTCATATTTCGTGGACTACAAGATTTTTCCTATCGAGGGCATAGAAAAATTATACTAAAGTTTGTGTAAATTTTATTGAAAGGGTGTGACATGAATGTTTGAGGTTATGAAAAATTTATTATTGTTAACCGGGTTGTTTTTATAACCGAGAGGCTGGGGTAAAGTGAAATAAACTTATGAATTTATATTTCGTAAACTATAAGCTTCCTGCTAGTGAAGACAGAGCGTAAATGATACTAAAGCTTGTATAAATATTTTTATAGAATGTGAGATAAATGTTCGAATTTTCAAAAAATGTGTTGTGAATTGAGTGCTGTTTTGTGATCGATAGTCGAGAAGACAAAATGAATTAATCTTACAAATTTATATTTTGTAGACTACAAGCCACTTGCCATTGAAGATAGAGTGTAAATGGTACTAAACATTGTATAAATTATTTTTAAAGATCATCCTATGAGTGGTACAATTTTTAAAAAATTTATTGTTGTAAACTGAGTGGTTTCTCATGGTCGAAAGTTGAGAAGAAAAGATGAATTAATCTTGCAAATTTATATTACGTGGACTACAAGCTATCTGCCATTGAAGATGGAGCGTAAATGGTAGTAAAGCTTGTATAAATGATTTTAAACATCATCCTATGAGTGGTACAATTTTAAAAAAATTTATTGTTGTAAACTGAGTGCTGTTTCATGATGGAGAGTCGAGAAGACAAAATGAATTAATCTTGCAAATTTATATTTCGTAAACTACAAGCCACCTCCCATTGAAAATAGAGTGTAAATGGTACTAAAGTTTGTATAAATGTTTTTAAACATCATCCTATGAGTGGTACAATTTTTAAAAAATTTATTGTTGTAAACTGAGTGGTTTCTCATGGTCGAAAGTCGAGAAGAAAAAATGAATTAATCTTGCAAATTTATATTACGTGGACTACAAGCTATCTGCCATTGAAGATGGAGCGTAAATGGTACTAGAGTTAGTATAAACGTTTTTCCGAAACGCG
>CM052092.1:7334664-7345614 GCA_028453745.1 Agapostemon virescens
CGATTCCGTAAATGCCATAAATTCAGTTCTAAGCACAGCCGAACGGGGAATGTGTGCCCTTATCGCGTTACACGTAGGCATTTATAATCGGCGGTCACTAACCATAAAGTGCATAGCTTGCAGAGAACAACTATATACGCGTAATGTATTGATATATTAGGGTGTAATAGTCGACAGTGATTACACGATAAATCGAGAATACGATAAAACACCGACGGATGAGAATCGGTCCCGCAAAGTTTGGCAAGAGCTACGAGCCAGAACGTAATCAGGAATCGGTACTAGCATAATCCAATGAATTATTCTAATCACTATTCAGTTACGATTCGAATTACATACGACACACGGCGGGATTTAATCGGAAATAAGCACGATGCTGCACAATCGTTAGCCCGATGTAATGCGGTGGTAATGACAATAGTCGCGGAGCTCCACGGCATTTAATACTAATTATATGTTATGTTACTCACTACGACGTTTATAGCACTCCCTCGCGTGCGTTGACCGCCGATAAAGATTTACGGGTCGCGTGCGATCGCGTCGGTCGTTTGTTTTATTTAAAAGAAATTATATATTATCGTTAACCGGGAAGAATCGTTTCTATTGGAAAACGAAGACTGTCGGATACATCAATTTACAACGTTTCCTTGACGCGTACACGAGAAATTAACGCGATAGTTAATTAGCAAAAAGGAAATTGCCGGTCCGAGAATGTATATTTAAAAACCTGTTAATTTAATATGAACTGCCTGCATTTTTTTAATACGACGTAGATATAATTCTTTGGTACTCTAAAATATTGCTCTCGTAAAATGCGTTGTAGTGAATTTTTTATCTCATAATGAGCTGTTCCGTTATTTCGTAAACATTATCATAATAAATGAAGTCAGAATTATTTTTAAATTACGTCCGTTCAAGATGAACACGCAACGGCACTTTTAACTTAATTGAAAACTTTCAGGACGTATAAAACGTTTTATAAAATATTGTAGTTCGAACATTATGGCTAATTTACTGTAGTACATAAGAAATAAAATAATGCATTATTTTCGTACTATATGTAATTTAAACAAATATGCAAGACCATGCAAGAGTATCTTTTAATAAAATTTGAATTTTTAATACGTATAATAACTGTCGAATTATTTTGTAGCCGTAATAAACGAACTAAAAATTATTTTCGATTTATATAAAATTGAATTCAACATTCAATATCATTTAAAAGTTTTTAAATCAAACAAAAATGTTCAGAACGTTCGGAATAAAATTTATTTGATAATGGTACGTTGGGACTAAAATCTTCAATTAATGCATTACAGTTGAAAACGATAAAGAAACATTTTCCCTCTATTAAAAAAGGAGGACGTTTTACAGCTCTGTTACATTCGATTCACCATAAGCAAAATTTCTAATGAAGCAGTAATTCATTTTCCGATCTAAGTTTGAACACATCTCGAAGTAAACACTAGCAAACAGGTGTAATACCGATCTCAAAGCTAAACGAACGTGTTTGACCCAGAGTTAAAATTTCCTGTCGATGGGGCCAATACTATAGATTTACGGCGGAACAGTCGTAAAAATCGCAAGATCAAAGTCCCGGTTTACAAAGCTCAAATCCGAGCCATCTTGGCCCAAATTGAGCCGTCAAACATCGGCAAAATAAATCAGCTTCTGAAAACCGCAGGTTTAACCTACGAGTCTGCTTTTAGAATTCTTGGAACACGCGGAATCGAAGATTTCATCCTTTTGGAAGTTTTGGAAAAACATGTGTGTCTGAAAACATTTCTGCAAAGGTTTATATTAACGTTAGAACTGCCGGACGAGTCGAAATAACATGTCACTGATTCTTTCTTTTACAGGTATTGATATTACAAAGACGTTTTCCATGACAACATTTTAAATAAACTGTCTCATTGAAGTGTATATTAACACGCACGAAATTTGATAATTGCAAATTTACCATTGTCATAAAGCAGTGTGTATTAGTCTAGTTTCGTGTTCGGTAGTTCTAGTGTCAAAATTGGCTAGTTGATATTGTCATATAAAACTGAGAAACTTCAAGTTATTTCAAGTTTATGCCATTTTTATTAAAATATATAATTGAGTAAAGAAATCTACTGAATCGATTCCTACGTAGGCAATTTTATAACGTGAATAATTGTAAAATAGTAAATCCGAAAGTGACAACACCAAACCTACCGAGCCATAAAGGTAACTAGTACTCGTTGCCTGACAAAAATTGCAAAAATTAATTTATTCAGATTTTAGGTAATTTTTATTACAATATATAAATGTATACAGAAATTTACTGAATCGATTCCTATGAAAACAATTTTATAACTTGAATAATTGCAAAATAGAAAATCTGTAAGTGAGGGCACCAAACCTACCGAGCCATAAAGGTAACTAGTACGCGTTGCCTGATAAAAATTGCAAAAATTAATTTATTCAAACTTCGTATAATTTTTATCATAACAAGCGCTTCACTGAAGATACTGATTCAATTATATCCAACGAATGCAACTTTATAATTGAGTTATTTAGACCGACAGTGGAAGATTCAGTGTTAAACGTCAACATGCAAGTTGTTTTTCGATTTTTCTCCATTGCCAACGCGGTCTGTGTGTCGCAGGGAAACTTGTTCGCGAGAATTGTTAAATTTCCCAATGTTTGCAAGAGAACGCCCCCTTAAACATTCGCTGTCACACAGTACGTGACGAGGGACTAGAATTTTTGGAGTGGCGGTAGCGTGGAGACACATTGCAAGGGAATCGTTTATCATGTCAAAATTATCTAATTATTCCCGGCGCGAGCAGAGTGAAAATGGGTGAAAGAGGGAGAGAGGGAGATGGAGAGGACGAGAGAGAATCACAGAGAGAAAGAGAGAGAGAGAGAAGGAGAGAGAACGAGAGGGTAGAAAGGGAGGCAGGGGGCTGTACAAGCAGAAATGCATCGCGGCGCGGCGTGTGTTACAATTCGCTGCTGTCGTCATCGATGTAATCTACGAGGCTATAATTTGCAGCCGCGGTTAAATTGAAAATTTCCCCAACGAAATATAACAAAAAATTAGACCATAATGGAACTGAGCGAGCCACCGTTGCTCAAGTTATTTTCGAGACCCGGAGGAATGGAAACGCAAGAAACAACATTCGCAAAGAGCCCAGAAATTGCATCGCGTCTTTCGCATCGATCTGTGTTCAAAATTTTTAGATTGCCATAGAAACACCGGAAAACTCTTCTTCCCCCCGACAAGAAAATTAAAGGAGTAATCGGGAGCAATAGTTTTCAATTCTCGCGTTTTGCCACGCTTTAAGTATAAGAAAATTTGAATTTGTCGTGTTTCAAATTATTATCGAGACTGTGAAAAATGAGAATGCAGGAAACATTTGCAATCAGGTCATAAATTGTACTGCATCCTCTCGCATTGATCCGTGTCGATAATTTCTAGATCATTATGGAACCGTCAGTAAACTCTCATGCTCTCTAACATGAAGATTAAAGGGGCCAATCATGATCAGCAGTTTTGTAATCGAAGGAAACAGTTTCGGTTTCAATGAACGATTCAATTTGCCGAATCGGTGTCGCGGCCTCGCGTTTTGACACGGTTTAATTAATAATTTCGGTCCTCGCGAGCGCACAAAGCGACTCTCGCATACGCTTGCATTTCAAATCGTAACTATTCAATTAGTGAATGTAATGAGATTCCAGCTGATGCGGCGTTGTTCGAATTTAAAGCACTTTGTTTAAGGAGATTCGGTGAATTTACAAAATTTAGTGGATCCGCAGAAAAACGACGGTGTTATTGAAACGGAATATTCAAATTAACTAACTTCAATTATCGACATCGCAACACGGAACTGTTCGAGAAAAATTACGATAACGTTCTCTTTACCTTTAATTATTCATACTGAATCTGGAGACGTACAATTTAAATTGAAGTTCACATTACGAATATTATTACTACAAATTATTACAAATTATTATTACAAAAATGTATCAGTATAACGTGGCATTCACAGTTCTCGCAAATATTACATTAATTCTTTTAGCTTTGAACATTTATTACTATAAATATCGAAAATCTACCATCGAAATATTATGTTGCAATTGTTATTCAACTAGTACACCTTTTCTTACTTGGATTGCATAATTACCTTTCGATTATTTTAATATATAATTTCAATTGAATTTCACATTACTGTTGTAAAATGTATCTGCAAAGCGTGACATTCCTTTCCGTAAGAAAAAAGTAATAAATCAATAAATATAAAAATAATCTATTATTAAAGATATTTTCTAAACACCAGTCATTTTGACTAATTTTGGTAAAAATTCCTCTCAACTGTCGCTGATCCAGCTTCAATGCGACTTCATCGAAATAAACCGAATATGTGCCCATAATTATGAAAGTGGTCTAAGTCAAAATTAAAAAAAAAATGAGTTTATCTGTTATTTCACACCACATTATTTTAAACTAAATTTATTCAATGTAATTTTTACGATATCGTAAAAAATGAATCATTAGATAGTGATTGTAATTTCAACATTATATGGAATTCATTTAGTGTTAATTTTGAAAATGGTCTAAGTCAGTTCAAACTTTAAACACAACATTTTCGTATGAAATTCACATAAAACTTCATATTCATAATAAATTTCCATTAATCAAGACTAATAAAATTATAAATTAAAATGTCGCATAATGTAAAAATAAATTTTTAATTTATTCAAATGCAATTCAATAAAAATCTTGGAACAAGAAATATACGACTTAGACCACTTTCATAATTATGGGCACATATCGCTATCAGTTAACACGTTGACTGCCGCACAAATTTTATGCGGTACATGCGAGCCTTGACTATTTTATTCATACAAACGGTCAGAATTATTAATACCAATTGTAAAGTACTTCATAAGGAAGTTTTCACTGTACGCTATAATTTCATTCATTTGAGAACGAATAAACTAATTTCTAGTTCTAATAATTTTATGAAAATCGTTTTTCGCAAATCAGTAGTGCCTCTAAGGCGCCACTAAAAATTGTCACACTATTATTTAAACAACTTTTACGTTGCTAGATCTACAGTCAAAAAATCGATAGAAATTTTAATGCTTTAAGTGCGAGTAACAGTAATTAATTTCAATGCACGAAAGGAAATCAGCTACGTACAACTACGAGCTATTATAGTTAAGAATATGGTTTCGATTTTGGGATGGAATTGTTTCGAGTGCAAAGGGTTAACATTGCCTGGAATACTGTGCCCTGACCGGCAGCATCGGTTCAGCGGTTATCATCCTCGCATAATCATCGCGTTAAACGATGACACTCGTTGGCTCAAATCGCGCGATAAAACCGTCAGCGTGTTTCGCGCTCGGCATCGAATAAAATTTTCAAGTATCGCGTGACGGCGGGCACGAGGCGGTATCGTTGCCTTTTCCGCGATCATAAATGCGGAAACGGAGCGTCAAGCTTTTCCAACCAGGAGACATACTTCCGCGACGTCGTCGTCGGCCCCCTCTCATCCCTCCGCGCCGCAACGAGGAAAACCACCGGCGAACAAAGCTTTCAGACAAAACGCGGAAAAACGGTACTTTCGGTGTTTCGTCCTCGTTTCTGTGTATCCTCTCGACGCGACATCCACGCGCAAGCACGCCTCGCGACGGCTTTACACGGGAATTTAAAAACGGAATAAATTTCCCCGGCATTCGCTGAGCCGTCAATCACGCATCCAGTAAATGCCAATACTTTTTAGTCCATTTCTTTCTCATCGGGAGGATTCAGCTCTCCGTAGTTACACGATAACCGACAGAATTAATTCATGGACTTGACTAACGCGTCGTGTGGCTCTCGCACAATGCGAACGTTTTCCCCTGCACCATCTGCGTTTTTCGGTGTTTCGGTGTCTCTCAAGTAGATCTGTAAATATGAAACTGGAATTTTCTCACAAATGGCGCTAGCTGTAATGAAACCTCGTTATTGACAAAGATTTTCAACTCACAACCATACAAATTTCATATAAACAGTGTAGTTTTCAATAGCGTCAAACATGTCGAATTTTGCGCCTGGAAACAGCGATTTGCGGGCAGCATTGATTTTCTATTACCATTTGAAGAAAACTGTTGTAGAATCGCATAGAATGCTTGTTGAATCTTACTAATAAATCACGATAATCCCTCATTGACTATGTCCCACTCCTTCAGATATACTCCTTCAGGCACACGCCTTCAAGCACACTCCTTCCATCATTTCCACAACCAATTAAAACCCGCTACATTCCTCCACCTCAAACTACTCTCAACCAATCACGACAGACCCGAGTTGACGACGCACAGAACGCAACAAGACTCATGATAATACACAGAAATCACGAACAAGAATACACAGAAAACGCGACCGAGACAATTTAAAAATCGCAAAGAGACTGACAAGAAATTGCAAACAGACGAATACAGACATTACGAACAGAACAGAATTCGAAACATAGAAATCGCGAACGTTACGAAGTGAAAACGAAGAAAATCGCAATCACTACAATCGTGTAATTATTACGCGACCCAAGGTGCAAGTGACAATCCTAGTACGCTGAGAAGCAGGTATTACAGAAGTGACACCTTCGCATACAACATTAATATTAACCCTTTGCACTCGAATGGCGACTCTCAGGCGCCAGTGAAAATAACCACACCACTGTTTAAAACAATTTTAACACCGCTATCTTAGATCTAAAAAATTGATAAAAATTTAACGGTTGTAAGGACGAGTAACAGTAACAAAATCCATATACATAAGGTGAAATAATTCAGATAGAATAAAAATATCCTACGTCAGAAGAAATGCAATGGTTTTCTAGTTAAAACAGCTTCGAGTGCAAAGGGTTAATTTATACAAAATGTAGTGCAAACTAGCGCACCAATCGGAGTTGACGATGTTTGTCCTGGGCTTTACCTGGCGTCTCGTTGCAAGATGTTGATTGTGGGGAAGGTTTTCAGCCGTTTACAACAGAGGAATTTATGTCTTACAATATACCGGGTGTCTAAATTAAATGTACTGAAGTATTCCTATGTTTGTTGTATATCTAAATGTTGTTGCGACGTAACAAGTTTAAATCGGAAACGAATCTGGCGCCAAGCGGAGTGATCGTTGATCCCTCTGGCCGGTTCCAGCATGTTAGAGGGTCGAGTGTGTTCTGGCACCTGTTCGTTCCCCCAAGATTTGTCAGCGTCCAGGTCGGATCCTCTCGGATATTTTTCATAACGGGGCTCGTTTATGACGAATGTTCCTGATGCTTGGCCAAGAGGCTAGCGAACGTGGCCGGCGCGGCGGCGGCGGTCCGTCTGAATTTAGCACGCGCTTCGTGAGTCATTCCGCGTGGCACACGCGCCGCATTCCAGCTTTTCGCGCAGCTGCGTTTCGCGCCGCAAATAAGCTTCGAAAGTAGCTTTGATCGATTGTCAACGAGCGATCGTGCATCCCTCTTGGCAACCGCGATAGCCACGATCGAAGCTGCCATCGATCCGCTCCGATCGATCCATCCGTTTTCAGCCAATTCATCGATCTACACTCCGGGACAAAAAGATAGCACGTTTTAAAATTAACGCAATTTTTATTTATTTAACGTTGCAACCATGGTTTCGTCTTTATACATTCTTGCAAAATACCTCTATAAACATACACGAATGAAATTGAATTGAACTTCGCCAGTCTATACAATTTTATTTAAAAAATAAAGAACTTTTAACCTCTTAGACACGGCTGAATTTTGCGCGGGGCGAAACCGTTGCCAGTCAGAACGAAATCGCGACGCGTTAATTAATTACTCGTTCTCGTTCGTCCGCGAAACGACGCCACCCGCGTGTTTATTGACAATTCAAATAATCAGACGTGAATCTCATTAGGGCGCTGGCAAACCGGGCCCCGCGTGAACCTAGGAACACCGTTCCGAAAATAATTGTTTAACGCTTTAACTGGCCAACCGACAACCTTAAAAATCCCACAAAATCAAAGTAATTTATTAAACGAAGCAACAGTTGAAAATTTAAAATGTATAACACAAAGTTATCCTTCAACCTTCTTCTACTCTCCAGATCTTGACTAAATTTAGTGCAACGAATATATTAATGTACAAATTTGTTTTTAAACATAGACAAACAATTCTGTCACCCATATATGGGTGATATGGCAGTCAAAGTGTTAAAATTCTTGCAAGAGGTTAAGGAAATACATATAGTGGGACAAAATGATAGCCCATTTAACTTAAAATTATGTATAACAATAAATCAACGAATGATATTTAATGCTTAATATCTTGTGGCTCCTCCTTTACATTTAATAACAGCCATCATTCGTTTTAGCAAAGATTTATAGAATTTTTTAACAGTTTTTTGCTTCAATTGCTTCCACTCATCTTGAATACAGTTTTTTAATTCGGCAAAATTTCGCCAACAATTTTCAATAATGTTAAAGTCGGGTGACCTTGCTGGCCAATCCAAAACGCGAATTTTTTCTTGAGAAAAGTACCCTTTTACTACTTTTGCAATTTGCACTGCGGCATTATTCCACAATTCCGGTGGCGTACGCGTTTATTTGTTCTTTAATCGTTTCTAAATAAATTTTGCTATTAATTTTTCCTGTTATAAATTTGATTTCCATTTTACCATAGTAAAATCACCAAATCATTGCACCACCACCTCCCATTTGCAGACGACTCAAAAACCGTCCCTATTTTCGCATATCGTGAAAATAATAACTCAAACCATCGTGTCCATCTAACACGGGAACATATTCAGATGCGAAAATCCAATTTTGATGAAACTTATGGGATCTTATGGTTCTTTGAAAAATATTTCATTGTTTGCAATATTTCCGTGTTTCTTTTTTAACGGCAACCATCCACTTCGAAGGGGTGAAAACAGCCCTCAAAGTTGGGGGTCAAAACCATATTTTCTGAGATATCTCTGAAACCAGATGTCGAAAAATTTGAATTCTTTTTAAATTGTGTGTTTTTCAATGGGAAATGTAGTCGCGCAAGAAAATTTTGACAAAAATTTTTCGTTTAAACAATATAAGTTTAAGCTCCCACAAGTTTCATAAAAATTGGATTTTCGCATCTGAATTTCTTTCGCATATGAACATTCTTTTCCGCAAAGTGTAATCGATTCATCGTACGTTGCATAGTTAACCAATGCTTTTTTTAGTTAACCAAGAAATTTGAATAATTGCAAGCTTCTCATTAATACAAATCAGCGGTTACTAGCGTGGTTCAGTTCTCTGCAGTTCTAATGTCAACGATGAAACAAATCAGTAAAATATTAAAATTAAAAATTGCCATTCAGACGAAATCGAAAGTAAAGAAGGAAGTTAACTGAGGTGAGAATCGTACGAAAGCTTCCTGCTAGCGATTGTAATTTTGCAATTAAATTTGTCGCAGAAAATAAATGCGATAACGAAGATAGCATCGTGTCAAATTTCCGTTCACGGATGAGAAATGGCCGTCAGTGATCCACTCTCATAGGAACACTTTGCGCCCGGTGTTCTTTGTTGATAATTACTTGCTGTCTCCGTACACATGACAAAACCGTTTCTCCCAGAACAATATATTATACATTCACGGCGAATAAGCTACAAATACGAGAATCGAGTTCGGTAACGACTAATTAATCTCCCGCAGTCCGGGCGATTCAATTAACGTGTACTAACACGAAACTCGCGCAACCTTAGGTCTGTTATAAGTTACATCAAATTCAATTTCGACAATTCCGTCGTCGGAACGTTTAAGGGACGTTGGTATTAGTTCACCGAGAAATTTATATTTGCGCCTGGCAACCCGACTACGACTGTGCAATCGCGCAGTTTGGATTGTAACAACAGTGAATTGTTTTGGTTTCTACAGTTTGCGCTATATTACGCCGTGTTTGCCGGTACACATAGAAAAAGCAAACACACACACACACACATGCACACGGACATACACAATTTCGTACATCGTTTCAATCATATCTTTACGTTCTTCGTTTTAGCTTTAATTTACTGAAGCCGTTCATCGAACGAGTCATTCATATCGTGTATTTTGTTTCAATTAAATCTTTATGCAACTGCGAAATAGAAAACTGTGCACGCCGTTCAATGTACTGTTCATTTTGTTTTTAATTTACCAAAAACCGTTCATCGAAACCACTCTTTCACATCGTGCATTTTGTTTCGATTAAATCTTCACGCAACTACGAAACACAGACCGTGCAACGCTGCTCGGAAACACTGTTCATTTCGTTGTTAATTTAGTAACCGAATCCGGTGAACGAATTATTTATGTTTATATATTTTTAATGCAATCTAAACGATCGTAGAACCGGGTCCCTCGAATTATTTGTGCATCCTTTTTAATCAAATCACCGAACAACTGTAAACGCAGTCGCGCACCGGTTGTTTACAATTTATCGTTGTTTCATTTTTCATTTGCCGAAGCCGTTCGTTCAACGAATTCATTATATTATCTATTTCGTTTTAATTAAATTGAAAACAATCGCAAAATTCAGAATGTGACTACTTCGCCCAACGAATGCTGCATTTTATTTTTAATTCGCTGTAACCATTTGTTAAATTAATCAGGCTAGGGGATATAAAAGTTTGTTTACGGGAATCAGAATACGAACTTCTGCAATTTGCTGTTGTAATAATTGAAATTGATTTTTCTAGACTTTGGATAATATTATTAATAAACGTATCAACTGAGGAAGGTATGAAGATCATTTTGAGAAAGCATTTTTCTAATACTGTAATGTGTAAAATTATATAAATTTTCTATTAATGAACGTATGAACTAAAGAAAGTATAAAAACAATTTTAAAAAACATTTTCTAGTAGTGTAACAAATAAAATTATATAAATTTACTATTATTGAATGTATGAACTAAAGAAAGTATAAAAACAATTTTAAAAAACATTTTCTA
>CM052092.1:7371168-7385234 GCA_028453745.1 Agapostemon virescens
TCTGAACTATATTCCTGCATTTTTGTACCGAGTGGTTTAAACTGTACGTTGAGTTACATTGAAATCGTCGATGTCGTGTTCAACGATGAAAATGAACGAAAACCACCTTTCGTAAGGTGTCTGCCTATGGGGCATATTCGTCATTTTCTTTCTTGCAAACGCAGTAATGCATTCTTATGAAACTTCGCACACGTAACTGTGTATACTTAAACAATAGTCCTGAATTTTTATACAGTATCGTTAGCAAAACTGTAGTAATTATTCATTAATGAATGATTTTCACATAATACACTTAAAATGTATTCTACAAGTAAATGTTCACGATTATTAGTAAAACAAAAACGACAGTTTACAACGCTTTATCTAGCATTCCATTTTCCCCAAACACAAGTCTTCTACAAACAAATTTGCTTCACGATTGAACTCTTTGACCATTCCCGACGACTTATTAGAACTCGTTAATAGATGAAAACCATTCTCCAGGGAAAAACCGTTTCGTTTCAAGTAATTCTCCCGACGTCCCCGAATTCTGTATCGGGTGATCTCCATAAAACCAGTCGGCGGTATCGTGTTCGCATGCGGATCGAATTTCCAAAACGTAACAAGAGACCACCGCAGCGTTTTCTCGTAACCCCGTCTTCTTAGCGGAGACTTCTTTGAAAGTCTGCGTGGCCTTTGTGCGAGCCGGGGCCAAAGGGAATCAATTATGACGCTCGGATTTCTCCGGGTCGTTTCTTCTTCTCGCGATTACAAGCACTGTCCCCCCTTCAAATTACTCGTTTCAATTCCAAACAAGGCAGACACTGTCGCAAACGGACCGTTCAGCCATCGGTCCACTCTGTTCCCACTAATAACGCCTCGATCGACTTCCAATAATATTTCCGCGGACGATTCGATTCGATTCGTTGGCCACTCGAACGAAAGACTCGATTTCTCGTTGTATCGCGAGCCGATCCTTCTTCTTCTCCTTCTTCTTCTTCGGGGGCGGATCGAACGTCGCGAATAATAAACGAGCGAACATCTTTTGACGGGAGAGACCGTCGGCTTGAGTCAACATTATCAGACACGAGTAGATCGATGTAATTGCTCGGGCTACGATTTAATGATCCACTCGACACTTCGCCCTTATAATCGGTCCATCTGCCAACGATGCCTCCGGTACAAAGCCTTGTTAAGACGCGAACAGCGATTTGAAACAGATGTAGGGATGTTTACGGCGTGGGCGATAGAAAAAATCCCCTATTCTCAGAGATTTTTACAAGCGGCGATTTTCGCTGTTTTTTAATTTATTCTATTCTTAATTAATCTAGATTGTTTAACGTCTTACATGTCAGGAATACCATTTATCCAATCGGCATAAATGAATTTGGTAGCATTGGCAAAAATATCGGAGTTCCTGATCGCAGTCGTTTTCGTGCATCTCTCGCTATGTTCATTCGTTGTATTAGCGATTATCTGTTGTATGCATTAAATATAGTGAATGTTAAAAACGTTTCTCTGTTTCTTATTATAATTCTAGCAATTATAGACATCGTATCTGTACCGTGGTCGAATAGAGCAATTTTGAAATATTTATTGGAGTTCCTGATCGCAGTCGTTTTCATGCATCTCTCGCTATGTTCATTTGTCATATTATCGATTATGTGTTCCGTTGTATGCATTAAATATAGTGAATGTTAAAAGCGTTTCTCTGTTTCTTATTATAATTCTAGCAATTATAGACATGGTGTCTGTACCGCGGTCGAGTAGAACAATTTTGAAATATTTATTGACAATGGCATCTCTAAGACACCGTCGAAAATTGCCATAAGAATGTTTGCATTCTCAAATGAAATAGATTAAAAATTCAGTGTTAATTTCAGTTTCATATGCGAGTAATAAACTTCGTATTTATGATCCTTCTGCTGTGATAGAATGGAACACCTGTATCGTACCTGAGTTTTATGTAACACTAAATTTACCGAGCATTAAAATTGACTGGTATATATTGTCTTATAAAAATACCAAGGTTTAATTCATTTGGATTATTTGTGATTTTCGTTACAAAGTAGAATTGAACAAAGAGATCTACCTTTCTATAAAAATTCTGGAAAGTGTCGTTTTATCAGCTGTGGTAGGTTTAGCGTTAATTAACCATTCCATAAATTACAACTTGTTCATCGTTTAACCATAAAATTGCCTAGCGTGAGTTGTCTTATAAAAATGACAAAATTCAATTTATTTAAATTCCGTGCAATTTCTATACCAATATACGATCAAATAAAGATATCTGTTGTGACTTCAATAATTCTGGAACGATTCAAATAAAAGCAAGTCATATGCGGTGCAAATTACTGTAAATACCTGTAACGATTTCATCCGTCACAGGTAAACCATTTTATCATCCGAGCGTTTTCATTTTTTAGTACTTAGACTTGGTAAGCGATCTACCATCTCGGAGCAACG
The DNA here is from genome assembly GCA_028453745.1 of Agapostemon virescens. Classification (NCBI taxonomy): domain Eukaryota; kingdom Metazoa; phylum Arthropoda; class Insecta; order Hymenoptera; family Halictidae; genus Agapostemon; species Agapostemon virescens. The sequence goes on from CM052092.1 coordinate 7,373,614, forward strand.
TTGAGCAAAAACTCAATTTTGTTGATAATAAATGAGAAAATGAATTAAACAGCAAGAACGATATATACTAATTGGTTTGTTTTCTGTCTGACCACTGCATGGAAATTCTACTTGCCGCGAACACAAATACTTCAAACGTTGATTTTTTCGCTAATAATTGCTAAATAAAAACTATTCTAAATTTTCTACTAATCTACTAGCCGTGTCACCAATTACAGGACGCATTGTAAATTATCGCACATCCTACATTGATACATACACTCTCGTGTACATTTCGAAAATTGTTGAATGTATCTGATTTGTTCGTGTCCGTTATTTATGCTTCCATCTCGTCGCGGTTGTAAATATTTGTTAGTTTTAATGCGGGACGTGCGATTCCGCGTGTAATTTGTTCAAATAAGTGTGACAGCCTTCCGCGAGGAAATTTGTGTGAGACATTGCATTATTAAAGTTGGTCAAGGTTTTTAGTACGTGTATAACGTTTATAGCGCACGTATGCGTCACGTTGACATCGTCGAGAGGGCACATACACGAAAAAAAAAAAAAAAAAAAGAATTGAACAATATTTCACAGTACGAAAGATGATGGACGTTCAATTGAAGATATTCCCAGAAACTATCACGAGCCTCTGACAGATCAGGGTCAGATCTGAATTATTAGGTCGGTGCATATGAAATGTCGCTTTTATCGATCGCTAGATTCGATCTCACTCTATGAATGGAAAGTCCTCTGCAAAAGCTTTGTTAAATTTAGTACTACAGCTTTCTGTTACATCCTGTGCCAACCAAATTTTAATTAACACATTTACTGCCCAACTAGCAGTCAAAATAATTGCATAAAATCGGAGCAACTTATCGAGAGAACTTAAAATTGAAAAAATAAAATCTATGACACTGAGTAGTTTCGCGATCTTCTTGCAGTTTCTGGACCACTCTCAAATTGTGTGCAATGAATATATTAACGTGAAAATTTATTTTAAAATCGCACAAACAATTTAATGTCACCCTTACGTGGGTTTTATTATAAAACCCTTTATAATTAAAGATGCAAAAACAACTTTTAAGTTTGTGTCCATTAAAACGTGAATATTTTTAAACATCTTTTCGGTTCTGTAAAACTAGTTGCTGTGTACAATTTTTAAAAAATATCGCAATCACTGCTGACAATATTTAAAATAAAAATATTAAATTTAAGACAGTAAGAAATTTCTTTTAGCAATTTGCTGCTTCTCTAAATGATTTTATAGTTATTTGTGCAACAAATAATTTTTTACAGTAACGCAATTTCTGTGCTCGTTATCGACGATTGATGTAACTGTACAAAAACTCGTAGAATGATTTCATAAATTTATAACGGAAAGAGTAGCTGCAATTTGAGGCACTGTAAAGACTAAATAATAGCCTCGACACCTTAGTGTCGACTCAATAAAGTTATTAATGAAAGAGAAACGGTTTTAAGTGGCCCGTATAATTTATAACAAATGTAGAACATTTTAACACGTTGACTGCCATGGTGGTCACCAGTGACCGGCACCACTGCGTCGTTTAAGAATGATTATCATTACATTATTGTCATTAAACATAGATTTATTATCGTGGAAATTAACCAGATTGTAGTACGAGGTGGGAGCTTCATTATATAGTAACCAACAATTCTCTTTAATAAAATTAATCACTTCTATCAATGAAACTTGTCTGAAGTACACAAAATTCGCTCGACATTCTACGTGTTAATTTGCATAACAATCAACAGTCCACTAGTTTTACAACAAATATGGCTATAATTATGTCATGTACACTAATTCTAACAATCGATTTTCGATTTTCATTGCACTGGTCACGCAAATATAATTTATAAAATTCAAATATACTATATTATTTTATATTTTATTTTATTATTATGTATATTGCTAAAAAGCTTTAGACATAATAAATTTGTCCCAGTTTCCAGCGTCTACTTGAATAAATTTCTAATGAAATCTTTTGTACTTCAGGTGAATACCTTTAACAATTGCGGACATTACGTCCACAGCGATAGAAATCGTAGGCGTTATCCAATTTTCAATGGCGACGATCGTCGAAGAAACAAACTTTCCGTATTTCGACCTGGAAAATCTTATCGCACGTTCTTCGATAGTTATTATATTTCAGGGTGTTGCCGTAGCAGCGGTAAATCCGTCGCGAATCGAATCCGGCCGCTTTAACTCGCACATTCATTGGCGAAGCAATTTCGACTTTATCTCATTTCGCAAGAATTATTATCGCCGAACAATTTGGATGCAGCTCGGCACGCGCATTACTCGACCAATTATTCACGTCATTTCAGCAATAACGGCGAGCACGCAACGCAGTAAACATTAACAATCCCGTGTAAATATCGGCTCCACCCCTCCCGTACCTATGTATTCAGCGAAGCATAACTTACATCCGTGGATGTTAACAAATTCATCGACAAATCGGCGCGATTTGTTCGCGACAAAAAGAACTCGGCGTAATCGCCACCGAAGAAAAGAGATTTCAGAGCATGGTTCAACGCACGAAAGTCAACCATTATGCCGCTCCCTGCTGACTTCAATTGTTGTATCGTAGGAGACGTTATCGCGGAGAACAAAAAGTGATCGTCTAAAAACGAATACTTCAAAAGATATTACAGTCTTTACCGTTTTTGCGTGCAATTCGTTCGTTTGTACTCGGTCAATTCGTTACTGCGGTTTTTATTTTATTGTAACTGTTATTGCTTGTTTATCAGACTGTTTGCGTTAGCGATAAAGTGATTGTTTTTAAAAAATACAGTTCCTTAAGTATATTTTTTATTTGTCTCCAGTCTCTAGCCATTTAAGCACAAAATTTTTGTTTTGCATAAACATCCACTATTAATAATTAATTCTTCGTTTCATAGGTTCTGCTTTCATCTTTCACGCGATTGTTCGTTCTTTTGCTTTGCATTAGCAATAATGTGATTATTTTTAAAAAATAAAGTTCCTTAAGTATGTTTTTTATTTATCTCCAGTTTCCATCCATTTATGCACAGCATTATACAGATTTTCAATTTCGATTTTCCCTCGGCATAAAAGTTTGCAGTCGCTGAGCAATTTAATAATAATTTACGATTGTAAAGATTACGCATAAAGATAACTATGCAAATAAGTGAATAAGCTAAATTTTAAAATAATAATTTATAGAACAATTTAAACCATTGTGAATCTATAAAATAATTTATACCTGCCAGTTTCGTATGCAATTCCACGATTCCCTATTTAAACCAATATTTCAGCAAAAAGTAGAGTAATAAGTAATCGATCGAGCGTGTGTACGCATAATGATTATGTGACACGAGTAATGCGAAGTAGAAACAGACGTCAGTGCACAGACGCGTGGACCGTGTTCAATGGAAACTGAATTCTTCCTAAACAGCTTGTACGAAGGAATTTCAACGTGCTTTTCTTTGTTTATCTGCACGTGAATAATCATGTTAGCTTCGTCTATGCTATCAATAACGAACTATCCTCTGCATACACAACAAAATACCGCAAGCTTTCGGTGATAAATGTTTGCTATGATAAGATAACATCCATCTTCGAGCGAAGCCGAAAGAGAATATTGCAGGAGGCTGGAGAGCGGGCAAGTATAATAAAACACAGCCAATTTTCGAAAATCAAAATTTTCTTAATGTCTACTCAAGCTTAGATCGAGAACTGGGGCAGACTATGATTCTCGTTCACGTTAAAATACAAATAATTCATAAACGAACTAATTATTGATAAAACGGGTGACATCTTTAAAAACCTCTCTTAATTATGTGTACACTGTTAGGTTAGACTTTTTATTATGTATTTTGTAACGCAGTGTAGCTTTTAGTTAATATTATTTGAGAAACAAAATTTATGTTTCTTATTCAAGAATGTTACAGTATTTTTAACGAACAAAAATATTTTTCAATAAACAGATTTTCCTACGTAGTATTTTTATTATTACTGTTAGTACATCGATTTTAATGTCTGATCAGCACAATTAAAGAATGAGAAACATGAAAACGAGAATAAGGTAGATAAAAAGATAACATTAATGAATTCGTTAAATAAATGGTAGAGTTAAAATTAAATTTCTCGCTGCCAGCCAGCCGGTGGTCGCTTTTACATATTTTATTTTGTAATTATCGAAGTTGTGAAAGCTTTTGCATGGGAAATTATTGAATAGGTATATTTTTGTATTTAAACCCGAATTGTAAACAGTCATATTGATAAAGCAACATATGTCAGTCCCTTTTCACGTTCGCTAGGGCATTGAAATATGTTTACATATATTTTCGCGTAAAGAATATCGAATAATTGATAACGTCAGTCTGTTCAGGAAATCATGAATAAGATACAATAAACGATCGATTCGCGACGTGCGCCACGTATCGAAATTTCAAAACGAAAATGGCACGTTCCTTTTTGTGCTCCAGAAAAATACCGAATGTCTCGAGAAACATTTTCGAAATTTGAGGGGCGTGACCGCAACGACACTGTGAATGAGGCGATTGCTTCTGCGAAAATAAATTGAAAAAGTAAAACGAAATTCCCCTGTACGGACTTTTTCGCAAGGGGGAAAATCGATTTTGAAAATTTGTCGAGTACGCATGCTGTTGGACGCGACTTGGCCAGCGGGTCTGTCTATTGCAGGATATTTCTACTTGACGTAAGCATTGTCGGCGGGCACCGCGTTATCTGCTTGCAGTCCATTGTATTGTTACTTAACGTTAAACCCGCCGAGAATTGCAAGTGGCTAACGGACGTTCTATTGCAAAAATGACACAACCTAATTTATTTAGATCTTTTACAACTTTTAGTACGATATCTGATTGAAAATAGAAATTTACTGCATCGATTCCAGTGTACACAATTTTATCATTTCTATAATTGGAAAGATGTCAAAAAACCGTTCCAGAAAGAAGTTCAATAATTTTTAAATAATAATCGTAGAATAAGCTGCTGCATAAATTTTAAAAAATATCTTAAATTTTAAGCTGTTGTCGCTTTCGGATAATTTATTGAAAAATCCTTCCAAACATTCTCTTAATTTTAAAATTCGTAGATTTATAAAAAGTATGTTTTAAATCTTCATTACAGGCGCAGATAATTTAAAAACCGTTACATTTTTCTTCGCGATTGCAGTCAGTAGCAATTTTAAGCAAAAATTGTATACATTAACTAGTAAACTAATTTTTATAACGTTTGTAATAACAACTGAAGCTATTTGGTCTACTTTTAAGAACGTTATTTGTTTTTAAAGGATGTCCGAATACTATTCAGACTACAGTATACTTTAATTTGAAGCTTTGGCATTAAGTTTGCATTCGAGGCAATAGTGACTCTAAAATCGAAACATTCCTTTACCGTCAAAAATATTTTCACTTAGGTTAATCCTTTTAATATTACCTTCCTTAATAATACTATATTATTCTTTTAATATTAATATTAGCAATAAGCTCGTTTTCCCACAAGAAAGCTGAGGTACCAGCAATTCGTAGATTACAGAAGAATTTCGTAATGTAAATAACCGTTTCCCGATGACGATACGGCAATTTTTCCTGTATTTTCGGAGGGACAATTGGTAACGGTCGATACCCTTGCAATTTTCCGGAAAAATCAAACGCGTCCGATACTGCAAATATTTCTCACGGCGGAGCAATTTTTGCAAGCGGAAAAACCGTAATTCGTGTAAACACACGGGTTGCTCGACCGTCTAATTATTTCACGCGAACACGAGTCGCGAAATCCGATAATATCGACGCCGGCGAATGACTTTTTACGCGATAATGACTTTCCGGTAAATTAGAATCGATAAGCGGCGTCGATATACCATTTCTAGATTCCGCTAACGATCTTTTTGCGGTCGTCGAAGTCAGCCAAACACGGCCGACAAAAACGGGACGCGGTCCACCTAGTCGAACGTCGCTTTTCATTTCGACCCGCATAAAAATCCTCGATCAATTTCCCGCTCTCGTCAACGACACTGTGTAATTAGCAACGGAGAACGGCCGACAAAGACCGGGGAAGCCTCGGCGCGCACGAACGATACATCCGCGTAAATGTTTCGGCTGTCGGCCGAGTACGCGATCTGCTTATTAAAAAAAAAATATATATATGTGTGTGGAAAAAAAACACGCGCGCGAAAAAAGATGAAAAAAAATAGAAAACAGACCGAAGAACATTTTTCTGGAACCCCGAGCGTCAACAGTGTTGTACAAACATTTCCGAAAACTGAGTAATCCGCGGGACAAAAGTTTTTTTGTTTTTATCTATCCGCCCTCGAAAAACGTTTCAAGTCGAGCGATATTTATTCGAGCGGTTCTATTTGGAGAACGCTGTGTTTCGGTGTCAGCGATTCTTTTTTGCCGTTGCGAAAAGCTGTGCTTTTTATCGAGCGGTTTTACACGCTCGACATCGGGTAATTCGACTCTGAAGACGTTTTTAACGGGACGGAATCGAGTTTCGACGTTTATTTCGAACCAGTTCAAAACCGCCGCGCCGCGTGCTGGTCGGTTGAACGAAAGGGCTCGTTTTCTGGCAGGGCCGTCGATTCGCGAATATTTTCCACGGCTGCTTGCAGGCAACACTGGGTGGCGAGAGAAACGACGCGGATTCAAGATAGCGGAAAGTGAAAGTTAGTAAGACTGATAACGGGGTGGTCGACTGACTGCAAGTTTATATAAGGGATGTTCTGTAAATGATGTAATCTTGTTTCTATTTTTAACATTGATCTGAACTGGAGTGCAACAAAGAGTCAATTCGAATTTATAAAGACGTGTTCTTTCAATGATGTAGTCTTATTTCAATTTTTAATATTGATCTAAATCGAATTGCAACAAAGAGTCAATAAGAATTTATAAAAATGTGTTCTCCCAATAATGTAATTTTATTTCACTTTTTAATATTGATTTGGCCTGCACTGTAATGAAAAGTCAATTAGAATTTATAAAGACGTGTTCACTCAATGATGTAATGTAATTTCAATTTTTAATATTGATTTGAACTGTACTGCGATGAAGAGTAAATTTGAATTTATGAAAATGTGTTCTCTCAATGGTGTAATTTTATTGCAATTTTTAATATTGGTTTGAACCGAAGTGCATCAAAAAGTCTATTCGAATTTGTGAAGACGTGTTCTCTAATTGATATAATCTTATTACAATTCTTAATATAGATTTGAACTGAAGTGCAATAAAATATCGATTCCTGCAGCAATGCAATTTTAACAAATAAAGATAAACGTACAAATAATGTTACACTCAATGGTGCATTCTAATTCATTCTGTTTTCACTATGATGTTTAATGTGAATGTATAAAAATTTGTAGTTCAATGGTTTTATACATAGATGATAAAAATTACTAGCTGGAATTTCACATAATCTAAAGATTTAACAATTGGGTTACATCGATACATTATATTCTACTCAGTAAAATTATTAAAGCAGACAAATCATTTTCAAATGGCTCGTATATTTTGTATTAAATACAGAAAATTTGGATATTGCTTAAAAATCCACAATGAAGTATTCATACCACAAATATGACTATAATTTATAAAATACAAGGAGACCACTCCTTTACACTTTTAAACAACTGATTTTATACATGAATAACAAAAATAACTAGCTGCAATTTGACACAGTTTAAAGATTTAACAATTGGGTAACATAGATACATTACATTCTACTCAATAAAATTATAAAACACGCAAATCATTTTCAAGTGGCTCATATATTTTGTAATAAATACAGAAAATTTGAATGTTCCTTAAAAATTCACATTGTACCACAAATACTACTACCATCTATAAAATACAAGGAAACCATTTCTATATATTTCCAAATAACTGATTTAATACATTAATAACAAAAATGACTGTCTACAATGTGAACCAATGTAAAGACTCAAATTAGCTGCAATGTGAACCAATGTAAAGACTAAAACTAGCTGCAATATGAACCATCGTAAAGTCTGAAACAATCGTCTAGCATGAATTCATTATCGAGCTGTTATACACGCTCGAGATCAGGTAATTCGACTCAGAAGACGTTTTTAACAGGTCGTGAAAAAAAAATAGAGTTTCGACGTTTATTTGCAACCAGTTCGAACCGCTACGCCGCGCGCTGGCTAGCCGAACGAAAGGGGCTCGTTTTCTAGCAGAGCAGTCGATTCGCGAATATTTCGCACGGTTGTTTGCCGGCGACACGGGTGGCGAGAGGAACGACGCCGACTAAAGATAGCGGAAGATGAAACTGAATAAGACAGGTAACAAGTGCCGGGACCTACCGGCCACGAATTTATAAAGATAGCATCCGGCGCAGATGACGTTCATTAGGTTCTTTATGACGCACTTTGCGGCAATGAACGATCGTAAAAGCGTCCATTAACGGGACGTGATTTATAATCTGTCTTCAGTTCATATTTACACATGAACAAACCGTTCGCTGTCAATTAATCCGCGGATCCGCATTAACGGGAGCTCGCGGGGGCGGCTGGTACTCACCGGTATCTGAAACAGAAAAGGAAACCGTGTTACACAAATTATTTGACGGTTCTATTATTTAATTTATTACAATGAACCGAGGCATTGAAATTGGCTGGTCTATAGCGTATCGACGAATGAAAACATTTTATTCATTTAGGTTTTATGCCGTTGATATTCGAGCGAGTTCTACTAACAAGGGAACATATTCAGACGCGAAAATCCGATTTTGATGAAACTTGTGGGAGCATATATTTCTTTGAAAAATATTTAACACGTTTTTTTTTTATCGGCAACCGTCCATTTTGAAGGGGTGAAAACAGCCCTCTGAGTTGGGGGTCAAAACCATATTTTTTGAGATATCTCGGAAACCAGAGGAAAATTTGAATATCTACAATATTGAATAAAATCTTGAAAATATGTAAAAGATTTAATATATTGAATATTTTTTTAAATTGTGTGTTTTTCAGTGGGAAATGTAGTTTCAGCAAAATCGGATTATCACATCTGAATATGTTCCCGTGTAAGGCAATTTCGTAATTTCGATTATTGGAAATAAGTAAACTTTGACCTTTGACCTCCAAAGTAAACTTGAACCTAGTGAGTCGAGAGTTTTCAACGTATTGCTAAATCTCACCTAAATTTTGAAGAAATTGATGTTTGTTAAAGTCGTCGAAGTGCTAGCAAAACCGTGGAGACCATTTACCTCATATGCTATTTTATACACAAAAATTCACAATTTCTAATTAAAAATCTGTGTTTCTGTCGCAATTACTTGTTGCGTGAATTTTGGGATGCCCTTTAGTAAAAGTAGAGATTTTGAACTTTTCTGTCTGAACTTCTAATGAAATTTGAGGCGATTGTAGGTCTATATTAATTCTAATGCATGGTGAAAATTTATTGCAATCGATTAACGTTGCAAAAATTGCAAATTTTCGGTTTTCAGTTAGGGAATTCACGACTTTTCGAATTTATTTAGTATTTTGTTTATCATTTTTGTGCAAGTAGGTTAAACGGAGGAAGCACACTGTTCGAGAAAGATTAATTTTCGATTTTGTTCTGGAGAACTGAATTCAAGATATTTGTTGAATCCAAGTAAATTAAACTTCATTCTCTCACGTGGGATATTTAATTTCAAAAGTTAACGTAGACTTGCAACGAATATGGTATACAGTTTTCTTTTAACAAAGTATTAAAATATATGCTAAGTCCTGCGGGGGTAGTTTCAGAATGAAATCGTAAAGCAAGTGGTTAATTTCCCTTAGGAGCCACAATATAATAAAAACATTATTATAAAGATGAATAAAGAACACCCTATACATCGATTTACGTAATAATGTGCATAAATATTACTATAAATAATGTTCGATACGATTATGGCAATGTTACAATTAACAAAGATACCATTTTATCGATGTTACACGCATTTCAAAGTAATAAGTAGTTATATCCAGCATTGGTCAGACCTAGTTTTCTTTTCAACAATGTACTTATCTGGTACTGGCTAGTTTATAATAAACGTCGATGTGGCTCGAAAGAATACATCATGCTCTCACTCATTGTCAGAAGTAGTTACCATCATAAGTCAGACTCGCTTTTTCAGTGTCTGCAGTCTACAACATATCCACTGCGAAATTATTCGTGGCTGACTCGAAAAAAGTGGAATGTGAAATTCATAAGATTGTAATGTGAAATATCGAGTCGGAAAACTAGTCTGAAAACATTTCTCCTGTCAATTTCATACAATCACTTTTCGGACACGAATAAAATCGTACGTAGCACGTCGTTTTCAATTATATTTTTCGTTCTCCTAACATTTCCATCTGAATTGCAATTTACAATGAATCACAATTCACGTAATATTATATCTTTCCCGTTACGATTTGACGCTAGAACTGTCGAACGGGTCGAAATAATTGGTTACTGATTTTTTCTTTATTAACCCTTTGCACTCCGAGCAATTTTAATTCCAAAATCGTGATACTTTTCAATGTACAATAGTTCCATTCTACATGGTTTATTTCCTGTCGTGCACAAAAAGTTTGTTGCTATAACTCGTACGTGTAACACTTGAATTTTCACCGACTTCTTAAACGCAAATATAGTGATACAAAAGTTGTTTCGAATAATAGTATGGTAATTTTAAGTGTCTCCTCAGAGGAGTCATCGCAGTGTTAAAGGTTAAAGGGAGGAAGCACACTGTTCGAGACAGATTCATTTTCGATTTTGTTCTGGAGAACTGAATTCAAGTTATTTGTTGAATCCAAGTAAATTAAACTTCATTCTCTCACGTGGGATATTTAATTTCAAAAGTTAACGTAGACTTGCAACGAATATGGTATACTGTTATTAAAGTTATAGGAATGTTTGCATGAAAATATTTCAAACGAACCCTTTTTTTAGTAAAGTTTCTTTTTTTAGTAAAAGTGGAACAATATTTGAACAAATGCAAAAGCTTGTCATTATTATAAAGCAGTGTACATTAGTCTTGTTCGGTGCTTGGTACTTGCAGTGTTAACATAATGAACGATGAACATATAACGCATACGTCGTTATCCTTGTTCCTCCATAAACATAAGAGCAGTGTAATCATTATCGGACTGCTGTATGAATATTTAAGAACAAAATCATGTACTAACATAATTTATTGCACAACCGTGAATACATTATGATAAAATCGAAGACTTAAGCGACCCCGTACAAAAACGACGTAAAAGCAACAATGAATATCGTTAATCGATATTTATAATAGAAGATCTCAGGTGTACCAGTGGAATAAACCGATATAGCTCAGACCTGTTACTCGTCTCTTCAAATTAAGTACGTACAATTTCTATTCAAATTGCAATTGATGCTTTTACATAACCGTGTCGGATACACTCGATTAATAATAGCAATGCACGGTAGCTGTAAGTAGAAGTATCAGGCATTCGTCAGACAAACAGTTATCTACACCTAAATATAAAATATTATATTCTCTGAAAGCATGAATGAACAAATTAAAAATTTCCTTATTCTTCGGACATGAATTCTTTAATGGACGAGGTTAAATTGCAAAAATCCATGTTTAACAACTCAAAATTGGTGAGGAAAGCAGTTGTCCACACCGATTGAGATTTTTCTTG
>CM052092.1:7385634-7402831 GCA_028453745.1 Agapostemon virescens
ACCTCAAAATTGCTGAGACACACAGTTATCCACACCGATTGAGATTTCTCGTGCGTCTTACAATAAAATTACATAGAAAAATTATATTTCCCAAGAGGACCGAACGCACAACCAAAATCACATGATCCACGATTCTCGAATTCGACAATCGACAAAGGAAAAAACTATAAAAATTTACGTAGCCTCTCAGCACATTGATCAAACAATCGACTATCCACGCCGAGCATCTAGAACGTTTCGGATGAAAACGTATGAAAAATTTGGATGCCTCTCGAAAAAAAGCTAGACGAAAAGCTAAAATTTCATAATCCGTGGGATAAAAATTTGCGACAGAGCGCGCAGGTAAAATGCAAAAATCCATGCTATATATCTCGGTACCATGAATAATGCTCGAAATATTACGACGACGATGTAAACGGAAAAATATGGGCGGCGCTGTTCGCAGCTAGTACGCGGCTCATATTGTCCACGCCAATGAAACAACGCGAGTGCAATTTGCATAAACACTTTCGCACACTTTTCACGGGCACTTTGAAACCATTGAGCTCCGCGTATTACCATATGGACCGCGGGGCGTAACGACACGAGCCGCGACATAAATTTTTCACTTTATGCGGGACGGTTTAGTTTTTCTTGAGAGCCCCCTAACGCCGCCTGCTATGGCCCGATACACTCAGTATATTGATACTTCCTTGCGTGCACCAATTTGAACATGTCCCTCGTACACGGTCGATGCGTATAAATTGTCAGCGAATCGCACGGTAGAAAATTACGACGCGGCTCCCTTCGACGCGGAAAACGTTTCTGGCCATCGACTTCCGATGCGTCCGCGTAACCAATAACGCGGATAGATGATCGCCGCATGAATTCTGGATTCGTAAAAGACCGTCGACGAGTCACTCTCCTTTTATTCGAAACGATATTAAAGGTATCTGTTTGCTTTACGTCGGCAATACCGGCGCGAGGGACGATTTCTCGCGAAAACATAGCCACGCGGTGGCTCGTAATTTTGCGTTCGGGTTAAAAACATGTTGCATCCGACAGCTCGAAAAAAAAAAGAGTCCAGTTGGATAAGCTCGGATAATCGGCTCCCGTGCCATTATTTACTTTTTTCTCCCTGCTAAATAATATCTTTTGTAGAAAATACCGTTCCGTGGAATTTTAAATCTCTACCATTCCGTTTCAGGATAATGTAGGGGTGAAAAGCCTTTATCTATTATTCTCTCGGTTACTATGTGAAATATTTAAGCGAAATATAAATGACAGTATATTTGAAATTATTGATATATTTTACAGAATTTTAAATCAGTTGTTAGGGTTCAGGTAAAATAATTTCTTTCTCGAGGGTGGTTTTTGAAAATGAGACTTGGAGCAGCTTTAGAAAAATTAGGAATGAAGTTCTGTAATTATTATGCACATCATTTTTGGGATGGTTGAACGTGTATAATGGAGAGGAATTTTATTTTGTAGTCTACTATTAAAATTATTTAGACTGGTGATAAGTTTACGTTTGTATGTTAAGCAACTGCTGAACATTGTATAAAATCATGAGGAGAAAGAGTGATAGTTTGTTTTATGCAAATAATGCAAAATAAAGTATAGAATACTTTCAAATAAATATTCTTTACCCTACACACGTTGCTAGATAAGAATTGTCTGCCGCGTCCGCTCTTGGCTAACCAATTCTACTTCCCACGTGAAGCACACGAATTCAATTGATCTACAGATTAAATTTTTTCGAATACGAGACGAGTCAAATTGACTCGTTATTCACTTCTTATTTGACAGTTATTGAATTTCTGAAAACGTTCCTACATTTTACATAAACTTTTCCATTAAAACATAGGTTAAAATTCTTATGTTATGAATAATCACAACCATTATTACAAATCAGTACATATTAACCCTTAGCACTCCTATGGCTCCTCTGAGGCGACACTAAATATTGCCATACTGTGATTAAAAATAATTTTGACATCGTTATGGTTGCGTTTAAAATATCTGTAGAAATTAAAGTATTATGCATACGAGTAGTAATAATAAATTTTATATGCACGAAAGTAAATGAACTATGTAGAATGGAATTATTCTATGTCGAACAACTGTCTTTATTTTGGAATTAAAATTGTTCGGAGTGCAAAGGGTTAATATATTCTAGTGCTCCGTCGTTCCAGTGTTAAACGAGAGAACGGTACCTCTTCATCCGAAGAAGTCCCGCGCTTTCGTAGACATCCGTTTCGAAAAGAAACTTCTACAAAAAATCAGAACCTCGCGAAGTTTCGAAAAGAGCGTAGTCAAATATATAAAATTTCAGTTTGCTCGAGCGGTGAGATTGAAACAATTGGCGGTGACACTAGTTTCTGTCAATCGGCAGGTATTTTTCATTTCCGGAATCCGGTGCCTCGCAATTGATTGTCTGCGACGAGAAAAAGAGGGGGGGGGGATGGGTGGCGAAAGGGGTCGAACAATACAACGACGTGGCGTGTTGCGAATTGCGTGTGCGACGCGGGCAAAGACATCGTGTGGAACGGTATGACGGCCATAAAGTATTCAAAAGGAGGCCGACTAGGGAACCCTTGTTTGACTTATAGCAAAACAATCGCCGAATAGTCGGTATTATTCGTGCGTGATCGGTGCGGCGAGAAGCAAATTGCTAGGCACGAAATTGATTTCCCGCCATTCAATTGCGTATCTCCTCTCTTTTTCTCTCCCCAGCGAAATCTTTGCGGCTCTGTGTTGCCGCCCTGTATGTACCGGTCGTGTAACCGGAATATGCAACTGACGGATTCGTGGGCGGAGGGGTATGACGAAAAAAAAAAAAAATACTCTCGCGGACAATAGGGGCTATCTTAACCATAGCTAACCGCCGATCGCCATTTTTTTTTCCGTCGACCGCTGACTTTTGTTGCACTTTTTTTATCCCCACCCGCGAACGCCCGCTGCCAATTTCGCAGAAGACCAGACGAAACGCTTTTATACCTTTTTCGTGACGCGTGACAATCGATGTGATTTTGACGTGACGGAATTGATGGAACAAGATTAACACCATTGTCTTGCGCACGCTCGGCTGTCGGTGTGTTTGGCAATCATTCCGGCTGCGATTCTACGCACCGGGACAAGAAGATGGTACACCTCATACTTTCCCATATTTTCTGTTAAACGCTGATTAACCCGGTCGTATGTCTACTCTCAGCCACCAAAGCCTTTTTTACCGTTCCGGTCGTATGTCTCATACCATTTTATACCGAATTCATCCATGTATCAGTTGACACAATTTATCTGCACAAATATAAATATCTACTGGATCTATTCACGAACTATTTCGGCGCTCCTATCGATTGGAGATAACGAAATCCAGTGCAAACAAAAGTGTACAAAAGTGAACAGTGTAAGACGCCGAGGCGAGCCAGTCGCCTCTTGTGCGTGAAGAAATCGACATTTCCACTTCTTAAAATATTTCAAAAAAATATTCCAAAATGGCCAAAAGAAAGTTACTTTCACTTTCCACTTAGCTCTTCATAGTTCTTTGAAAAATATTTGACACGTGTTTTTTTAATCGGCAACCATCCACTTTGAAGGGGTGAAAACAGCCCTCAAAGTTGGGGTACTTTTGAGATATCTCGGAAACCAGAGGTCGAAAAAATTTGAATTTTTTTTTAAATTGTGTGCTTTTCAATGGAAAATCTATAAGCTCCCATAAGTTTCACCAAAATCGGATTTTCGCATCTGAATATGTTCCCTTGTTGGTCAATGTCGTATCGTAATGATCTTTAATAAAAAATGTATATCACAGTGTATCAATTTACAATATGAAGCAGCTGCACTCCTTAAATAATTTTTCAAACTTCATGTTTTCACTTTGCACTTAGTCAAAGTTATGTCATAATGATCCTTAATAAGAAATGTATATAGCAGCTCCTTGTTCCTCCTCCTGATTTTATAAAAATAAATCATGAAGTTTAGAATTAGCATAAAATTCTGCAGGAGGATTATGGAATACAATGCATATTTAAAATATTAATTTAGCCCTCAAATGCTTTGATAAAATACATATTAGTATCACATTGGGATTAGCGTTATGACTTCTCTAAAATTTAATATAAATATTTATTGGGTCCTCAATTAAGATTAGTCAAAAATTAGAAAGGCTGGCCGTCTGACGGGCACACAGAATAAATTTCGGCCGGTCTATCGTTGATTTCGAGCAGCCTCGCTTAAGCAGAAAATGAGAACGACCCCGTGGCCGTTTTTAAAACGGTGCCGTCGGGACGACGACGGCTCGCGGATTTAACCCGAGTATTCGCCAAGATCCGTTGTGAAGAATATTTGCGCACATGCACGCGTGCAGGCACAGATACACACACGGTATCCACGACGTCGCTTCAACGCAAGCTGCACTTTGACCCTCCTTCGGTTGAAAACTCGAAGTGGATTTGCACGGTGAGTGTGTTGCGTTTCTTCTTCGTTTCTCTCTCTCTCTCTCTCTCTCTCTCTCTCTCTTTCTCTCTATCTTTTTTCTGCCCTTTTTTACTTCTTAAACCCGCGAGGAAATGTGCCAATTTCGAAAACGAGATTTTGAGAAGGAACTCCGTTTTAGATAGCTCGGGATTTGAAACGCCGGACGCTGCATACGAATGCACCGGAGGAACTTTTACCCGCGCAGCGGTGCAAGGTGCAACGGGTCCCGCCGCTGCACTGCGAGAACGTTTCCCGAAGAATTTCTCGTCTCACGAGACGATCCTCGGGATCCACGAACGTTGTATTTGTATTCGATCGAATCGCGATCGTCGTGAACGTCCGCTCGATCCACCAGCTTAATGAGATGTGTCCGAAATCCCTCGCGGAACATGTTCGGTCCCTGAACAACAATTTATACGTTTCTAATTAGAATCATTTTAGACACCGGGTATAAACCGAGCAGAAACATTTACACATTTTTATCGCCGTAAACCGATGAAACTTCGCTCATAAGAAACTCCTTCGGATCAAGCACGCGACACCTTCAGCAACCACCCGAGACGTATTGTCTCGAAAACATCTCAAGGTGATCTCACACGTCACCAGTGCGAGGTGTGAAGCATATTACCAATCGTGATTTACAAATATTGTTTTATAAGCTCGTTGGTGGGGGATGTTTACGCCCCAGCGACGAGCACTAGTGAAAGTATCAGGCATTGCGACCTTCCCTGTTGCGTCTTCTTACCGTAAGGTTGTTGTTTTCTTCTATTTTTCTCTTAAGCTGTTTCTTCCATTTTTATGAGCTGTTTTTATTTTAACTCTACGCTGTCAATACGCAACTTTAATTTAAAGCAACATTGTATTGTAACATACGGTAACTGTTGGTAACTGTCGTAAAAATAATTCATAAATGTTCAGGAATTATTTCATTAAAATTATTGTTTCTAATAGAATTCGTCGCTCTTTATTGTTTTAAGTCATTTATAGGACATACAGTTAATTTAAAAAATGGTCTAAGTCAATTCAAACTTGAAAAACAACATTTTCGTATGAAATTCACCGAAAATTTCATATTCATAATAAGTTTCCATTAATCAAGACTAATAAAATTCTAAATGAAAATGTTACATAATATATAAATATTTTTTAATGTATTCAAATGTAATTCATTAAATTTCCCGAAACAAGAAATACTTAGACCACTTTCATAATTATGGGCACAAATGTCTCGATTTTGGAATTAAAATTGCTCGGACTGCAAAGGGTTAATTTCGGTATGAAAACGTAGCTCCCCGGGGAATTCTTATCGTTCCAATAATATCGTCCCCGAAGTCGATTCGCCTTTTTAAAAAGGCGCGCAGTATAAATAAAACAATAAAATATAAACGATCAAGTCATCGTGTCTTTCATACATCCTTCTATAATTCAACTATTTTAAAGATGCATACAGCGAAAGAAACTTTCGCGGCGACCTAATGCATTATGAAATATTCAATTTTAAATATTCATTTAACAGCAGTGCAGCTAGCATCATGCATCGCATGGATAATAAATATAGTTTCCATACTGCGACTCTAATAGCCAGGCGTACGTACATGTTGCCAAACAAAAATAGTCTCGCGCGTTATTGCATTATTTACCGTCACGATTATTAACCGGAGGTGGCGGCACATCTTCGAACAATTCAGGAGCGTACATGTTACGCGTCGCGACGGGGCTTAGCAATATATTAGTGAGCCTAACCTATTCCAACGCGCGCGTCTCACCGCGCTTGTGAGCTGGTGCGAGAAAAGAAAGGGCGATAATTAACATAGGGTTAATTTTTAGCTACGAGTTTCTCTGCTAATTCTCTTCGAAACCCGCGATCTAATAATCAGAGAACGCGGCGATGTTCGCGGGTTCTGCCGGACACGAAAAATTAGCTTGTTGCTCGGCGGAGCGCGCGAAGTGCATACTCCTCGGCGAAGGGGGTCGCTCAAATAATTATTTCGAAACGGGTATTATGCATGGCCGGTACCGTGACTGCGTTAGAATAATTTTAGTTCGGGAACATTTCAAGAGCCCCATTGTTGTTCTCATAATGCCCGGGCTCTGTGTATCGTTTACGTCAAGCTGCCGTGTGCGTTGCACCGGCAGACATTGATGCAACGATTCATGGCCACGTCCATTCTGCAATCCGAATATCATTCCGCCGCATCATTAACACCGTGTTACGAGACTACAGTAATTAGACACTCTCTCACTCTCTCTCACTCTCTCTCTCTCTCGCGCTCTCTCTGTGCTCTCGAGCTCTCTCGTTCTCTTCCTGGATCTCTCGCCCCCTCCCGCTTCCTCTTTCTCGCTCTGATCGATTGTACTTGTAACCAGATCGCTGGACGGACAAAAGCTGGAGACTTGGTACACGATAATGCACTAACGCAGGTATTGCAGGCCGTGGACGGTACAGCGGCACCGAAACCGGAAGTCGAGACGATTAATTATAAAAGGAGAACGGCTCGCGATCGTTCCTTTTTAACCCTTTCGGACTGATGGGACATATATGTAGCAGTAATGTTTCGGAGGCTTTGCGGGACAATATGCGTCCCGTATTATTTTGTACTGTTAAGACGTGGAATGGCGCCTTAACAATATTTTTAACACCTCGGCCTACGACTTATTTTACGATAACTGTGACCAGACTTTCTTCGTTCTCCGCAGAACGACAAAAGAAAATACACATTTGTAGTTATTGTGTGCCTAGTTGTTCTAAATAAATTGTTAGTTCCGTTTAAAGAAAATTAAAGAAGTACATGTGTTGCGACGGCAACATCGAAGGTTGTACGTGCCTAACCCTGTCTTCGGAAATTTCTAACGCATAAATGGCAGGCAGGAAATCCGAAATACGACACGCGCCACACACGGACAGTTTTACCCCGACGAATGGACTCCACGTGCGACGCACTTGAAGATACGAAAACCAGACAACCATGCAATAAATTACGATAATCCCTCATTGATCGGTTCCCACTCCTTCCGGTATACTCCTTCAGGCACACACCTTTAAGCACACTCCTTCCATTATTTCTACAACCAATTAAAAAACGCTACATTCCTCCGCCTCAACCAATCACGACAAAACCGAGGTGACCGACGGACAGAACGCAACAAGACTCATCAGACAATTTAGAAATCGCGAAGAGACTAACACGGAAATTGCGAACAAGACTGTCAAGATATCGCAAACAGACCAATACAGACACCGCGAACAGAACAGAAATCGAAACGTAGAAAACGCAAACATTACGAAGTGAAAATACAAAAATTGGCCAATCTTTGCAGGCGTGCCCCGAGCAGACTATCAGAGCTATCGACATGGTTCAAAAGCTAAAATCTTCCCCAATCCTTTCTCTTTAAGAAGCACTATTCACATTGGGACTAGTGTTTCAGGGGACTCCAGGAAGTTTCATTTCATCAACCCGATTTTGCCCATTTTCGCCATTTTGGACGGTCCAAAACTTTTCATAATCACGCCAAATAAAAACAATCGCAACCACTATAATTGTGTAGTTATTATGCGACCCAAGGTGCTCAGTGACAATCTTGTACGCTGAGAAGAAGGTATCACAGAAGTGACACCTTCGCAAAAAACACCGTTGTTATTGGTAGAAAGTAGAAGTGTAATCATAGGGTTGTTATTGCCTAACTATTTTATACTTATGTCCCCTTTCTTTTCTTCCGAAACAAATGAATAATAATTTATATGTGTTACCAGACTATGCATTCCGACCGCGGAAGGTGCTCCGATTGCCGAAGGAAAGTAAAAGCAGATCGAACGTTTTCACAGAAGCAATTCTGATAGAATTTTTATCGAAATGGACACGTCACAGTCCGGTGACACTCTTTCCGAGTGGCAGCAGGTTTAATTACATCCACGGCTGTTAAATTCCATCGGATCAACAGAGAATCCAAGGCTGGCAGGACGCCATAGAAGGTTAATTCACTCTGGCGCCGAATTAATTCCTGCGTATAAATACATCTTGACTCTAGGAATTTATGGTTACGTGGACACTGTCTTTTCAACGCAGCTTCCACTGCTCCGTCCCTTTCCTTCGTCTCATCTTGTACCATCCTCTCTTTCTTCTCTCTCTCTCTCTCTCTCTCTCTCTCTCTCTCTCTCTCTCTCTCTCTCTCTCTCGCTCGCTCGCTCTGTGTCCCTCGTTTTCTCCCAACTTCAGTTTTCCCTTGATTCTCCATTTCTTTCGTGGCATCTGTTAGACCAGGGGAAAAAAATGAGGAACAAGCCAAAAAGTGATGCGGCAAACGCTCGTCTACGTGAATCTTTAATCATCCATTATCCAGCGTCATCTTATCAAAAACATAATTTTCTTGGACCCCTCGGAGATGGAATCATCTCTCTTGGATGAATGAAATAATCTTGGAATACGCATTCGCGAAATTGTCGCAGTTTTCTTTAAAGGAGCAGTTCCGAGCTTGTCTGACGAGTCGATTTTTGCGACGATTTCATTCGAGGGATGACTGATAATTAACAAATTACAAGTACTAATTTTGCTGGGGTGTGTTATTATTTGTAGCAAGTTCTATTTTGTTGTTGTTGCTCGTTTTATTCTATTTTGTCTCGGAAAGACTAAATCCAAATATTCCGTCGCGTAAAACTTTAGTTTTAAGCTTGAGACTTTTTTTTCGAAATATCTGGATTTTGTATACAGTGTGTAGTATTTTAGCAAATTTTTGCGAAATTTTCAGGCAACTTTCGGCGTAATGTGTACGTTGAAAAAATAGTAATTTGATCAAATCAAAATATCTGATCTTTCTTTTTGCAATTATAAAAATTGCAAAAACGATTTCATGAGAAATTAATAAATATTCTTCTCTGAAGTTGTAGGAAATCTGTATTCATTCAATTTTATCATTATTACAAAGTTTATGCAAGTCCATTGTTTGGTAATTCTAGTGTGAGAAAATATTTTTATAATAATTCAGAGACTTGATATTTTTAATAGAAAATGCTATAGCAAATAAGAAAAGCGTTCCCATTAAGAATCTTACGATATCAAGCTGTTTTAACAAATTGCTATGAACTATTTTTACAATATCAAATTAAGTGAATTTATAGTTTGAAGATATAAAATTCTACTGGAAAATGAAAGTGATGCATTTTGGGATTCTGTGTCTCTCATTGATGATCTTTATTATATCAAGTTGTTTTAATAAATTGCTGTGAAATAGTTTTACAATATCAAATTAAGTGAATTTATATTGTGAAGCTATAAAACTATACTGAAAAATGAAAGTGATACATCTGGAAACTTATGTTTCTCATTGAGAACCTTTATTATATCAAGCTTTTCTAATAAATTGCTATGAAATATTTTTACAATATGAAATTAAGTGAATTTATAGTTTGAAAATATAAAATTATACTGAAAAAAGAAAGTGATGCACCTGAAAACGAGTGTTTCTCATTGAGAATTTTTATTATATCAAGCTGTTCCAATAAACTGCTATGAAATATTTTTACAATATCAAATTAAGTGATTTTATATGTTTAAGATATAAAAAGGAAAAAGGAAAGTGATGCATTTGATATCGCGTGTCTCTCGTTAAGAATCTTTATACCATCAACCAGTTTTAATAAATTGTAATGAAATATTTTTACAATACCAAATTAAGTGACTTTATATTTTGTAGACATAAAGATTGTTAATCAAAGACAGATGTCTCAAACGCATATCATTTGGAAAAGATTTGCAATGAGATTTTTCGCGATCTGAAGCGAGTTGCTTGAAGAAACTCAATATTGGAGGCTGATACAACACGTTGCGTTCCTCGTGACGAACGGTAAAACATTTCCGTGACTAACTCTGTACATCCATCTCTAAATATACTTCTTTGAACCACACCGGTCTTATTGTGCTTAGTATAAACGACACTCGGCTACAGTGAATCATCGTGAACCGAGGAAGCGCAAGAGAATCTTCAAACGTGGGTCAAACAAGACTCTACCACTTCAGAATTAACCGAAAGAAATTGACCTGTCTACGGAATCTAAAAATATTTTATAAATCAACTGCTGCAAATGAAATTGAAAAATAAACCACCGAAAAGCGTGCCGCGAACCGTAACTGAAATCCGCATCCTTGTAAAAATAAGAAGATTCAATTTATATCAATTTTGTACGCTTTGCATTATAATTACTTCCTGAATTTTTGCATAAATTAAAAATTGTCTGCTTTAATCGTAAGACGCACGAGATACACAGACACGTATATCCTTTTTTAATTATTCTAACAAATTAAAAATAACATAACATTTTTAAATGCCAAGCACATCATTTTTATGCGTAGCATTTATAAAATGTCTTTATGTCCATTGTAAATGCATAAGACCCACAGTCTAATTAAAAGAAAGTCCATAATCCAGTTGCAACAATCGTGGTTCACTGGAAAAGAGGATAACCGTGTTCCGTGAAGATCCCTCAAAGTGTAAGAAAGCTTTTCAAACAATTCATTATACGTTTCTCAAATTTCCTAGTTGATATCAGTATACAAAAATCCATAATCTACTTGTCATAATGAAGATCTCTGAAAAAGAGAATGTCTAAATCCTCGAAACATCCTAAAATGTTGGCAATTTTTGAAGGGGGTCCAAAAAATTGGCAAAAACGGCTATGTCGCCGATTCGTTTGTAACTCTTTCTACCAGTACCTGGACGCGTGTGCAGTGTGCATGCCAAATCCCAGGTCGATCGGATTAGAATTGCGGCCGTGGCGCGACTTTAAAGTTTCGCGTCGTCAAAATCGCGAAAATGGGCAAAAGTACTTTGCTATTATGATTTATTCTGAATTCCCCTAAAGTGCTAGCCTATTGGCCGAGTGCTTGTCTTTTTAAGGAAGGATGAACGCAGGTTTTAGCGTTGGAATGGTGTCGGTAGCGTTGATATTCTCACCGCGGCAGCTCCGCGAAAATTGGCAATTTTTGAAGGGGATCCAAAAAATGGGCAAAAACGGCTATGTCGCCGATTCGCTCGTAACTCTCTCTACCGGTACCTGAACGCGTGTATAGTGTGCATGCCAAATCCCAGGTCGATCGGATTAGTTAAGCAACCAGCGGCAAATATTTTTGTTACCTTACCAAGGTAACGAAGCCTCTCCCATTCTTAAGACGAATGATGAGCGAAATAATTTCATTTTGACATTCATTGCTCGCCAAGCATGCTTCTGGAGCGTTCAAAAATGTGCGGGCTTTGGGCGTGTGTTGAACGCGCAGAGCGCCGTACGCAATGTGTTAATATTTCCTAAGAATGCTACGAGCCATAAGAACGGAGGTCTTTATAAAAGTAGATAACCAATCCGCGAAAGTGCAGGAAGCTGTTCAACCCGTTCGATCAACCAGCAGTCGCCGCACCGCCGATTCTAGTCGAAGATAATGCGCGCGGCCCGGACAGCAAAGGGATGAAAGAAAATCGGTGGAAGGGATGGGGACGTGTGTGTCGGTCGTGTACGGGGGCTAATTAGGGATCACCCGCGGCGCAGGGCCGTATATAAGTTCCGACGGGATGGGGGAGGGGGGGCAGCGCGAAGGATGACGCCTGGCAGTGGTGAAACCGCGTATTAAAATTCCGGACACCTCGTGCAATAGTGATCTTCGTCGGGGCGGTGGTACCCCAAAGGTACACGTTGGAGAGGTAGCCTGGCGAAGCTTAGAGAGACGTTTGCTCGCCACGTAGTAACAGAGACAGACAGTGAGAGGGATGGAGGTGTGGGAGGGATGAGAAGAGATAGATAGATAGAGGGGGAGGCTGGCTGCACAGAGAGAAAGGAAAGGATCGAGGGAAGAGGAAGGGAAGAGGATGAAGGTGGCGAGAGATGCACCGTCGGTACTGGCAGCCGCCCGTGCCCCGAGGGATTAATCACGGGGCATTATGGCGGTGCTGGCTCAAAAGCGGCCAAGGAACGAGCAGGGCTGAGTCATAACTCAACCTCCTCAATCTCCAACCGTATCTGCTAGGACTCGCATTAATAAGGGCATAAACGCTGTATAATTTCAAAGTAGGCACTGTCGGCAACCAAAGAGCTACCCCTTCGGTACCTCTTCCGTTCCCCAACACCCGAGCCACCCAACCACCCTGTCTTGCCACCCTTTCACCCTTCTTCCCAGACAGTGTCTGTAGTACACCTTTCCACGTTCTTCCTCTGGCAACGGCAACGTTAGACACCCCCTAAGTAGTCTACGGGAGTGGTCTGAGCTACCTACCGTCTAGCTCCTACCAAGGAATAGGTATTACTGGCGGGCATTAGGGGTTCATAACCGAAGCCTTCGACCATTTGGGAACGAACCTGCAAGAATTATGCTCGGGACCCGGCTGCGGGGAGTCAACTTAACGCACCGCAGGACGGCTAGCCTGCAACTTTCCTTTAATCGTCGATCGGACGAGCTTATTCTTTAACACGTTCTGCGCCGAGCTGTTTTTCCTCGACTTCGATCGACCTGAAAATTGGCATACACTCTGTCTAAGCGTCCAGGAACGTGTAACCAAAATTACAAAAGAATCGGAGATCCACAATTTTTTTCCAATTTTTTTCAATTTTTCGACAGGTCGTCCCTTCACTATTTGGCGATATTTCGCAATCTTTGAAGTCGTGCCCCGACCAAACTATTAGAGCTATCGACATGATTCCAACGGGAAAATCTTCCTCGAACCTTCCTCTTTGAGAAGAGACCTCATTTTCTAGGCTAGCGTTGCAGGGGGACTTCAGGACGCTTAATTTTATCAACCCCATTTTTCCCATTTTCGCGATTTTCACCAACCCCAAAATTTCAAAGTCGTACCACGGCCGCAATTTCATTCCGATCGAGCTGAAATTTGGTATATACACTGCCTACGTGTCCAATTACTTTAAATCACTTTTTATCTACTGTCAAACTTTGTAAAAGTGTTTTTTCACATATCAAACGAAATTGTCAGAGCAAGGAGAATCTGAAGTACGATAACTAGAATACAGATGTTTCTACAAAATGAAAATTGTCTGTGTCGGTTACAAGGAACACGAGCATGACAAACATATCTTCTATATTTTAACAATTTTAGAAAATTGGTAACAATACGTGAACGTTCTTAAATTTTCAAAATTCCTCTACAGTTTTATATTTTGTCTTCCCATTTTTCTGATAAATATGCAACGGATTTCTGCCGAAACATTTACATATTTTCTTGACAAATTTAATCAGACGAGAATAACGGTATGTTCAAATTCTTTGAACACACATTTATATTTATTCGCGTGATCTACACATTTTTGCGATAATCGCATGAAATCTGCAGCGGTATTATGACGAGATCGTGGATCTTCGTGCGCTCACAGCAGCGTGGAAAATTTCGCAACACAAAACAATGCGTATCCTCTCTGATTGGATGTATATGTATACGTATATCTGTTGCGAATTTTAATAACGGCTCCTCCGGCCGATCAATGGCGGCAGAGCGGCCGCGCGGAATTAATTAAATTTTCGAGGCTGTTTGAATTAATTAATTGCAAAAAGTTCAGTTTTCTGGATCAGCCCAAGTTAAACATCGGGGCTGATACCCTGTGGACACTATGAGGCAAACCGGCTCCATCGCCTGCTAATTAAGCGCAAAGTTGAAACTCCAACCTATAGTACACCGTAATCTGATTATGAATTTGGTCGTGAATGCAATATTACACGGCTGCAAGGAACCTGATAAGACAACGCTTTTGTGAACTTAATCCTACGGGTTTTGATCCTGAGACCGGAGAAAAACACTCGTCCACGTGTATAGACACCGGCCGCAAAATAATTTGTTTACATCCGGGTCGGCTAACGAACGTCAATGATCGCTTTTGATTCACGTTAATCGCCTCGTCCGTGCCATCCGGTCGTTGCCATCCGATTGTTCAACAGGAATAGGAAAACGTCCCGCACAAAAGCTTCGTAACGAGATGAACCAATTTTGCGAACGATGGAGGAGAGAGAGGTTGCGAATTTTTCCGAAAAGACCAGTCCCAACGACGACGTATCCTAACTCTTTCAATCGCAGTATTTTCGATCTTTTTCATTTCTCCGTGGAAGCGAACGTACGCTATTTGCGAGATCCGATGAATCTCTTCGTGCACGAATTTTTTAGAAACAAATCGCATGATTTCAGTCATTTTGCAATCAGGCATACAGAAAAGAGCTTCGACACGATATTAATGATTTCAACACTGAGCCTGTCATGGTAGGTCAAATTTTAGACTTTTTATTTTTATGATTATCGAAGTTATAAAATGGCCTTCATAGGAATCGGTTCGATAGATCTGTTTGTTTAGTTATACTTTGTAATGAAAATCGCAAGTAATGCAAATAAATTAAATCTTGGCATTTTTATAAGACAATGTACAACAGGACATTTTAATGCTTCGTTTAGTGGTAAGAATTGTTTAACAATGATGGTAGAGGAATCCTGCATTCTTAGTTTGATGAAAATCGATGTAGGTACCGCAGAATTAACACTGGCCTTGAACTCCGAGGTCAAAATGTTTTACACCTCTTTTCATTTATAAAATGTGAAAAGAATAGTGAGAGGTAAAACTCGATTGTTCTGTTAAAAAATTGTGAAGTTTTTTCACTAACTAAATTTATTTATATTCGAAGATTTATTTGCGACGTATTATCACTCGATTTTCTATTAGACTGGATTTGTCTTTATTTAGAAAATGTGAAAATCAACTACGTCGTAAGATTCAAAATATTTATATTTATGGAGCAAGTTCCAAATGAAATCCCTTCAATTTCTACGTTTAAATTGTCCATTTACGTCCACTCTGAAGAAAGCTAGATTGAAAAATAGAACGGCTACCTTTTTCTCCATTTTTTGGAATTTAAAATAGGAATCGAACGAGACACGAATAAAAATAATTGCGAACGCGTTAAAAAAAAGATATCAGGCGACTGCTAAATGTTACACGAGAGTGAAACGGACGTACACGTACGGGCGCCGCGTAATTGAATGTTACACGAAAGTAAAACTATTAAATGTTACACGAAAGTGAAACGAAACGTTCGCGTACGCGCGTGCAACGTAATTAAACGTTACACGAAAGCAAAATGAACACGCGCTGCGTAGTTGTCAGTGTCCGCGAAGGGTTTAAAAACCATGAAAACTTGTTCACGAAAAATGGCGAACCTTGCTTCCTCAAGCGTCTATTCTAATCAACATCATGAAAACACGTTAAAAAATCGAATTATGTATTTGCATTTTTGTAAAACACGTCTTACATTCTTTATATCAGTGGCTACACCAACGCTTTGAGCAATTTGCCTTGCAGTCGTCTTAGAAGTTGATGCTGATCTTAGTATCGCACGTCGTTCCCGGGCATTTAGACATTGCGGACGTCCAGAACTCTTCTTTTTATCATAGTTTTCCAGATTTTTCAAGAAATTCATTATTAATTTTCGACTTTTATTCGTAATTTTTGCTATTTCTGTTACTGAATATTGTTCTTTCAATTTTATTATAGCGTCAATTTCACACGCGTTCGATCTTTTGCCGCGAACTATTTTTGATAATGTTTCGCCTTTTTTGAACAAATATACAACACGAAATAATATAACGGGCTTTATAAGTCATGTTCCGAGGTTCACTGTAACTGGAAAGCGTATATTTACTGTATGTGCTAATTCATTAATACTTTTCGACTTCTATTCATAATTTTTGCTATTTTTGTCACCGAATATCGTTCTTCTTTCAATTTTATTATAGCGTCAATTTCACACGCGTTCAATCTCTTTCCGCGACCCATTTGTGATAATATTTCGCCTTTTTTGAACAAATGTAAAGCATGAAATAGTATCACGTACTTTATTAACTGTGTTTCGTGGTTGATTTTCGTAATTCGCGAACTTCGGTGTAACTGGAAAGCGTAGATTTAGTACATGTGCTAATTTATTATTACTTTTCGATTTTTATTCATAATTTTTGTTAGTTTTATCACCGAATATCGTTCTTCTTTCAATTTTATTATAGCGTCATTTTCATGTGCGTTCTATCTGTTCCTGCTACCCATTTTTGATAATATTTCGCCTTTTTGGACAATTGTACAACACGGAATGGTATCATGCACTTTATTAACTATGTTCCAAGGTTGATGTTCGCAATTCGCGAGCTTCGGTGTAACTGGAAAGCGTAGATTTACAGTATGTACTAATTCATTAATACTTTTCGACTTCTATTCATAATTTTTGCTATTTTTGTCACCGAATATCGTTCTTCTTTCAATTTTATTATAGCGTCAATTTCACACGCGTTCAATCTCTTTCCGCGACCCATTTGTGATAATATTTCGCCTTTTTTGAACAAATGTAAAGCATGAAATAGTATCACGTACTTTATTAACTGTGTTTCGTGGTTGATGTTCGCGATTCGCGAGCTTCAGTGTAACTGGAAATCGTAGATTTAGTACATGTGCTAATTTATTATTACTTTTCGATTTTTATTCATAATTTTTGTTAGTTTTATCATCGAATATCGTTCTTCTTTCAATTTTATTATAGCGTCATTTTCATGTGCGTTCTATCTGTTCCTGCTACCCATTTTTGATAATATTTCGCCTTTTTGGACAATTGTACAACACGGAATGGTATCATGCACTTTATTAACTATGATCCAAGGTTGATGTTCGCAATTCGCGAGCTTCGGTGTAACTGGAAAGCGTAGATTTACAGTATGTACTAATTCATTA
>CM052092.1:7402841-7428662 GCA_028453745.1 Agapostemon virescens
TTACTTTTCGACTTCTATTAATAATTTTTGCTATTTTTGTCACCCAATATCGTTCTTCTTTCAATTTTATTATAGCGGCAATTGCACACGCGTTCAACCTCTTCCCGCGACACATTTTTGATAATATTTCGTCTTTTTTGAACAAACGTACAACACGAAATAGTATCACGTACTTTATTAACTATGTTCCAAGGTTGATGTTCGCAATTCCCGAGCTTCGGTGTAACTGGAAAGCAACTGTGAACGATATTTCGTAAATCGTATACACTGCGTTACCGCTAAAAGAAACTATGTATCTAAATCAGCTGTTAACACGAAATATGGGAAAATATAAGAGCTACTTTTTTGTCCCGGAGTGTAACCTCAGTTTCAACTCCATAAAACGCTAACGTTCGAGTTGGTAGAAAGACATTTAGTTTTCGCGTTAAAATAGCTGCGACTGCGAAAGGTTAAATGTAGTTGCAAGTCGTTTGGCATTAATTTTCGACGCGCTCATGCATCGGAAAGGCACCGAGATCAATTCCTACGGAAATAGGAATGCGATCGACATTTTACGAACTGTTATAATTCGGTGTGACCCGGTCCTGCGCTTAGGTTGGTCAGGGCCGAGACGGTTAAACTTGCCGGGATCGATGATTGTCGCGGATAATTCGCACACAAAGTTGAATAATAATTCAATCTTGCCAATCTCCGAATAGAATGCCGCCCGCCTCATCGTACTCTTATTGTTCTCGAGAACCTGGCCCCATTCAGCCAGTCGGCGAACTAACCTTACGAATATGACTACGTCACTGCGACGCCAGTGTGTACATCCACAACAGAAACTACTGAAATCCTGACGTAAATACACAATGCCAAAGCTCATATTGCATAGAGGTTCAAGCGGCAGACACGGGGAGTTTGGTAATTTAACCGAAATCCAGACTCCTGTTCCATTCACCACCTAATAAAGCAAAAAGCCATTAATGCTATTGTTGCCCCGGCTTTTCGGTGTTTCCGAGGAATTTCGGTGGTTCGATGCTCCTTCTTCGAACTTCGATTTTAACGATACAATGCGCCTAGACGAGCCACCGGCTCCCGGCGAGAATACGATTTCCTCGCGTCCTCCGCTAATTTCCGAGGGAAATACGAGATAAGTCGCGATGGAAACTCGGTATTGCTATTTGAATGTTTCGCAGAGGGTCGCCACTATGATTCCTGCTACGAAATACATTTCTTTGCTCGGCTGATTCGATCAGCCGCCAAAAGATTTTTCAGATTTTCTTGATTAAATTCGTTTTCTTTTGGACGACAGTGTGCGACTGCTCTTGATCAGATTATTATCAGCATGTATTCGTGTACTTGCTTCTTTGTTTATTAGAAGCGATTTTTGTCAAAAAATATTTCCTGTATCATTTTGATCTTGAAATTATTACGTTTTGTCAATTAAATTAGTTTTCTTTTGAATTGAAGAGTGCAACTGCTTTTGATGAGACTATTGAATTGTAAAATGGATAAACGGGATCGGTTATGTTCAATATGTATTGAGCAGCCATTACTCTGTTTATTAGAATTGATACTTATTTTTTTTAAATTTGCCTATACGATTCTGATCTTGAAATTACAATATTTTGTTGATTGAATTAATTGTCATTTAGATTGAAGAGTGCAACTGCTTTTGATCAGATTATTAGATTGTATAATGGCAGAATAAGATCAACTGCGTTCAACATGTATTAGTCACTTGCTTTTTGGTTTATTAGAGGCGTTTTTTTGAAAAAATATTTCCTGTATTATTTTGATCTTGAAATTATTATGTTTTGTTAATTAAATTAGTTTTCTTCTGGATTGAAGAATGAAACTGCTTTTGATGAGACTATTGAATTGTAAAATGGATAAATGGGATCGGGTATGTTCAATATGTATTGAGCAGCCACTACTCTGTTTATTAGAATTGATATTTTTTTTTTTTAATTTTCCTGTACCATTCTGATCTTGAAATTACGATATATTGTTGATTAAATTAATTTTCTTTTGAATTGAAGACTGCGACTGCTCTTGATCAGATTATTAGATTATACAATGACAGAATAAGATCAACTGCGTTCATCATATATTAGTCACTTGCTTCTTTATTTATTAGAAGCAATTTTTGTGAAAAAATGTTGCCTATACAATTCTGTTCTTGAAATTGTAATGTTTTGTCGATTAAATTCGTTTTCTTTGGGATTGAAGAGGGCGACTGCTTTTGATGAGATTATTAGCTTGTCAAATAGCTAAATGGGATCAGTTATGTTTAACATGTATTAGCCAGCCTCTACTCTGTTTATTAAAATTGATATTTATTTTTTTTTTAATTTTCCTGTACCAGTCTGATCTCAAAATTACGTATTTTGTTGATTAGATTAATTTTCATTTAGATTGAAGAGTGCGACTGCTCTTAATGAGATTACTGAATAGTAAAATGGCAGAATGAGGTCGGTTGTATTCAATATTTATTAGTCAGGTGCTGCTTCATTTATTAAAAGCGATTTTTAATGAAGAAGATGCAAGTTCCATTTTTACCATCTATTTTTACCAAATAGTCGTTTCTTCGTTTATTAAAAGCGACTGTTCGTAAAAAAGATTATTAAAACAGAATTTAGGAAATTTTTATCGAATTCCTACTTTTACAATTGGAAATTTGCAGAGAAAATTAAAATTCAATAAGGTGTTGAATGTGTACATTGCACGTTTATATTCCATGAATTTACGATTTCGATTTTCACGGTTTTGGAATGTACTCCAAAAATGTTTGAAGACTTTAAAATTATTGAACAGATAACTGTGAATGTTCTTCCGTCGAATAGCAGCCTCGAATTACTCTGTAATATGCAAAGTTATGTTTGATATCGACATATCGGATAACTGTTAATGTTCAGTAATTTGTCTAGAATTACGGTAAAGTGGAGGTACAAGTGCTAATTGAAAGTAATATTTAAATAAGAAAATTATCAAGAAAATCAACAGTTGGATATCGGTGATTCAAATATAAAATTTTAAACTTCTCTTGAAATTTTAAATATTCTTGAATCTTTAAACATTCAGATTTGATTTAAATTTTAAGGTAGATATATGATAAAAATTGCTTAACTACAGTAACGAGACACGTACACGAAGGCACTTTATAAGCATGAATATCCAGCTCGTTAATAATTAACTAAAAATGTCCATGGATATAACACACTGTCCGTTTTCTTGATCAAAGACTACGAAAGAATAAAAAGAACCTGCATAATAGCATAATGCATAAAATTTACAGATTAATTGCAAATTCTCAGCCGAATAAACGATACGGGTGATTTATAAGGGTGTAGCTAAGAATTCCAAAATAACAAGAAATCTGCAGTATCATTTTTTAAAGATGAAAATAATGCAGCCATTTAATAAAGAACCTTTCCAAAATGTTGGAATGTTTCAAGACGCAAAGACAAGACGCGTAATGATTCCAGAATCCAAAACCATAACCTCTTTTGGTCGTGCTATGAAATGCAACCATACTATCTAGACAATTTAAGAAATGATTATTAGCTTGTAAAAATTGTAAAATTCAAAATCAGAATCCTACTTGATTTTGCTGTACAATCGATATGTAGACAATTCAAAACAAATGATTCTAAAATCCTGTAAAACCCAACTACTATACATAGACAATTCATTGTATGATTATAAAATTCAAGAGCACATGGCCAACAAAATAAGTCTAGAAAGTCTAAACGCGCCAAAATAGGTATTTCAAACAATGACAATAATCCACCTGATCGTGCTATACAATCCAAACCCGACCCCTAGACAAAACACATAAGTATTCCAGAATCCAAACCATACTTGTCCCATACAATTTAACAAATGCTTCTAAGCTCACAGGGCGAACTTAACGATAAACCTAGAAGCCAACCACGTGAAAATAAATTCCCGAAAAATGTCAAGGTCCCTCTTTCAATCATACCCTAAACTCGGAGATACCGGGGTAACTAAAAACCACGATTGCGAGGAGCGTATCCAACGGCCATTAAACACTCTCGGAGACACAAGCAAAAACTCCGGGGTGTTTCTCTATCGTGAGAATCTGCTCGGGCCGTTCATTAGCACACTGATTGTCCGTAACAATGGCGATGATGGTTGATCAGAGCGTGCCGGAAGGGAAATCGGGTTTCGGGTATCAGAGATCGGGGGCGATCGTCGTGTAAAGACTTGTAAACCAGCCATGCCGCAAGCCGAGGGTGGCCGTTGTGGAAGTGGCCGCAGATAAACACAAATGCCACGGAGCGGTTTAGATGGAAGTAGCCTAACCTAGGAACGCTTGCGCGGCTTTAGGCTTACACCACTGGGCTTAGACGCGGAGGGAATAGGAGGTGAGCGGAACGGCAGGAGAAGGGATCGGGGTGTTCTTCTTATCGGGCCGAGAAATATATTGAGTTCCGGTTCGCGTTACGTACGATCTGAAACCTCATATAGTAGGCGTGTTCGCGTAATTAAGCCGCAAGAGATTTGCATACGATCCGACAGATACACACCGTCGTCGTCGTCGTCGTCGTCGTCGCGTCGTTCGCGTGGTTGCAAATGCCATCCCGGCGAGAAGAAACTGCTATGCCCGTAGCTTCTGCCAGACAGCCGGGCTCTGTTAAACATGTTTTTGCAAGGGTGTCGGAACGTAAAAATTCCTCAATCTAATGGAAGTTCGCCGCAGCGACGACGGCCGGATGTAATTAACGCGGAAACGTCGCCGGGGACAGTGCGAACCGTTTAATTGGATGGCTGGAATTGTAAGAAGCTTCGTGGGCCAACTGCATTCTGACCTTTTTGCGAACATGTAATTCCCTTTGTATGATGTAATTAGTGTAGCCCCGGAACCTTTTTCCACCGACGTAACTGGATCGCCAGGACTCGAGAGGATTTTTTAAAAGCCGCTCCTCGAATGCTGTCTTCGACGTCCGCTACTTGGTTCCCGACGTTTAGATCATTGATGCCGAACGATCCTGTTGCCACAATTTATAAATAAATACGAAACCAGAATTTTTCGTATAGAAAATACACGTTTCTTGCACGAGAATGGTAGCTGTATATTTTTCCCATTTTTTGGACAATTTGTGGATTGGAATTTTTGTGGGGAATCAATCCCTATGAGGGGGTTGATGACGCGGTTCGACGGTAAAATTCCAGTTTCATATTTACAGGATTTCATATTTGCTTGGAATACGTAGTAGAATTGTTTTTAAACGTTAAACGTTAACTAATTAGTTCATAGACGAGTGTATAGAAGTTCTGAACATTTCAAAATAGCCTAAAGAATTAAATTGTAATTTTTTTGTAAAATTTTGCAGATGTTTAGTGGATCGTTTGTCGGACGCGTGCACGGTTGTGCGTATTTTCAATGGGAATAAATAACGTAGAAACCCATGCAACGACTCTGGAAATAAAATCAATGCATTACCCAGATGCTGGGTGGAAACGGTATTGTACGGTAAATTAGCATTGCCGACGCAAATATACAGCGGCAAACATGCGAAACGCTCGTGCGAAACGCTAAGAACGTTATAACGATATCCTATAGTATAATAACTTCGGTGTTTGTTCCGTCTGAAACTAATATTGTATTTTTGAAAGAGAAATCGAACAATGAAGTTGTGCGGAAACGAAAACTAAACTTGTGTAATAGCGGTCGAAACTACGAGCTTGAGTACCGAAGCGTAGGTTTCCTAGCAAAAAAGAAAAAAAAGAAAGTCGAGTTTCGCAGGAAAACTTTGGAAGAGCGGAATTTTTAGAATTCTGTCAGTGCTTAGCCGGATGGATATTTAGGTCACCTTTTTTCTAGGGAATCGATCAATGAATGATGTAAAAAGGGTAGCGAGTTGTGAAACCGCTGAAACCTACGCCGTTGTAGGACTAAAACAGTCGAAAAGCCAGCTGATCGAGTGTGTTCGATAAGAGAACTGCTTTCTGCCAGGGAAAACTTTGAATCCGAAGCTTTTGTGACCTAGAACGCAAATTTTCCTTGCAAATGATGAAGGAACGCTGAATTGGCCACAATTTGAATTATGGAAATGGAAAATTGAACAATAAAACAAGTTTCTTTATGCATAATCTTCGGAATTTGTACTCTGTAATGAAGCATGGATTTCTTAATGGTAATCCGGTGTTGAATTGAAATTTGTACATTCTAAAAATTACTGATGTTATAAATTGTTAATTTTGATGGAAGCTATATTTTTCCTCATTTTTTAAAATCTCCTTATAATAAAGGAAAAACGAAATTCTTTTCATTAAGTAATTCAAGTAATCAAGTAATGGATCTCTCGAATAGGTGAAATATCGAATATTAACCCTAGCAGTTCAATGGCTCCTGTGAGGCAACACTAAAAATTGCCGAGTTATTATTCAAAACAATTTTTACATCACTTTGTGTTTGCATTTAATAAGTTCGTAAAAATTGAAGAATTACACTATGAGTAACATTAACGAAGTTTATATACGCGACAGGAAGTAAATGGAATTATTTTAGGTTAACCCTAAGCACTCTAATGGCTCCTCCCAGACAACGCTCAAAAATTGCCATAATATTATTCAAAACAATTTTTACATCGCTATGTTCGCGTTTAAAAAATCGGAAAAAATTGAACTGTTGCGCGTACGAGTAATAAATTTTATATACAAGAGAGGAAACGAACCATCTACAATAGAACTATTTTAGGTAAAAAAATGTCTCAACTTCTGGAGTTAAAATGGCTCGGAGTGCAAAGTGTTAAAATGACGAATGCAAATGAAAAAGTATCGAGAAATAAATTGGCAAAATAATTTTCTATCATCGTTTCCGAATCGAACCCGGAAGAAACCACGGCCGTCAGTAAAACTGGGACACCCGGTACACGTTTCCAACAAGTGTTATTCACAAAGCACCGAACGCGCAAACACAGTAGCCTAATTCGGGGCTGCACAGCGCGACGAAGCGAGAACCAAGCTGTTGCGTTCCAAGCAAACTCCAAGCAGTCGACCGTCAACCCTCGAAAGCACACACGAGCCGAAGGTATCGTGGCTGAAAAGTGTCCCCATCAAAATTCGAAACGGTCCATCGATTCCCGTAGGATTAGAACACGGTATATAGAATAACGTTTCCTCGTTAAAACCGTGATTTTCCTAATTCTGCCAATGTCAGTTAAGAGCAACGCTGAACACACATACTGAATTTTTGCATAAATAACGTTTCATGCAATGCTTGCATGTACAATACAAAATAAACGAAATATACAGTATTAAGTACAATGTTTTAACTGTCCAAAAAATTTTCAACGATTTTAATATCATTATTTTGACACATTTGCATCCGTAAACGGAATATTCCGTACATCGCGATCGTCTTCTATCACCGAGCGCGAAATATTCCGCATATGAAACATTTCACGTTTGTTTGGCAATCTGTGAGCATCTGATCTATTTTCACTGCATTCTTAGCACTTCGCTAGCCGGAGAACTAAAGATAGGATATTCAACAATTGCGTTGTAACAAAACGAAGCTTAAAACATTGCTTTTACATTGTAACTTGCAACGAAATTATTAGATAGCGTTACTTAGGACGCATAAGAAATTGTTCACGTTTGTTTATCAATCTGTGCACATCTGATCCATCTTCATTGCATTTTTCGCCAACCGGAGGCTTGAATATAGGACTTTTAATAATTGCGTTGTAACAAAACGAAGCTTAAAACACTGCTTTTACATTGTAACTTGCAACGAAATTATTAGACAACATCACTAAACACGCATATGAAACATTTCACGTTTGTTTGTCAATCTGTGAACATCTCATCTATTTTCATTGCATTCTTCGCCAACTGGAGGCTTGAAGATAGGACTTTTAATAATCCCGCTGTAACAAAACGAAGCTTCAAACATTGCTCTTACATTGAAATTTCTAACGAAATTACTAAATAACATTATTTAGGACGCCTCGTCGATTCACAATGCAAATTCCTGTCAACGTTGAGAGATCCATCAAGAAATTTTAAAACAAATAAAAATTGAAAAAATAAAATCTATGTCGTAAGGTGCTCTCATTACCTTCTTGCACTTTCTATATCATCATTAACGTTGGTAGAAACGAGTATGTAACGTAAAAATTTATTTAACACGTTGAATGCCACGGTGGTCACCGGTGACTGGCACCATTGCGCCGTTCAAGAATGATGATTATTAAATTAATTTCATTGAACATCGATTTATTATTGTAGAAGTTAACCAGATTGTAATATGACATTTAAGATTTATTATACACTAACTAATAATTCCCTTTAATTACACTGATTACTTCTACGAATGAGATGAACATAACCTGTCTGAAGTATAAAAAATTCGCTCGGCATGCAACGTGTTAAAAACCGTACAAATAATTCCGTCATCCAAATATGGATGACGTATCAGTGAAAGTGTTAAAAAGACTCTGAAATAATCGGCGAATCGGTAAAGTGTTAAGTAGAGGCATGCTGCAAATGGGATAAGGGGATGAGAGTAGTATACCGGATGATTCATAAAACGAGAACCCGGCGGCCAGCCGATCGATGTAAGTCCGAAATATAAAATTCCGGGGGACGACATCTGCCGCGTCCATTAGCTCATGATATCAGGTAATCATTAGCGGGGGCCAACATGTAGAATTTACTGGCTCGTTAGTGCGACGTGCCCGAGTACATATGTGCGGGGGCGTGCGCTCGCGAGAACCCCCGCGTGCAATAGTGCATATACATATGCCGACGGCATTTACAAACGCAGACGTCGCACTGCACCATTTCTCCGGGCTATAAAGTTTCTTAATTTATACTTGTCGATACCGTTGACCGAGTAAAACCCGTTTGGGGAATACGTTTAGGAGCTAACGCAAAAAAATAACGGGGTACCGTAGAGGACGCAGAGAAAGGAGAGAAAGGAAAGAATGGAGAAGTGCTCTCCAATTATTCTTAACCGGGCGCACTTTATCGAGGAAATATTCGAGCCACTTCGATATCCGTGTTTCAACACTCGACGAGCAACCGAGGGAAACGCGGAAAACGCTTCGACGGACTGCGGAACTTCGTCCGGTCCTTCGATTAGTCTAGCGGACGCTGTTTATAGTACTTTTTAGAAAAAAAATAATAAGAATACGTATAAGCAAATTTTTAGCCATCTTTTTTGATAATTTTAGCGATCTCGAATTCGTAGATTGAATTTCGCTTGCGAATCCTGCTTTGCTTGCTCGCGATGAAATTTATGTGACGTAGTTGCGATTAATTAAGTCTGTTTCACATAAAAATCGTAGTTAACCGCTTGCTCTAGAACATCGTGTCAGATAACGAGTCTGGCTCGTGTTGAAGGTTTCGAACAAAGTGTAACTAATATATATTTTGGGCTTTTCTAAAAAGAAAGTCTCTTACGTCTTCTTAAAAAGAAAGTCTCTTTCACCTTTCTAAAAATCATCTGAAAAGACGAAATCAAATTTTGTTCTTTTGTAATCAATATTTAAGCATCGAAGTAGATGTACTAATATAAAAGATATGAATCGTTTTTTCACCTCTGTAACATTGTTATAAAACACCAATAAATGTGAATAATATTCTATTTATTTATTGTTAACCTCTTGCTACATTATAACTAGTCAAGCTCGTGTTGAAGATTTCAAACAAACTCTAACTAATATATATTTCACGTTTTTCTTAAACGAAAGTCTTCTTTACGTCTTTCTAAAAATCATCTAAATAGACGAAGTCAAATTTTGTTCGTTCCTAATCATTATTTAAACATCGAAATAGATGTACTAATACAAAAGATATAAATTGTCTTTTCATCTCTGTAACATTGTTATAAAACACTAATAAATGTGAATAATATTGTATTCGGTTATTGTTAACCTTTTGCCATATTATAACTAGTCAAGCTCGTGTTGAAGATTATAGCAAGGCCTAACAAACATATATATAATAATTAAGTTTTACTAAAAATTAAATCTCTTATGTTTTTTCTAAAAAGAAAGTCTCTTATGTCTTCCTAAAAAGAAAGTCTTTTTCGTCTGTCTAAAAATCGTCTAAAAAGACGAAATCAAATTTTGTTCAATTGTAATCAATATTTAAGCATCGAAGAAAATATAGCACTTTAAAAAATGTATAAATTATCTATACCCTCGTGCAGCATATTTAGTGACGTTAAGAAAGTGGTGTAACAAGGGATTAATCTACTTCACAATGTGCGATTCGTTCAAAATCATGTTAAAAGAGATCGTATAAAAAAGAAATTGATTATACAGACTCAATACATATTCTGCCATTATAATTCTCTAGTCATACACCATGATCTTCAAAAAATTATGAAACAATCGTCGACCGGAAATGCGATAACGTTGTAAATAGCAGATCACGAAACGGGAAGTTTCTCGCCGGAAATTTTTACCAAAGGATCGCGCGTTTTTAAATGTTGTTTCTTCAGTTAGTCTCTTTCTGCTCCGGGGGAAATGTTCGTTAATGTGGCCGCGGAAACATCGGCCAGTTTGTTTTTCCTTTTCGGAAACACGTTTTTCGCGGGTCGAGTTTCCGTAGCCGTTGGATAGTTTGGTTTTGGCGTGGCACGGGATAACGCTCGTGCCGCGAGCATTGACCGTCTCCCTGGATACAAAATAAGTTATTGTGGTACTTGATTATGCTTTGAAGTAAATTCTGGAAAACTAATTTAATGGGAGAATGAAAACACGCAATTATGTTACGACCCCGTCGAGTTATATGGTAATGAGCGGCTTTCGAAATTGCCGAGCTCCCCCCCCCCCCCCCCGGCGGGCGTCGTCTTGCTTTATCGCGACACACGGTTGTTGTAAACAAAACCCCGTTCCACGTCTTTTCACAACCGTTAACGCGAGCTTGTAATTGTTAAAACTAGGATTTCGATGGGAATCGAACATCGATTCGAATCGAATATTCCTTCCGTGGCTTTGTCGATTTTAGTTAGCTTTGATTTTCATTTGGTTAACATTAATTCTATTTAGGCGGTTTAACGTTGATTATTTACCATCGATGTACACCGATTATATTTCATTCTATTA
Organism: Agapostemon virescens; assembly: GCA_028453745.1. Taxonomy (NCBI): domain Eukaryota; kingdom Metazoa; phylum Arthropoda; class Insecta; order Hymenoptera; family Halictidae; genus Agapostemon; species Agapostemon virescens. The sequence continues at coordinate 7,413,914 of CM052092.1, forward strand.
ATTATCCGATTACATTCAGAGTGACACTGGCTGCGTTCACTTGACATTGATATTGTTACATTCCGCTCACCCGTTTAATATTGCGAATTCTACTGGTTCCTGTTTGTCGCGTGCAGATCTATTAAATATTAACTATGAAAATCCGTCTACGGTTTTTGTACGTGACACAAATTGATCGGAGCAGAATATTTCAAGAATTATTTAAAAATACTGTTTGCATTATTTTCCACTTGTTAATATGATTCAGGAAATAAATAAACATATATATTATTCATGTATCTTGCAGTGACCGAAGGCGAGTCTTATACTGCATAATTATAAATTTAATGCATACGAAAGCAGAGTACAAAATTTTATATTAACATCAATGAAGACCGACGTTACGAGATTATAGAATTTTATGCAAATTCAACTTCAACTTTGTATTTTCAGTACAAGTTCAACTGGTTGTTATAACATAATTATGAAATACCTTTAGTTGAAATATTCATAAAACGCGTTGCCTTACGCAAATTAACAATGGAACTACCGGACGAGTCAAAATGACGTTGAATATTTCTTTATCACAGTTATTTAAATTATTTCTGTTTCATTAAAACACATATTAACATAAAAGTTTTATGAAAATTGAGCGAAAGCAATCTTGTCGTTATTATAAAATATTTTAGTCTAGTTTAATGCTCGGTAGCTCTAGTGTTAAATGATAGTGTTTGTTTAAGGTTTGCGGGATTTTTAAATGTATTTGAAACGTATTTGATTATTTCCATTAGTCGCATCTTTACAATTTCAAGAGTTCTTAAAATAAAAACTTTCAGACGGATACCACCGTGGTTGGTACGTTTATTGTTGAGTAATATTATCTTGTAACAATTATTTTCTAATGTCTATTGTTTATATTGAATATTTTTGTCTGTAATACACGTATAATATTTAAACACAATATATTTCCCAGTACTCAGTAATCAGCCACGTCTGGAGCTTTTCTAGAGCACCAAACAAATGCAACCATTTACGATTTAATATCGAAAGTGGGCGGAGGATAAAATAAAATTGTCTAAACGAAAGCGACACGGTTCAGGAAGAAATTTTTTTTTCCCGCCCAACATCCGTTCTAATTTTACGCAAGAAAAAGCAAATACCGGGAGGCTCACTCGCTCGCAGTTTGTTATTCTGTTTCTCGCAATGTTGCGTCACGAGAATGCAAATATTGTTGTATCGTGAAATTTAAACACTACTCCCCCAAATAGACAGAGCACTCGTTGAAGACTAGGCTGGTTGAACGCTGGAAGAAGATAAATGTAAGTTTCGCATGTAGTTTCGAGGGCGTCCCGGCTCTGAGAGAGCCGAGAAAAAGCCGGACTGGATAAAACGCCGATAAGACTTTGCACACCTTGCAATTAAGATCGTCTGATGTATTCGAACCGGTGGTTTTATCTCTGCGAGCGGAACGGAGGCGGAACGACTTGTGTCGGATTTTGTCTATTACGCGGCGGTGTGTTTTTTCGAAATAGCTACACAAAATTTGGTTTTTTAACGTTTGCTATTAGAGCATAATTGTTGCGTATACGTCACTGTGTTAAATGTCGTTTAAAAGTTTTTAATACATCGATGGGGTAGCGAGATGTACGTTGTCAAAATTTTAAAAATATCCTGGTTTGTAATGTCACACAAACTGGACCATGTTTAACGTATCAAGATGTATTTATTTTAGAAAATTCAATGTTGCAATTTTTTATTAATATAAATTATTTGTGGTGCATATATTGCTGCCTTACATGTCGCTGGAGTTATTTAAAAATTATGATTAGGTATCGAGATATACCTCATCAAAATTATAAAAATATCCTGCTTTGTAATGTCTTACAAATTGGACCATGTTTAACTGGTCAAAATGCGTTTATCTGAAAATCTGTGAAGGTTGCAAATTTTTATTAGTATAAATTATTTATTGTGCATATGTTGCTGTATTAAATGTCGCTGGAATTGTTTAAATATATTGATTGGGTACTTAAATATAGGCGAACAAAGTTGTGTTTCATGTTTCTTGGCCTCTTAAAATTGGAATATGTTTAAGATGTGTCAAGAATCGTTTACCTTAAAAAGGTAAATGCAGCAACATTTTCGTAGCATAGCGATGTACATACATCAAATGTCGCTTGAATTATTTAAATATATTGATTGCTCTGATTAATACCAATGTTGGCGAACAAAGTTGACTTTCATGTTTCTTGACGTCCTAGAATTGGAACATGTTTAATGTGTCAAGAATCGTTTACCTTGAAAGAGCAAATGCAGCTGCTTTTTGCTAGCAAAGCAAATGTGTTGTACATATATTAGTGCATCGAATGTCGCATCAAAGTTTACAGTATATTTATTAATATATAGATCATCAAAAATATTTACAAAATATTCATTAATATCGTTGAAACTTTACCATGTTTAATGCGTTAAAAATAGTTTAATTTGAAACGGCAAATTTTACAACATTTTACTAGTAAAGAAAATTTGTTGTATACATATATATTGCTGCATCAAATATAACTTAAATATTTCAAGTATAATTTATTAGATACCAATATATAGGCCATCAAAAATATTTACAAAATATTATTTAATGTCGTTGAAACTTTACCACGTTTAATGCGTTAAAAATAGTGTAACTGGAAAAGGTAAATGCAACAGCATTTTGCAAGTAAAGAATATTTGTTGTACATACGTTACTGCACGATAAAATGGTTAAAAATTTTAAGAGACGCCTTCTTGTTATTTTTATAAATGAACAGAAAATAGTTATTTTTAGTGCTCCGTAAACCTAACGTTAATAGATATACATATCTATATACCGACTCTATTTGCAAACTAGTTACACTGTTTTAGTACAGCTACTTTTCTTTGGAAGATAATGTGTACCGCTGATGCAAATCCGGATACATCTCTACTCCTAATGGAAATACGAGCAGCGTAGCAACGCAATCGTATTTCTCGTAGAACAAAGATGCCTGCACGTTTTACACGGCTAGCGCACACCGCGTTTTCTGCTAATCTTTCCGGATCACAATCCGCTCGAAAGTCGAGGGTATTTGTTAAGAAGATTATTCGGTCTCGACGCGAAAATTTTTCTCTTCGGCGTTACACGCTGCGCCAAAATTTGTAATCCCGTTGACTTATCGCTTGAAACAAATTGCTTTTTTGCTTAAATTATTATGCGAGGTCACCGACACGGCCACCTGAACCCCATTCCTCCAACGTTACGTCTATTAAAACAGACGATCTTTCACTTTGAACATCTCGATACATTTGGAAAAGCTAACTTCAATATTCCATTTAATTCGCACTCGAAATATTATTTTACTTTCTAAGTCGGCATTTAGCCGAATGGGCTTAGCAATTTTATTTTTATTACACTGCGGGATGCATTTTAAACATACTAGGTATATACATATGAAACTGTAATTTACAGGCGACACTAAAAATTCCCTTACTGTTATTTTAAATAATCTATAAATCGTTATGCTTGCATTTACGAAGTCGGTAAAAATTGGAATGTTACACTCGCGAGTGACAGTAATAAATTTTACATTCACGAAAGGAAATGAACCATGTACAATGGAACTGGTTTAGGTCAAAAACATGTTTCGATTTTTAAATTAAAGTTGCTTGGAGTGCTAAGGGTTAATGTACGAGAATCCACAAAATTTTCAAGGTCGATTTTCCCGAAAAGTTTGTCCCCAAAGTAAAGAAAATGTGTTCCGAATTTTAATTTTCAAGAAAAATTGCCACTATTTCGAGACTCCTTCGAATATAATACTATTTTACATATACCGGCACGATTTCGAACGAAATGAACAATTCGCTATTTGAAATGGTATTTTACCGAGCTGCGACGCGAAACGTGTTCGCAAATTTGAGCAAGTTTGTCGAAGATCGACGTGCTCGCGGCCGGGCTCGAGAAGTCGTTTCGTGATTTCTGTGGAATCACTAGGTCGCGTGAACACCGTAATATAAATTTCTCTTTTTGAATGTAAGACGCGGCTGGCCCGAAAGTTGCGTAGTTTCAGGGACGGGGGAGAGTAGGAGGGTTGGACCGACGCAAGTTCGCAGCGTCGCGACGGCGGCGTCGGTGTCGGCGGCAGCGGCGATTCGATTAGAGTCACCGCGCGATAGTACCAACTTTGGTTACACCGTCTTCAAGTTGAATTCGCTCGAGTTTAACTTGCTCGATTATCTTTGAGGCTTGCCAAAGTGCTCCGCGGAGAAGTGAAATTTCCTGGCGATCCCTGCCGGAGCGTTTCACCCCCATCCCGCTCCGTCGCCCCGCCCTCGCCCGAAAAACACCCTGAGAAAAGAATCGTCGCCCGGAACAGTGTTTCAACGATCGCCGATCGAATTTCCATTTGCGCGAAGTCGAATCCGTCGTGTCAATCGAACGAGTATCAATTGCGACTGCTGAACTCGTCTTAAGAATGTTTACCTGCGACGGAACAAGCGCATCAATCAGGGTTGACGATGACTAGGTGGAGCAGCGCGATCGCAGGTGGTTGTCGTGGGTTTTCCTCCCACCTGGCTGCAAGATGTCGCATGTAGTTTCGGCGGTTTATGACAATGGAAAAGTAGAAATGTCTTGGCTTAAAATATACCGAGTGGCTAAATTAAATCTATGGGAAAATGTGTATGTTTTGTAGCAGTTTGATGACGCCAGGCCACACTCAAGTTTGATGTCTCGGCAAAAATTTAGAGAGGATTATCGTTTGTTTCGATCTCTGCAAAACTACCTTGAAGGTAATAGGTTGCATTCGAAAAAGGACTGTGAAATTACTTGGCCAATTTTTTAGCCGATAAATGACAGAAATTCTATTCCGATGGGATTATGGCTCTACCCCAAAAATGGCAAAAGCTCATAAATAATAATGGCCAATATTTACTTGAGTAAATTTCGTTTCTAATAAAAGAATCATTTGATCAAAAAATGACAAAAATCTCCGAATACTTTTTCGACTATCCAATATTAATTACGTGTTCTTCGAGTTACGTTCATCCCCCAGAAATATTTGAAATACCGTCAACGAAAATTTCAATATTTTATTTCATGTATTAGCAAATTAGAGCATGTTAACCAAAATCAGAATATATTCGCTTTCGATTATTAAAGTAAATGTATTTCATTTCCGGAAATTATACTGTTTATTTAAAATGGTATTTCGTTTGAATTGGGGAACGACTATGTGAAACATTTATTTACAACATTTTACTCAACTCTGGTTCGCGTTTATCGCGATTACGCTACTTTTACTTCACGTAAACGCTCATGACACGTATATTTTTATTATAGATTGCGGATGTGCACGCATTAAATCCTGTTGATCCGAAATTTGTTTCATCCTGCTCGTACTTCTATCGAGAGTGTAGCTTTTAATGAAATTCTGGTGTGATTAATTCAAATTGGAACCATAAATGTTATAAAATCTTATTCGATAGCAAAATCGAAACGTTCTTCATTTGTTTCAGTACATTGGTCACAGATGTCTATTACAAGAACTTGCTTTCATCATGAACTTATTTCTAAATATTTGTTTTCTTAAGTTACATAATATTTTGTTAAACATGTTCCACAAAAAGGCTTCTTGCAGCCTGTACAAATAATTTTCAGTTCATGTTTTGTTGTCACATAGCAAAATGAACTCGTGAATAATTTTTTGGGAAACGTTGTTTTAAAAAATAATTAATAAATAAGCCTTTGGACAATGATAGAATAATCTTCTGAAAAGTTAGCGTTCCTAAACTGTCGACTCCACAATGCCAGACTTGCCATAATTTAAATCTCGGATTTTAATTATTTTCAGCCGTTCAATGCGAATGCTCGCTAACAAAAGAAACACGCGCATAAAATATTAATCAGAGAAATGTCTGAAATAAATTTTCCATAAAATAAACTAAAATAACATAAAAAAACATAAAATAAACCATAAAATAAAAATACATAAACCGGAGACTCGCAGCGATGGATAGAAAATTAATATTTTACTGGATGGATCCACCAGTTTGGATATCAGGAGGCTATTACTGAAAACTTCGTACCGGAATTCGATAAAATAATACAGTTGTAAAAACTTTATAAGAGAAACGGTCATATATCCTCAGACCGAATTGACAGAACTGTCTGACTGTCTATCAGCCTCGCCAGAGTCAAACGGACAAAGAGCCTGGAAAAATAATTGTAAAAAATCGGCATTTCACTTTAGGTGACAGCTATTCCGTGAAATTCTTGTGTGTTTCCCATAGTTTATTCTAGCGTCGCAGGTGATCGCGCGTGTGTGCACATTAATCAAATTAAACGAGATAATGCTGTATCGACTGCGGAACAAAGGGGAACCGCTTGTTTCTTCGGACGTGCTATAGAAAACACACATAATGCCCTGTCCGATCGCCTCGTCGATCGAATTAAAATTTTGTTAGATCGCCGTACACTTAGGATGATTAATAATTGGATGAATCCTGGAGGAAGGGTGATACTTTCGACTCATCATCGTATCTAAGAGCCTGAGTCATCTGACAATTTCCTTGCTATTCTGGGCGAGGCTAGATCATAATCTAGTAAATGCACCACGATGTTACGCCGCAATTCCATGCCAGTTGCCGAATACTCAATATCCTCGGCAGCATAACTCCCCGTTAATAAAGTGACATCGCGTGGTTACCAAACACTATGTGTTTCAACTGATTAATCTCCGCCCATCGCGGTTGAAACTTCCTCTGCTGACGATTCTTTTCACTTCACACGGAAAAATCGAGTTTAGAAAAATCGTTTCGCTCAGGATTTTCTAATAATCGATTGGATGTCATTTTTAAAACCTTCCTTTTTCAGTGAATTTTTATTTTATAGCCTCAACTCAATATTTTAGGCCACGTCTAGAGGCAGTGGCAGTCCCAAAAATGCTTATTTATTTATGTCTTTTCGATTATATCATAGTTGCACAATTACGGGAAGAGAGCGCTGGCAAGCGTCGCGCGAATGTCTCGATAACTGGTAATATTCGCTAAAAACGGAAGTCGTGTTCGCATTCGGTGCGTCGAAACGAAATGACGTATAGCAGGTGCGAAAATCTTGATAGGGCAATTCGAAAGTCTTACCGAACATTGTCCCCAGTCGTTTAAACCGGAAAATGAGCAAACACTCTGCCGTACACCGACGTCATTCGATGTCTAAAGTTAGACATAGATACCCGGTTTTCCACCCAATTCAAACAGCCCGGAATCTTCTACAAACTAATGATTTCACCCTTGACTCAGCCACAAACTCTCATCCTGGAACTCTCATGCTTGCAGAGTCGTACTCGAACCTTATCCTCGCTGCTTCGTCCTCGAACCATGACCTCTCGCTATACTAGCCCTTACCGATCCTAAACCTTCTCTAGTTTACCAACACTTCTAGTTTAGAGACCTATGCCAGTTACGGTAATGTCTTGATATATGTGAAAACTTTGCCACCGAAATGTCACTTGTATAGTCTGCAGATAGCGTTGCTTGATCTCTCGTTGTTGAGCGTTGAACCTGGAAAAGTATACAAAAACGTTGTCTCTAGCGAGAAAACTCTTTCTATTTTTAATTGTATTTTTCTGCAATTTGCGCCGCCATGTTTACGAAATTTTTCGAATCGAAGCAACAGGCTACATTAGTCTGCTTTTAACTGGCCAATCAACAACCTTAAAAATCCCACAAAATCAAAGTAATTTATTGAACGAAGCAACAATTGAAAATTCAAAATGTATGACGCAAAGTTATCCATCAACCTTCTTCTACTCTCCAGATCATGACTAAATTTAGTGCAACGAATATAATACTTAATATCTTGTGGCTCATCGTTTACGCTTAACAACAGCCATCATTTTTTTAATAGTTTTTTGTTTTTAATTGTTAAAATCAACACACGTGTATTAAGATGTACTAAGATGTTAAGAAATCGATTCTTCACAGGATCGTAAAGAATACTACGTCTTTTTCCGCATTTGCATGGAGAAAGATCTTTTCGAATCCGTTGAAATTAATTAATAGTTATAGGCGTTCGGAGAATGCGACTCGCCGTTGCTAGATATCGATAATCGAATCTTTAAAGGCGTTTTTCTGGAAATGGTTGTCACGATATCTCAAGCTTTGCTGGAGATGAAAAGTGGGAAAGTATTTCAGGCTCCATTTGCGACAATATATTTGAAAATTCAGTAGAAATTGTGAGTATTAACCCTCGGCACTCGAATGGTGACTATGAAGCACCAATTAAAATTACCACACCACTATTCAAAACAATTTCTGTGTCACTATGCTTGTACCTAAGAAAATCCTAAAAATTTAACTGTTTGTAAAGACGAGTACTAGTAAAAAAACCCTATATGTATAATACTTTTCTTGTAGAATAAAAATATCCTAGATCAAAGGAAATGCTTTGAGTTTTTGAGTTAAATCAGCTTCGAGTGTAAAGGGTTAAAATCTCTATCTTTTTACTAGTATTTTACGATATTACGACTTAGGCATTTTAGACTTCGTTTTCTCTTACATTCGATCATTCTTCGTTAGCAACGGACCACCTTTTTCGGAAACGTACTTCATACTTATCTAATATCGATTATTTTTACTTGAAAGAATCGTTCAACAACTCCCTTGAAAAAATTCCGAAACATCGCACAAAGGCAGCGTGGAAAATTAGAATTCTTAAAAATGAATGGCAAATGCTTAAAAATTAAAAGGCCATTCTGAGCCGCGCGCCAACGGACAGAATTGCGAATGCGTTGGTAATAATGTTTTCCACGAGCGTCTCGAGAACTTGCCAATTCCCGCCAAAAAGCGAAAGTTCCATTCGTATTTAACACGTCGAGACGGATATAATGACGTATTGTAGGCACCGAAAGCTCGGGGGAGGGGGGTGAGAAAGGGGGAAGGGGCAATTATAAAGTTCAGGGTACCGTTGTTACTACTCGAGGATGAGAATCGAGCATGAGGAAGCCGCGGCGTGCTATCAAACGCGCGAGAAATCACTGGCAAGCGTCGGCCGCAACTTTTTTAACGAACCAATGAAACGATTCGGTCGGCTGCTTTTATTTTCCCGGTTGCCTCCCACGGTTCTTCTTGGTCTTCTCTTATTTTTCGTTTCTCTTTCCTCGCCGAGGGACGAGGACGCGGCGAGTGCCATCCCGCGCGGATAATTACGAGAAATATAATGATGCGAAAAACGGGTTGCGGGGCGGGAGATGTGGCGCACGCGGCCTGCTTTGTTTCCAGGCTTTATACCGCGAACTCGAGTGGACCCTGAAGAGGAAATTATCGGTCGAATCGAGTTTAATCGTTCGAGGTGGGGAGTAGTTTTATGGAGCCGTTCCAAAGCGCCCGGCCCTTTGTCGCCTCGCACTTTTAACCAACCGACGACACGACGTGCCGGATACTGTTCTATTATCTTTATTACTTCTCCCCGCAGATACTTCCGGGCCGCCGGTATATCTTTCGCAATTAGATTTCGCACCAAGGCCGATTCAACCCGCTGTATTTGTCGGGTATCATAACTGGAAAATTAATATTGTCTTGTGCGAAAATACAATATGCTTAACGGCGCCGATTGCCGCGCAATCAGCCCCGATAACTTCGGGAAATCAAAGTAATTCAATCTGTACCTGTCACATTCGTTACGTGGACACAATGGCTCGAATAAAACCTGTCTGGACGAAACGTATTTTGAGATAATTTATGACACTGAAACCTCGAGTCTTCGACGATCCCTTAGAGACCAGGCCGGGTCGTAAATTGAAGAACGCGGCGCATTGACCGATCAGAGCGTCGAGTGACCTTACTTTTCACTATAGGGTCTGGATGCTAACTGGAGACTACCGGATTAGTGAAAATCGTGAAGCTTTCCTTTCATAATTACGGGAATATTTGCGTATCTTCATCGGCAGAATTTCTACGTCGAAGCAGATATTATGGAGGTCTAAATAAATGCACTTCAGCCATTACTGCGAAACAATATATTAAATAAAACTACCGGAACAGTGAAAATCATTGGTACATAAACTTCCCTTTCACTATTATGGAAATATTAAAATATCTTCGTCGTCAGAATTTCTTCATGTAAGCAGATATTATGGTAAAAATAGTACGAGGCTGAATAAATGGAGACTTGCCATTACTACGAAACAATGTATCATAAATATTGACTAAAACCAGTAAACTAGTGATAATCATTGGTTCCTAAACTTTCCATTCACAATTATGGAAATATTAAAATATCTTCATGGGCAGAATTTCTTCGTCAAAGCAGGTACTATAGTGAAAATAGTACGAGGACTGAATAAATGCAGTCTTATCATTATTACGAAACAATATATTGTAGATATTGACTAGAACTACTGTCTAGTGAAAATCACTGATTCATAAGCTTTTCTTTCACACTTACAGAAATATTTAAACATCTTCATCGTCAGAATTTCTTCGTCGATGCAGATACTATGATAAAAATAATAAAAGGTCTGAATAAATTCAATCTTATCATTATTAAAAAACAATATACGTCAGTCGCATTTATTACTCGGTAGTTCTAATATTCACTGAAACAACCACGTTTAGGAAACGATCGAATCGATCCTCTTTACTCGAGAATACATTATTGTAAATACAGTAGCTCAAGAAAGTATCGTACGCGTGTGTTAGTCGATTTCAATGAATTTTCCTGCATGTCTTTAAAATTTTCAGCACGTGGCACAAATATTTAGAAACTTCCTTTCTCTTTATCAATTACAACTTTTTCAAAATGCCTTTCTCATATCGTTTAGCAATGCATCTAATTGCTCAAGGAAAGCTAAGACGTTCGGTCCAATCTCGAAAAAGCGATTTACGTTTAAAACCAAACTTTTTCATTTTTAGTGCTAATTTTCATAAAAGAACGTGCGCAAAATCCAATTTCACGGGATGCTCGGTATTCCTTGGATCGCAAGGATTCGCAAAGGCGGCAACGAAATCCTGTTCCGTTTTTCCGGCGCCGACGAATTAGCTCGTTAGTTGATCGCGGTGAATCGTTATTCGGAGGAATTGTCGCGATAGAAAATTTGCCGCGAATTTATGAATTCGCGCGTGGAAGCAACGGACGCGCGCGGAAAGAGAAGGAAAGACACGCGGAAAATGCTTCGCGTCCGTGACAGAATTTTCAGGGGAATTTTTTATTTTTTTCGTCAGGGGTACAGACAAATTATTTCATCATTTCTATAAAAACCGCCGCTTCCGGCTACTGTTATTCGCCGACCACTTTTCACCTGGCCGGGATAGCGTCGTTTTTCTACCGGATTCTCATTTTGTGAATCAACAATACGAGCTGCACCGGGCGTTCGATGCGGTTTTGGCGAATCGGCATGGGGCTGTTTCTATGCACGGTCTTTCCTATTTATTCCGCCACTATCCAACGCTATTGTCCCCTGGGGCAGAACACGCAAAAATGTATTTTTCGAGAACGATTCGTGGTAATCGGAAGTCATCACAGGCCGGCGAAAGGTCACTTTTAAACGTTATTCTCTTTCCGCGAATTGCTGGACTTTGTTGCATTCTGCGCCGCCAATCGTTGTTGGTTTACCACGCGGTCTGCGTTGCTTTGTATTTTTTTTTTTGTTCGTTTTGTTTAGCAAAGATTGTGAACGCTACGAGTATTTTTTCGTGTTGGAAAAATTGTGTTACAACGATTCGTACACGCAAGGCGCGTATTGTTTTAAAAGGCTCGAACAATCGAGGTAACGCGTGTATCGGTTTTCGAACAGCGATGCTTCACACTGTGTGAGATGTAGACTTTCCATTTTTGCGCAAAACAGCAAGGTTTCAGGATAACTGCGTGAAACGGGGAGAAAGATAAAAATATGTTGTCTCTTTTAATAATTTAAAGGAGCCGAAAATTGTGCAGCATTTCTTTCGAATTTGTCTAATGACTTTTCATGTTTGTGTTTCATTTATTCATTCGTATCGCAAATATGTAGAAATGCACAGTCTTGTAATAAGTCTTGAGTGCTGGATTATGGTCTGAACGATGCTGTTTTCATTGTTTAGCAGAGACTGTGTACGCAACGTTTCTTTTTCGCGCTGGAAAAATTATGTTACAACGATTCGTACACGCAAGGCGCGTATTGTTCTAAACTGCTCGAACAATTGAGTTAACGCGTGTCGGTTTTGGGAAAACAATGCTTCACACTGTGTGTAAAGTAGACGCAATTGTTTTCTGCATTTTCACGAAAAATACCAAGGTAATAGGTTAACTGCGCGAAAAGGCAAAAAAAAGATAAAAATGTGTGGTCTCTTTTAATTATTTAGAAGAGTCGAAAATTGTGCAGCATTGCTTTCGAATTTGTACAATGATTTTACAATTCTGTACTTCATCTAATCATTTGTACCATGAATATATAAATGTTTGCAATATAGTAGAAAGACTTTAACATTACTGTTCATTGAACAGTGTTATTATGAATAGCACTCAATATTTATTGCAACTATGAAAACATTCTAACCCCTTGCTGTACAATATCGAATCAGATTCGTAATGAAGATTTTAAATACAATCTGTCAAATACAAAATGATATTCCTTTCGAAATGAATTTCTGCCGTTGCTATATTTCTATTTGAGCACTTAAATAAATGTAAAGAAGTAGTAAATTTTTATTTTCGTGTATGAGTATGTTTCGTGTATGTTGCAAAAATTTGCTTGGCTCTGTTTTAGAATAAATAATGAACAGTGGTTTGTTTTGGAGGTGTTCTGACAGAACTTGTAAAAATAGAGCACTAAATAATGCATTATATTATAAATTGCAGTGCAAGTAGCTAATAATTAATTAATAATCTATTAAATACTTGTTACTGATGTAGAAAATTTTTATGTACACAAATGAACGTCTTCATTGATGTTGCTAAAATTTGCATGGCACTGTTTTAGAATAAATAATTAACAGTTTTCTTTTTCAGAAGAGTTCTGACAGAACGTGTAAAAATAGAGCACTAACTAATGCATTATATTATAAATTGCAGTGCAAATAGCTAATAATTACTTAATAATGTATTAAAAACTTGTTGCATGGCACTGTTTCAGAATAAATAATGAACGGATGCACTGGTTTGGACGTGTTCCGGTACAACACACGTAAACAGAGTACTACCTAATGTACAGATAATAAAACTTTATCACCGGTCAGAAATGAATGGCTCGAATCACGATTGGTCCTGGAGGAATCGTTGCTTGCCACTTCCGGTGAAAATATTGACCAATCACCGTGCGAAATTTTCTCGTTTTGATCCTCGGTCTCGTGACCCGAACGCCATGGAAGAGAATCGAACGATCAATTCACCATGAACAGTCGTTCAGTTTCTCATGAATATTCGAAGAAGCAACATTCGACAGGTTTGAGCGAACACGTATGTATCTGCATGCGCAAGATAAGCTATCGATCGTGTCAAATAAAAGAAAAAAACCTAACTCTGCGAACAACAAATTCTAATACCACATAAATATTAATACTTTTGATTTATTTATCGTAACATAAATCGCGGAATAATAAAAACGCACTTGCAACCAAATTGCAGCACGTTCAACCGTTCGCGAAAAATTCTATCTAAAAAATTATATTCAAAAATTTAAACAAAACTAGCTTCGTTCGTAAAATTAGTTACAAGGCAAACCGATAAACCAGTTTCTTCTCTGTTCACCTCGCTTAATCGCAAAAATTCGGACAGATTTAAAACTGTAAAATTGTAAAAATACAATCTGGATTAGTTTTATCGAATTTGCTGTCTGACCTGTTCGACGGGCACACATCGACTACTTTCGACTGTCTGTCTGTGCAACGGATCCGTGACAATCCTATTCTAGTACTTCCTCAGGGGTCATTCATCGCGAAGAAATTTTATAACACATATTCGTGTACATTGTGGTATTATATGGTATATTTTACTACACTCTAGTGAATTCTTGTATATTACTTTATATTGTGTGATATTAGGGTATATTCGCGTACATTTTTGTGAATTCTGTCATTTTCTGGTATATTCTAGTACATTCATGTACCTTGTGCTATATTATGGTATAATAAAGCACATCCTTGTGAATTCTAGTACATTCTTGTATATTGTGGTATATTATGATATAATCAAGCATATTCTAGTGAATCGTAGTACACTCTTGGACATTGTGGTATATTATGGTATATTCTACTACAGTCTAGTGAATTCTCTTATGTACTGCTATATTGTAGTACATTCTAGTGAATTCTGGCATATTCTGGTATATTCTAGTACACTTTCGTGATTTCTAGTTTATTCTTGTATGTTGAGTGATATCGTGGTTTATTCAAGTACATTCTAGTGAATTCTGGTATATTCTAGTACATTGATATACCTTGTGATATATTATGGTATAATCAAGCACATTCTAGTGAATTCTAGTATATTTCATTATATTTTGTTATATTAGGGTATATTGAAGTACATTCTTGGAAATTCTGTCATATTCTGGTATATTCGTGTAAATTCTTGTACATTGTGGTACATTATGGTATATTGTAGTACATCCTAGTGTATCCTAGTACATTATTGTACATTGTGGTATATTCTGGTATATTCGTGTAAATTTTTGTACATTGTGGTATATTCTGGTATATTCGTGTAAATTCTTGTACATTGTGGTATATTATGGTATATTGTAGTACATCCTAGTGTATCCTAGTACATTATTGTACATTGTGGTATATT
>CM052092.1:7428672-7444234 GCA_028453745.1 Agapostemon virescens
ATGATATATTCTAGTTCATTCTAGTGGATTCTCGTATATACTGGTATAGTCTAGTACATGAATATGTACCATGTGGAATATTATGGTATAATCAAGCACATTCTAGTGAATTCTAGTTCATTCTGGTACATTGTGATATATTATGATATAATCAAGCACATTCTAGTGAATTCTAGAACATTCTTGGACATTGTGGTATACTATGACATATTCTAGTACATACACAGCGACTCCGTGTTGCACGAGTTCTTGTGGCTGTCTTACAATATCGACAATATTTAACGTTTTAACGGGTCCCGTGAAGCTAGCGTGAAAGAGCATCGCGAAGAAGAGGATTCTTCGATTTTTCACGGTAGTCGACGCACCGTGCGCTGTATCGATATTTGAATATCGGCGGAGGATGCGACGCAAGTTCTTCGAAAGCAGCGGCAAAGTTTAAACGAAAGCCACGGTTCCCGTTGTTCGTAAGTAACCGCCGGAAACAAGCAAGGTGTGGGGTCGACGTGGGTAGCGAGAGAAAACCGGCTGGTGGACGAGTTTCGGTGGTGGAATAAGAAGGCAACGGCCGGGGGTGGAATAGGTGAGGGGTGGTGGCAGAGGCGGAAGTCCTGTTTTGCCGCGAAACGTCTCGGAAACTTGACGTTGATCGGTGCAGGTCGGGGCCTTGGCAGCTTTCAAGTCCATGGAACTTTTTGAAGTATCGCGTAAGGTGTTCGGCTATGGGAGCCGGAGTCGGTTCGGTTCGATCGATCGGTGCACACGCGCGTAACGCTGCAATCGGCCGCCATTATATCGATCGCGTTCGGGAGGGAGATTTACCGCGTGCATGCCAGCCGTGCCTTCTACGAACATATGTCATGTTATTTACGAGCTAGGCATTACTCTCTGCCCGATTTACTATATTTTATGTTACGTGGATGGACTCGCAATTCTTTCAAATCGGCCGGACCCGCAATCCGGTCACGTAGAGGGCGCGCGGGAGCACGCGAGAGCATGCGAGAGCATGCGAGAGACTGCGTCGGTCCACGAGAGTACAACGGAAACGCATCGGCGACGGCAACAGCCGAGAGGACCAACGACGAGGTGCGTGTGTGCACGTTCTTCGCACCCCATCCTCGATTATGTGCATTCCCAAATTCACGTTTCATCGGCGACACGTGCCTCCTCCATACCGGTTGCCGACAAGCCCCCGGCCTGGCCGCAACTCGCTAGACGATTTCATCAATTCCAACCCCCTTTCCATCGCGGTTCACTTTTACCGTTTCGCGAATTATAATATCTGTCGAGGTTCTACCTACAGTGACTCTTATTAATATTCGTACATTGTGCTATTCAAAAAATTGTTGCTAGTTTCGATCGTTTGCAATAGTGAATTTGGAGTTCTCGTTTTATAATATAACAGAACATTTAATGTAGTTTGTAACAACATAAATTTTATTTGTTTGTTGCACATACTTTTCTTAATACCAAACAGTGAGCCAAATTATGTCGAAATTTATCGTCGCAAAAATCGTCATTTTGTTTTCAATCTTCCATCAAAATCGGCAACGAACTTTCCGGACAACCCAATATAAGCGTAATATTATTTTCAATCGCGTTTCTATCGAATTATGTAATGACTAAGTATTGATGACCGTTCTTCAGATTTGTTAAATGACGAAAGAAATTACTGTCGCTTCCGAACCATTTGCCTGCGGAGGAATTCTTAAATATTGATTTTCGATCTCCGAAAAAAAATCGCTAATATTTTATGTTGTTGATAGATGTGCTGCAACCTTGCAATATAACGTCTTGTATCGGACGCTAGCTGCCATAATCTACTGGCTGCGCTATCAGATTTCAAACGGCGGAGACTTATTTGTACTACCAATATAAACGAAATATTATTTTCTATCGTGTTTCTATCGAATTACATAATGACTAAGTATTCGTAACTGTGGGGTCCGGCGATCATTAGGTGTAGCAACAATTAGTCTCGGGTTGTTCGTAAGGAGGGCCGTTTGATGCACCGATGGTCCGCAGCTGAGCGACGATGACCAAGTCCGCAAAGTCAGCGTTAGTACTATAATATTATGTACATCAAATTCGCAGGCTACTTGTCACTAAGAAAAACGAAGCTTATCGCGTAGTTCGCATATTTAATTAATAGAATAAATAGTGTGGCATCAGGAATACTTGAGCACCCGGTATATAGTTCTGTGACGGCTGCTGAAAGTGTGTGGTGGAGAGAGAAAGAAAAGAAAAGAAGGAAGGGGGGGCGTTCCGTCCTGGGTCCGCTAGAGGACTCGTCAGTAAGGCGGACTAACGGAAACTAGCGGGAAAGTCTCGTCCTACTGTCCCTCTACCGGCGAGAGTAGGAGCTAGAGCCTCCACAATTCTAAGAGACAAACTTTAGAACGTTAGCACGGCGAAGGCCAGAAAAGGGCCATAAAAAGGGAAAGCGACGTCGATCAGTGTCGGATTGTGAGGAACGCGCGTCTTCGGTCCATCGACGATTTTCATGCCCATATATATGGGCATGACGGAAAGTATGAATGGGGGAAAACGCGGGAAAAGTTGGAGGGCAGTTGTGGTCGAAAAACTGTTAAGGGTAGAAAGTTGTTTGAGAAGAAGCGTGTTGAAGAAGTTGTGTTGTTACGTTGTTACAATTGCTATTGGTAGAAAGTAGAAGTGTAATCATTGGTTCTAATTGCGTAACTATTTTACAGTTATGTTCCTTTTCTTTTCTTCCTAAACAAATAAATAATAATTTACATGTGTTACCGGAATAGAATTTAATTAATACAACGGTATAACCAAGGGGAAAATTCTTTTGGACGGTGCACAACGTTCCATTACCAAGGACAGATTAATAAATACAGAGCACCCGTTAATCGGGCGGTATTCGAAACGAATAATAATCAACAAATTGCCGACAACGCCGCGGTCTGGGCCACGGTTAATCAATTTCAACCGCCAGGAGCACGCTGCGTTAAGAACATTTGATATTTTCAATTTATTAACGAACCGATGATAGGGGGTGCGAGAAAATAAAGGGGGTGCAAGGAAGCCCGGTTGCTTGTGTACGGCAAAGACGGCGTTGTAAGTGATTGATGTTTCTGCGAAGGTTACGTAGATGACTTCGACTCGAAACATGCAAATTTAACAGGATTTATCCAAACTTGGCCCAAATTGATGGAATAAAGTTAGACATTAAGTAAACAAAGTAGCTTTACGCGGGACGCGTAAAGTTTACGCAAATTATAGCGAGCAACCTTCCTATTATGCGTTGCCCCGTCTGTTTTCAAGTAAATTAACCCCGTCGCGATGGGGGTGGGAGGTGCCCCGATGATTACAGGTATGCGAAAGTTTCGCTGCTGATGCTTAGGTTTCGCGTGGCAGGACTCCTTTAATATTATTTTCTAATTAACGCGCCGCACAGTGCGTTGGAAAGCCCGTTTTCTGGACAAAATTCCCTAACTCGAAAATTATAGCTGACACGTTCGAGACAACGCGCGTGAAAGGTGTGCGCCAGCTGATACATCGCGTGTAACACGTAATATACATTAATAATCGAAACGACGACGACGGCGACGTCATTAATAATAGCAACAAATAAAAATAGCAATTAACTTACGTAAAGTAAACGCAAAATGATTTTTACATAGTTAAATTCTTCCTAAGGTTATTCGATCTGTCGCGACTTTTACACGCCGAATTTGTATTACGAGAATGTTTAAGTATAGTAGATTGTACACCGGGTGTCTATAAAATAAACGAATTCCCCGAAAAAAACGATTGCTATGATTATTTGCAGTAACTTTCTACTTTGCCGATTTACGATTCGAGGTTCCGTTTTCGAGTTACAAACGGAAAACACGGACCAATCAGAGCACGGCTATGACGGACGTACCTCAGCCCAGCCAATGGCGACGCAACACTCCGATTGGCCCGTGTTTTCCGTCGATAACTCGAAAACGAAACCGTTTCTTAAAATAAACCTCAAGAATCACCTCTTTCAAGAAACTCCTACACTTTTGGGACACCCTGTATAGAAAAGGTGAATTAAACTGCGAATAACTATGTGATTTATCGCCAGCTGTATTTCAAAGTAATATACCGAAGAATTAAGCGAATCCACCGAAACATATACACGGTGTCGCGATTATACGCAGAACGTAGTTTCGATGATTTTACGGCTGCAAACTCTGGTTGCGAAAAATAGGAAACAAACATTAACATGTATTAATATACGCAGCAGTGTTATACAAAATTTCTAAGCTTGTTCTTGGCCACTATAGTAATCACCGCGGCTCTCCGAAGGTTAAAGTTCAGAATGTTTAGCGTTAACACTTTACCTACCGGAATCCTATTAATAGGATTTTCAGTAGTTTCACTGTACTAACAGGAAGTTTAAAACTTTTCTTTCACGCTGTAATCTGCAAGGAAATTCTGAGCAGAGTGAAAATTATGTTTGCTGTTTAGAAATCCACCAGAAATTTGTTTAGTTATGTATTTCAGCTAGGAGCTTGTAAAAATTACGAAACGATCGCCGTTAAGTTAAAACTTAACTGTCCAACGTGGAATTATTAACGAGTAGAAGACTTTCAGATAATAGAGACTGATGTTTATTTATTGCAAAGGCTTAGTTTTCGTTCTGCAATTATGAATTATTGTTAAAATTCTATTTTCGAATTTAAAAAATGGATCAGATATTAAATAATGATTTGCGAACACTAATTTCGACAGGAAAGAGAATTAAAATGTGCACTTACTAGACGGATTATCTATTCGGATTCGATATCTCGAATTTTCTTTCTCGACCTTCGATATTATCCAGTCGCGGAACTACGCCGCAAGTTTCCGCATTGAATTTTGCACAAGGTACACACCACTCGTTATTAAACGTTTTTCCATGTGCGGAATCATTAATCATTGCTTGCTAACGCGAGCTATTAACCCTTAATTGAGTATGTAATTCTGCGACCCGCGGTCGAACCGCCGCCATCTTTTTTCACCGTGCTGCACACTCGCCGACGAAAGTTATAAAACAAAACAGTTTAATGAATATCGCATTCGCGCCGTTCGCACGTAATTAATGCAAATTGATCTTTCGTTACGGTTCTCGCGATTATTCGCGAAATCTGGACGCGCGGTAACCGAACATTAACCCTTTCCATTGAATAGTTACATTGTACATGGTTCATTTCCTTTCGTGCATATAAAATTTGTTGCTATTATTCGTACGTACAATGCTGCAATTTTTATCGCTAACGTTTCACTAACATTTCATTTTAGCAATCGTGGTAATGTAATAGTTGGTTTGAATAGTAGTATGGCAATTTTTAGTGTCCCCTCAGACTACCGACATTTTTAGTGTCGCCTCATGACAAAATTCCATCCGTTCAGACCTCGTACAATTTTGATCATAATGTCTACTTCAACGAAGAAATTCATTCGAACTTTAACCCTCAACTCCAATGGCGCCTTTCAGGCGATACTAAAAATTGCCACACCATTATTAAAAATAACTTTTACATCACTGAGTTTGCATTTTAAAAATCTAGTTTTTGCAAGCACACAAAGAAATGAACCATCTATAATGAAACTATACTAGCTCACAAAAATGTTTCGATTTTGGAATTAAAATTGCTTGGAATGCAAAGAGTTTTATTGCACGTTATGCGTAAAACGTCGAAAAAATTGGATTTTGAAAATCTAAAAGACCGAACAATAACAATGTGTAAAAATAAAATTGTTGCTATAGAACTTCCATGCGAAATCTGCATTTTTCCGATTTTCTTTAGAGTTTTAATTTTTCTACAAGATTTTCAATTTAAGAATCTGAAACGAATTGCAGAATTTGTGTTTGACGCGTCCCTCATTTTTCTCGGGATTTCTAGACGCCAACAACTGGGGGGAAGTAGGCCAAAAATGGGTGATTCGATTTTGTCCAATAACTATTGCAATTTAATAAAGTACATTCTTCCTGTAAGCTCCCATCGAATGACGCTGTATAATTCGATAGAAGGGCATTCACGACCACCTTTATCCTGCTGCTTTAATAATGTAAATATCTTGAATAATGGCATAGCAATTTCAGTGATGCCGCAGAATCGCCATCCGAGTGCTAAGAGTTAAATTATGTACACCCTCGAGCTCGCTGTAACAAGCCATTTGCAAATAACCTTGCAATCTGTTCGAACCGGAATTCCAGCCGCCAAAGAATGTCTTGAAACACCGTATATACTCGGAATACATATTTTTCAAGTGCCAAACCAATCCGACGAGTGTACGATGTCGCAATAAAAATAGGCGAGCACGCAATCAGGAAGATTGTTTGCCCAGACCGCCCCCAATTTTCGAATGAGCAATCACAATATTTCCGGTCCCGTTAATGCCATTAGAGCATGTCGGAGCGACTGACTTCCGGCCACTTTGCGGTCGTTAAGGAGGAGCATAAATTCTGAAACACGCGAGACCGTTCGAATAATACCGCGAGCATAAAACGAAAACAAAAATGGAAGAATCCCGGGTCCGCAAACCGAAAGGTCCTTAATTAATTTACTCCGAGCCGGGTGTGTTCTTTAACTTTAATCGATTTGAACTCCGCGAAAATATTTGATATCGCCGGTGAAGACAGAGGAAAGAACCGGAAGAGAAATTTGTTTCGCGGAGGAACCTCGGCGCAGTCGCGGAACATCGAAACCCTAATTCATCAAGAAATGGCCGCCGGCTCAAAGAATGAAATTGATAACGCCGGGACCGGTTTGATCCTTTACCTGGCCCTTTCAACAGACTATATCTTCACTCTTTCTATATATATGAGATACATCAATGGATTACGAGTAGCAATCTCGAGTGTCTGATGGTCACCATTCCGGGGGAAGGAGGCCAGTCGTTCTGAAGAATGGCGAACGTCTTTCACGGTAATATATGTCCCACTGTCAGTCCCCGGAACTACGACGCATTCTGGAACTGTCATTCAGAAGTTTTCAATCACTCGATATGCAATTCCGGATTTGATCCGTCGAATTTTTACACGCTCTCCGGAAAAGAAAGAAAGGAACGAGGACATTTGATTTCCGGCTCAGCGCCGAGATTACCCCGTCTACGTGGAATCAGTCGTTCGAACTTGGATCCGGGTTTTCAATACCTTTGCAATACGTTTACAACCGTCGTTTTTCGTTCGTCGCGACATGCGTTATAATTGGACTGTGCAGATTTTCGGGGAAATTAAAATCATCCGAGTTAAACCCTTGACGTGCCATTTTCTTTGTCACTGGAGTTGTAACGTCTTCGTCACGATGCTACGGAAGAGACAATTTATATTTTTTGTTAGAAATTGTCTTTATAATGTATGCATCGATTTGTAAATGAATTAATTGATTGTATGACTAATTCATTGTAAATGAATTAATTGTATGACAAAGGGTTGCTTAGAAATAATGTTTATAAATGTGGAAAGAAAATTGTAGCTGTGACTTTGTGATTCATGTGCTTTGACTAACTGGTTTTTAGTGACTAACTCGGAGACAGTGGTCTCGACTTCACGTTCCTGTTTGGGCCCTTCTGTCCTGGGAAAAACCGCCCCTTAAACCTAAGCATTTCAGGTCAGACACGTTATAGTTTCATTGCATTCTAATATATTTTGAACTGATTCGTCTACTTCGATGCTTAAGTATTGATTACGAAAGAATAAGATTCGATTTCTAAAAAGAAAGTCTCAAACGAAGGACAATATTTATATTTGTTAGAGTTTGTTTAACAAAAACAGCATTCATGATTTTATTGCACATTTTTTGATTTTCAATATAAGAGATTGTAAAGGGACAAAATTATAATGTCATTCTTGTTATACTCTTCGATGTCGTTTTGATTTAAACATTTCTTTGTTTGTCTAGCAACAATTTTTATCATTATGTTTTTGAAGAATATGTCCTGCAAAGAACATAGACAAACTCTAGTCTTTTGATTTTTAATAATAGGACATTTTAAACACACTCTAACAAATATAAATATTGCCCTTCGTTTAAGACTTTCTTTTTGGAAAGTGTGGAAACCGTGGAAAATTATTCGGCTGTCTTTCTATCATCGAAACTATGAATTTTTATGGTCTTCTTAAAACATCCTCCTCTATAAAAACATAATAATAAAAATTACTGCTAAACAAATAAAGAAATATTCAAATCAAAACGTCTTCGAAAAGTGTAGCAAGAATGACATCAAAATGTTGTCCCTTTATAATCTCTTATAGCAAAAATCAAAAAGTATGCTGTAAAATCATGAATATTACTTCTGTTAAACACAGTCTGGAAATCGTGGAAAATTATCCAGCTGTCTTTCCATCATCGAGACTATGAATTTTTATCATCATCTTAAAACATCATTCTTTATAAAAACATAAAGATAAAAATGTCTGCTAAACAAATACAGAAATGTTTAAATCAAAACGACTTCGAAGAGTATAGCAAGAATGACATTATAATTTTGTCCCTTCATAATCTCTTATATTGAAAACCAAAAAATATGTAATAAAATCATGAGTGCTGCTTTTGTTAAATAAAGACTGGGAAAGCATGAAAAATTATCCAGCTGTCTTTCCATCATCGAGACCATGCATTTTTATAGTCTCCTTAAAACATCCACCTCTATAAAAATATAATAATAAAAATGCCTGCTAAACAAATAAAGAAATGTTCAAATCAAAACGACTTCAAAAAGTGTATCAAGACCGACACTAGAATTCTGATCTTTTATAAACTTTCGAAAACTACAAAACCCATAATAAAATTATAATCGTTACTTCCGGCGAACGTACTTCACGAAACTGTGCAAAATTAAAAAACTTTTCTGCAAACCTTACGCTGCGGACGTTCATACACTTTTACATTCTCCGCGAACGTCATCGTCTTTAAATGTGACTAAGAAGTAAGAAGACGAGCCCCGAGTATTTTTACAGGGAAGTGACAGGCAAATTGAGTTTCGCGAATGCTTCTAAATATTGCTCCGACGGGTATCGCTCGGCCTCCTATCGAACTTCCGAAGACCGATCGTCTGAAAATTAGCAAAAGTTCCCTCTCGATTCCTTTAGATAAACGAAACTATTCGCGCGCCGGTCTGTTTCGACGCTTAACGAAGCAGTCGTGCATCTTAGCTCGTTAAAACTCGGACGGGTGTAACGATATTAGCGAATTTCTTTCGTTCGTTTATCTCCGCTTCTCCTTCTCCATCTTTTTTCTTCCTATTTTCTTTCTTTCGTTTCGTTTCTATTTTTTTTTTTTTTTTTTTTTTTTTTTTTTTCATTTTATTCTGAAACAGATTTAATGAACTCTTGCGAGAAGCGCGCGGAGCCGATTCTTTTTAAAAACGAACTCGGTTTTAGAGTAATTGAGCAATCAGTTTTAATCAATCTTGCGTCGAATCAAGCCCAACCGACGAGCATCTCGAGGGCAAATCTCGCGTGATGGGCGGCACGGGAAAGACGTAAAATTAAATAAGCTTTACCCGAATCACCGTGACAAGATCCTATCGCGCACGTTGCCAGCCCCGGATCTCTCCACTTCTTCGGCTAGACACTTATCCCCGGCGAGTATGTAATTCCGCTCTGGCGAAGAATTTGCATTTTTCTGCATATGAACGCTCCTTATCTCGCCACCCGGCTCTCGTGACTCGTCCACGTGCTCCGCTCCTCCGAAAAAGGACTTCTGCTAATTTTTACATCTCTTTGCCCCATCGATTATCATTTTGTGAATTTCATCCGCGAAATAAACTCGTGATATCAAAGTTTGTCACGGTGAAACTACGGAGCTCCGTTACAAAAGTTCTTTCGCCCTTCGTTAACTTCGTTCGAAACTAATGTATCATTATTAGAAAATTCTTTTAATCTTCCGACTATTTCAAGTGTCTATTTAATTTATTTATAGTTGCATAAAAGATAGTTTTCGAAAATAATTAGCTGATCTTTTCTCTGAGTTCAATATTGCTTTACAGCGTTATTGGAGCGAATTTTAAACGGTGTACTTCCAGTGTTTTAACGAAGTGGAGGAACGCGAACAAGAACAACGGTTCTTCAATGATGTCGGATCATTTCCTGAGACGTGTGCCGATTGATCGAGCTAATCTAGGAACATTAACCTTATGCGCGTGCTTCGGCTTTGATCCCTCGGTAGATGAGTTCATTCATCGCAGCGCGGAACTTGCAGGAAACTTGTTTACGATGTTGATCATCCATGGACAAAGACTCGAAGGCAGCCGCTGCATCGGCTGCCTGGGCAATAATAAAATGCACTGCTGTACAATAAACATCTAAACCTTTCCGTTGCACCTACAAATCTTCTCGTTTCGCTAAAAATTATAATCCGTTCCTTAAACTATTAATTTCCTGCGTCAGTTTACGGAAGAACTATCGGAGATACTTCTTTCGGAATTAATCGAAAATTAATGTCGAAGTTTGTTGCAGCCTACGTTCTTTTTTAAACCGACAGTGCAACAGTGCAACTAACAAGGACAATTTCATTCGTCATTTAACAAATTTGACAGAAAATTTCACAGAAAATTATTGAACTTCTGTTAATTTCTACTTCGGCGCAAAATGAAGACAGCTCTAATTTTCTACTCTTTACTAACAAGGGAACATATTCAGATGCGAAAATCCGATTTTGATGAAACTTATGGGAGCTTATAGCTTTATTGTATAAACAAAATAATTTTGTTAAAATTTTCTTGCGCGACTACATTTCCCATTGAAAAACACACAATTTAAAACAAAATTCAAATTTTTCGGTCCTCTGGTTTCCGGGATGTCTACAAAATACCCCAACTTTGAGGGCTGTTTTCACCCCTTTAAAGTGGATGGTTGACGATAAAAAGACACGTGTCAAATATTTTTCAGAGAATTATAAGCTCCCATAAGTTTCGTCAAAATATTTATTTAAAGTAATTATTTTTACTCGAATATTTTAGTAATTATTAAGGAAAAGTTCTTGCCAATAAATTTGGGTTACGATACGTTAATTTCTGTCAGTTTTATGCGTTGCGTTTCAGTCTTCCGTGAAAATTTTGTAAAAATAACGAGGATGTGTCTACCTAACATTCAGCCAATTTTAAAATAACGATTTCTTATCTGCCAGTTATTAAAATTATAAGAATGCTCTCACGAAAACCTTTTACATAAACTTTTTCATTAAAACATACACTAACATAGAAGTTATACAAACTTTGAATAATTGCAGCCTCGTCGTTATCATAAAGCAGAATACATTAGTATACTTTAGTGCCCTGTCGTTCCAAATAACGAATAACAAATTAAAAACATTACAAACCGCCATTTTAACATGGCCCGTACAGTTAAACGGGCAGAAACCGGTCTAAAACGTCGAAAATAATTTTTTTTTTTTTTGACGAACCATAAAAAATTTCTTGTCGAAACGTTCAGGATAATTAATCTTGCGTTCCAGGAGCGTGTATTAAATTTTTCATTAGAAAACGTATGGTGGAAAATGATAAACGTGTAACGCTCGGCAATCCCGGGCACAAGCAGCGCAATCACAAAGTTCAGCTCGTGAAATTCGCGCTGTGCGCCGATAAATTTCGACTGTTACGCATTGATTTTCCGTCTTGTTCGAATTAAACGCGTCAAATTTGCGATGGAAATTCCGTGTTTCGCCGGTGTCCTTGTTCCTTTGATTCGCGATCTCGCCGGTGCAAGAAACATTCGATCAGAACTCCTTCCGGGGGCGCAGTCACTGACACTTTGCAGAAAGGCGCAAACAGTTTCGCAGTCACCCTTCACCCAAACGCGCTATCCCTCTCTCCTCTCTCTCTCTCTCTCTCTCTCTCTCTCTCTCTCGTCTCTGACGGAATATTTCCCGAGGCGTCGTTTCTTCGCACCAGCGAAATTATTGACAAACTCGACAAAAATCCCGGCCCCCATATCGCGACGGCGGAGGAAATTCCGGAACTTGTTACCGCCCCTCGTTAGCCTGCAGTTTCATAGCAAGCTATGAAGTGTAACGAATATTCTTTCGTTCACGGTGCATTTCGAAT
This sequence comes from Agapostemon virescens, assembly GCA_028453745.1. Lineage (NCBI taxonomy): Eukaryota > Metazoa > Arthropoda > Insecta > Hymenoptera > Halictidae > Agapostemon > Agapostemon virescens. The sequence goes on from CM052092.1 coordinate 7,440,700, forward strand.
TCCCAAGTCAAGCAGCCGGTTTTCCTCAAACGAAACTTTTAATCATAAACTCTCGGGCGCGCGTTTCGAAGCTGCGCGCAAAAATCTCGTTCAGCTTCGAGCCCGGATACTTTGCTCTCGCGAAATCTGTCGGCCATTTCGCGAATAAATGAGCCTTGATTCACCGGGGGTTCTTCCTTGCGACACGACGCCTTCAAAAAGTTCCGACGATTTCCCGACGGCAGGATTTCCAATTAACGCGATCGCCGCGGATCACGGCATTTAGCGGTTTCGCCCGATGAAATACGAGTCCTCGCCGAATAATTACTCTCGGCTTTTGCTACGGGGGAATGAAGAGACGGTGTGATTGTTAATCGAACTTCCATTGTGCCGTTGAAAATTCTAATATTTCCCACGGTCTCGCCCAAGTCGGCGAGAATTAGGACTTTTTTCCGTTCAACGCCTCGGCTCGTCTTCGTTTTGTCGTCGAACAAGGTGACTAGAATATTTATTAACCCTTTGCACTCGAATGGCGACTCTCAGGCACCCATAAAAACTGCCACGCCACTGTTTAAAACTATTTTTACGTCTTTATGCTTGTATCTCAGGAATTCGTAAAAATGTAACTGTTGCAAGAACGAGTAACAGTAAAAACACTCATGTGCAGAAGATGAAATAAATCATGTGGAATGAAAATATCCCAAGTCGGAAGAAATAGTTAGGTTTTTGAGTAAAAACAGCTTCGAGTGCAAAGGGTTAACGCTTTGACATTTTTCTTACTTAAAATGGCTACGTTGTGCATGCTCCATTTCCTTTCGTACACAAGAAATTTATTACTATTATTCGTACGTACAATACTTGAATTTTTCTCGATTTCTTAAATGCAAACATAACAATGTAACAGCTGTTTTGAAATATAGTATGGCGATTTTTTATGTTGCCTCAGAGGAGCCATTAAAGTGCTAAGGGTTAATCGATTGCAATGCCCTTTGCTTTATTAATTAACAACGAAACGCAAGCAGTTACATTTTTACATAATATTTTTAACCTTAACCGTATTATTGGAACTGTCACCAAAATTGTTACAGAACAGGCAAGAAAATTTCGATTTATTGCAGAGCTATATTTAGTTCGATACTTTCATTTGAATTTAAATTTGATTTCGTATGAAAAAGATGGCAAAACATTTTATTAGACTTTGTTTAAAATCTTCGATACAATTGGTCCGTTCCCAAATCAATTTTAAATATATATAATTAATTTTATATTAATTTTAAATATATATATAATTTTTGTGCCTAATACTCATTTAAATGTCACATCGCGTGACGTAACGAAATGCATAAATCAATTTAATCCTTAACACTGGAATGGTGACTGTGAAGCGTCACTAAAAATTTACACACAATGATATGGAATGAATACTATTCCAGCTCAGAACAAAATGGTCTACGAGTTAAAACAGCTCCGAGTGCAAGGGATTAACAACGTTTGCGCGTGAATTAAACCACGACAGGGCCTTCAATCGAGGAAACAAGTATTTCTTCGATCACAAATCCCGCAAATTTGTCCATCAAAGTGTACATTTGCATGAACATATCCGCAGCCCGTTTACGGATAATTTAATCAAGCGATGTATCAAAATGGAATCGAGCAAAACGATGTTAATGCAAATCCAGCACTTGATTCCGCAGAAACAATCCGCAAGAGATTGAATAAAAGATGGGGTCTCTCCTGACCCTAAACAATTCCTGTACACTAATTCTTACAAACTACATCACATTCTTACCACTGTCTTATTTTTTAAAATAACAACTTCGAAAAGCAAACGTGCATAACATTTTCGCAAACAATAAAGTCTCCTGGAACAATCTCAAAAAACCTCCCCTTCAACGAAGTTGAACATTTTAGAGACACCCTGTATGTAACACGATGCGATACTGGAGCGGGCCCGTGGATATCACGAACACGATCCGATCGAAATGAATTAAAGCAAAAATGATTGCACTCGAGGTTTGCTCGGAGAAAATTTTTTCAAAGATTTCATCGTCGGCGACAAAACTTTCCTGCGGATTCTTGCAGTGTGGACGAAGGGGTTGGGGGGACGGGTTGGCGGATTTTTTTTTTCTAGGAAATTTAACTTTAGGGGTCGATAAGGCATAGGGGGAGTCGAGATAGAGAGATGGGAGGAGATCGAGTATTGGATTACGATAGAATGATTGCGCTTTTAATTAAAAGGGAGGGTGACAGAAGCCCCCTTCGACGAGCTGGCCCGTCTTCGAAGGGATTAACTTGCTAAATCCGAGTTATAGTCTTATTGTCGACCGGTTTCATAAAGCGGGGGCGTGCGTGCTGGCCCCGGCGTTAGTTTGCCAATGAAATCAGTTCGCCGTCGCTCTCAAATATTCAGGGTATTTGCCCGAGCCGGTTGGCACGGCGTATTCGACATTGAACCGTGTGGCAAGAGAACGACAGGTAACGTGGCAAACCTAATTTCAGCGGGCGACGATAAGTCTCTGGTAACGTGTAACTCGAATTAATGCGAGTTGAGTGTTATTGCTTTAACACCCTTATTTATATTCATCTCTTGAGGGAAGCCAACTTGCGGGACAAGCGATGAGACGGCGCGAACCTTTCGTTTCCCTTCGTTGTCGCGATGAAAAGCATATGAGTCCAGGGAACCCGAATGCCGAGGGGCACACGCGCGGCTCGGCCAGCTGTTATTCCGTCGGAAACGAAAACAAGAAGATTATGGTTATCGACATTAACCCGCGAAGCCGTGTGTTTTATGGGAATCCCAAATCCTGGATCGCCAGCAGAATTTTAATCAACCGCGTAGACTGCTTGACGTTGCTAGACGACGGTATTTTCGTAGTCCCAGTTGTAGGATTCACCGTGGAAAATTGAGTTTATAATTTTACATTTGTAGGCGTTGTAATGTCTATTAAGATTGTCTCGTATGCGGTATTCTATCTGTAACTGTTGGAAACATCTCCACCGTAAATGTCAATGTCTAATTCCCACTTTTGAAGGATTTCATTCGGAATTAGTAAAGAGGGGTTGTGTATCGATGAAATTCTTCTATTTTTGTGAATTTTTTATTACCGTATTCGACTCTTTTTTTTTTATTACAATCATTGCTAACAACTTTTACAATGAGGTTGTGGTTATGTAACTACTTCCCAGTCAGAAGTATTATTTTAAAAGGGACATCTTCAAAATGTGACGTATCGGGTTGCAAACACATCATGAGTGCATAGCATCAAAGGTATCAGGAATTTTAACCTTTTTGAAGTAACTTCTAAACTCGTTGTATTTCGAGATTGTGTATGTGTAGTTATTTCTTAATCATGTCAATCGGCTGCGAAAATGTCATCCCAAGCAGACTACCTTTAAAATTTGCGACACCATACATCAACAATGAACAACCTCGACAATATTACAAAATTCAACTTAATATTTTGTACAACTATTTTGCACAAGTAAAACTGCAAAATGTTATTCCAAAGAGACTACCTTTATTTCCGACACCATGTATCAACAATGAGCAACCTCG
>CM052092.1:7464120-7486709 GCA_028453745.1 Agapostemon virescens
AATATAATTACCTTGATTTTTTAAGAGTTTCCAACAATTTTTATTCAACATCAAGATTCACAATCTAGTGACGACGTCTAATTCTTCGCATACCTCATTTTCAACTGTTAAATCCAATTTCTCCAATCTCACAGCAAAAGCAAACAAGTTCTCCATAATTAACTTGATTGTTTAAGCAACTGCAACAAGTTTTATCCCGTACAAGGATTCGCAACCGAGTCATTCGATATCTCATTGTACCAAGTCTACAATTTCAATCTGGACCCTTGCTTTCGTAGTTGAAATCAGCAAGATATTAAATGAACCTCCATAAGTTTTCGTCGCGAAAGGAAGAAATTGCAGCGGAGGTATAGCAAATTAATCCGTTCATTTATTTATATCGGACCTCGATAGACGATCAGAACGATGCGCAGGGTGCGCGCGAGTAGCGCCGGGGTTGTTTGAATTCCATATATCATTGTTTTCGTATTTACTCTCGTTCTTTGCGCGCAATACAAACTGCCAATATTGACGCAATATTTACCCAGCGATAACGGAATGTGACGGGCCCCCTCCCGCGCCCCCTCGGGTACTTTAATGCTTCTGCAACGATTCCAGTCAGACAACATTTCATCGGACTAATTCTAAGCATCTGATAACGTCCGCGAACCTTCGGAGCTTCGTCGCCGCCTCGTAAATTTGCAAGATGATCGATTTCGATCGAATCGTGTAAACATCGTTCATGCTATTTGTTGCGTGTCGTTGATTGATGAAGTGCAGTCGCAACCATACTCTCCGAGTGCGTTTAGAGTGATACACGAATATTCCGCTGATGCATCAGACGAGTTATGCGACTTTAATACTAGAACTACCGAGCCCTAAACTAGCCCGATACACGCTGCGTTATAATAATTACAAGGTTGCAATTATTTAAGTATCGTACAAATTTCATGTTAGTATGTATCTTAACGAAGAAGTTTAGTTTAAAATATTATCGTGGAAGCAATTGTATAATTTTGGTAACTGTGAAAGAAAAAGTCAGTTGACAAGTCGTTTTGAGGAGTCTAATAGCTTTAGTGTTAACAGTAGACCTAAACTACCCCAATACACACTTCTTTATAATAATTACAAGGTTGCAATTATTTAAATTTCGTACAACTTTTATGTTAGTTGTTGAAATGTTTTATCAAATGCAACGTAACCTCGTTCGTGGATTCAACAAAAGAGGGTCGTAGATTATCTGAATATTATACTGTACACTATGGTTACGAACGATAAATTTTATTAAATAGGTTTGGTTGTCTTCCAGGATTTATTTAAAATATATAAAAACGTTTTTGTGGATCACAGGATTTATGTCATTTTGTTATACGTGCACGGAGTATTTCCTTTTTATTGTTAATGAAGAATTATTCAATGTTTATGTAACACCCTTTTCCGTGATCCTTTATCATACTTCTTACAATTTAATATATACATAAATATTGTTATGTATTGTGTTCTATATGCACTACTTGGCTACCTCAATTACTTTCATCATTAGTGAACAGACTCGAATTACATTCGTTGCAGATGTTTTGAAAATATTCCAAGCAATGAAAATAGTGTTACACTATTTTTGATTTATTAAAATGATTAAAGCAAGATATATATATATATACATTGATTATATATCTTTTAATAAATATGCATTATCTTTATTTTGAATAAAACTCCTCAGTCTAATATTATTTAAAAAGAATGGTGCACTATTCTTGAAATATTAAAATGATCAACAAAAGAAATAACTGTACAGACAGTTTTTTAGCCTGCAATGAATATAGACAATTTTTATCTTAAATAAAACTCTTCAGACTGTTAATGACAATAGTTTCGCAATATCCTCAGTCCAATCGAGAGTGATTATGATTTTATAGGATACACCATCCGAAGAACAAAAAATAATACCATTCTAAAATTACACTGTATAAACGATTCAGATGCTGTTCTTCGAGAACAGTCCTGTTGCAATGTTTCCCAACAGAGAAAATCGAGATATGAATTTCTAGCTAGCATCCCGATGCTATCATCGCGAGTGCATCAACTGTTATCTTTATTACGAATCGTAGTATCGCGCGAAATTGCGAAGCCGCGTCGATGATTCCGAAAGGAGAGACGTCCTGCTATTTTATTTACCGAGTGCCGGTCAATGAAATATTCAAATATTTTGTCTGAACCGAAGCACAATGGAGCAACGAGGCAATACGACCGCTTATGATTTATGGCGATCCGTACGGAAAGATCGACCGGCTGGCGAGCGAGTGCTCTCTAGCTTTCGGCTTTAAAAGATTTATAAGAATGCGCCAAATGCTTCGAAGTGTCACTGTCGCACTCGTATACCTATGCATTGTCGCGGCTGAAAGACATACAAGATGCAATAAATTTGTCGAGACGTGGAAACTGCAACCTTCTTCTCCATTTTTCCAATATATCGAAGTTGGTCGAACTACATACATCATGCTTTCTATGAGCGTTTTTATAGAAACGGGAAATCTTCTATGTCTCTACCTTTTTAACAAACTACCCTCCCAAAGCATATCAAGCACTCCAACCAATTTTAATCCCAAAATCGAAACATCTTTTTCACGTAACATAATTCCATTGTACATAGTTCAATCTCCTTTCGTGAACAGAAAGTTTATTACTCGTACGTGCGACGTCTCAATTTTTACCGACCCCTTAAATGCAAACAGAGCAATGTAAAAGCTGTTTTAACCTCTTAGGCACGATGCGCCACTATAGTGGCTTTCCGGATGTCATCTTATATTACGATGCGTCACTATAGTGGCTCGAGCACACTCAATTGCATTATTAACACTTTACTGACCGGAAGCCTATTAATAGGTCATTCAATAATTGCCCCGTAACAAAATGAGACTTAAAAAACTGCTTTTACATTGTAATTTGTAACAAAACTATTAGATTACGTTGCTTCGGAGGTCTTGTTGATTCACAATCAAAATTGCTGTCGACGTTGAGGGATCCATTGAAAAGTTTTCATTGATGGATTATGAACTTAAACGATCCTGAAATAATCGCCGGTCGGTAAAGTGTTAATTGATAAAGTAAATTATTAGAGTTAAAGTATATGCATCATATCCATTTTCTGATTTGAAATACACACTTCCTATGCGTCCAGTTACTTGTAGCCAGACTTAGAAAAGAATCTGGGGAAACTAAGTTTTTTACTAAGTATAACCATATATATTCTTAATCAGAAGAACATACTCTACCAATGTACAAAGTTTCAACTGAATCGGTGACCCGAAGACCTTGCGCTCTCCTTTTCAGAATGAAATGCAACAATGCATTTGTAAGAGCAATAAATGCATCTGCGAACAATTTTACAAATCCCGACCGGAACAATTATAAGAAAACCGTCAGTTGTCGTCGATTTAAGAAGCAGTCGTGTATATATCGACCGCTGGCGAAAATCGCAGGAGAGTCTAACGTCTGCGAGGAATAAAATGGAACAGGTACAATCGGATTCCTCGGTAGGAGTCGGTCGTTGGCAATTTTTTGGTGAAAGACTCCGGCAGGAATTTGTCTTCATAGAAATCTCGGCTCGTCACCGAGAAGGGAAAACGCGTGCGCGTACGGTGGACGGTACGTGCTTCACGTTTCGGTGGCTGGCCGATCAAATTTTTCGCTACTTCCCAGACTCGCAAGCTCGCAGACGACGCGACGGTCGTGCCTGTCTGAATTTAATTTACCCCTGGAGCGCAAAACAAGTTCTCCTGCCCGCTTTCTTCATCTCCACTTTCCGCAGCGATCGTAGAATGCGCCCCACGGACTGCTCGGTGAATATATCTACCTTATACCTCGGGATTATATTACACGTACACGCGAGCAGACGCGCTCCCGCCCCGCGGATGCAACGCGTTGCAACACGCCTGCAACGCGCTGCAACACGGCTCTCCGACCACCCTCGGATTCGACGGGTACAACAACGCGCACCCGAAACTAATATGCCAAAGTGCTCGTAAAAATATTCCCCGACGAGATACGGAACAACAGGGAAGCACCGACGTTGCAGATTGCTCGCTAATTTCTCATTGGGGAACGGATTCGCTAAAATTAGAAAGACTTTTGACAGTACTGACGCAATCGGGCCAGACCTTTCACAGAATCGAAAAAGTATTTCAGTAGAGCAGTCGAGGAAATGTTTATTCCTGCCTGAACGAGATCAACCGTTCGCGATCCGAAACATTTTAACTCCGAGGCATCTCTTTTCGCCTACAATCTCTTTATTCTACGCGATTTATTAACTCTCGTGCATACGAAGTTCTTTTTCAACATTACTCGTCTTTGTAAGAATTTTTCACAATTTTTAAGAGGTTTTAAGAGGTGTCTTTGCAATTTTAATAATTGTATGTTGAAGATATTAAAACCCGTCAATTTTGCGGGTCTCGTAAACCTAGTATCAATCTTATTCGCTGTGAATATGAATTTTTCTGAATTTGCAGTAACAGTTGAGCTCCTTTTTATTTTATGCGTACAAAATATTGGATACACAAATACTAATAAAAACTTTCAGTTCTACTCGACAGTCCGTACAAACAGTTTTTAAAATGGCTCAAAATATCGTATCCTTTGTTTACGATTATTCGGATAGTAAAGATGCATTCAAGAGGGGTAAATCAACAAATATATTTTTCCGGATATATATATATATATATATTACTAAAAAAACAAATAGTGAATACATTCTCGTTAGTTGTACAAAGTAATATAAAATAGTCGTTTCTGGTGGACCGCAAGCCTCGTATTAAACAATTTTAGTTTCCCATAAAAATCCGCGGTCCAGTCGGCATCGATTCGAATAATGTCCCTCGCGAAGAGGATAACGAAAAACGAGCGTGCGATTGGCGTTCGGCGCGCAAAAATCCGCGAAATTCGTCGCGCCGTTCATCGAAACGCGAAATTAGCGTCGCACATAGCGAAATTAGTCGGTCCGCGAGGGGAATTGCTGTAGCATTAATGTCCCTCGACGCGTGCCGTCGGCAAAAAGGTGTCCGAAGAACGCATCCCCGCGTATGCGGCAGAGTTTGCATTTCTCTCATTTTTCTTTTTTCATCTTTTTTTAAATTTGTTTTAGTCTGCCTTTTTGCAAGGAAAGTCGTCGGGAGGCACGTCGGGATAAAGACGTCGGTCCCCGGGACACCGGTACACGTGCGAGCATATAAATTTTTCTCCGTCGGACGACACCCACACACCGGCGTATTGAAGTGTCGTGCTTTATCGGTGAATGCGGCCGTCATCCGCTTTCCAGCAAAGTGAAAAAACAAACTGCTCGTAGCCGGAATTTTGAGCCTGTGATTAAATGCATGAGGCGTTGGTGAATTAGATTAAGTACTCTTGGGCATAGATCGTGCTTCAGAATTTTCCCTCTCTTCTTCTCGCTGCTGCTTCATCCCCCGTCGTTCTTCTTCTGCTTTCCCCCGTTCCATCCCTCGGGTTTCCCCTGTCGTTTTCCCTTCGCCCTACAACTATACTCGACGCCTACGCCACCTCGTCGCACAGAACCTGAGTGCCAGGGAAAATTCATTGGCTTGAAAATTTCCAGCCACGAGCATAATGAACAAAAGGACCTCGCGGCGCGCCGGTTTCGATGCTAATCTTCGATTCCCGTGCCGAAATTCTTGCTTGTTTTAACGATTAACAACGTTCCGTTGTGCAGCCTCGCGAAAAGAATCCGGGAAACTCGCGAATATTCGCTGGGAAACGCGATGGAACGTTTTGCACCGTTGCCGGGGAACCGACGTGATTCGAAAAGTGTGATTTTCTGCGTTGTCGGCGGACTTCTAGAGGTTTGTGCAAAATGTAAATTGGCTATATGTGCTGCAAGAAATACAGCAATTTATTTTGTCCAGTCATTTCTTGTTTTGTTGAAAAGTTTTAGTAGGTGGCAACTCACAAGGTATAATATTTAAACTGTCACTAGATTGTAAAATTTTATGCAAAATATAAATTGTCCAGATCGATTGCAAGAAATACAGCAATTAATTTTGTCCACGTATTTTCTGTTTTGTTGAAGAGGTTTAATAGGTGACTGCTCACAATGTATAATACTAAAACTGTCACTAGATTGTAAACCTTTATGCAAAATGGAAATTGTCCAGATCCATTGCAAGAAAATCAGCAATTTATTTTGTCCACACATTTCTTGTTTTGTAGAAGAGTTTTAGTAGGTGGCAGCTCACAAAGTTTAATGTTTAAACTGTCACTAGATTGTAAATCTTTATACAAAATGGAAATTGTCCAGATCTATTGCAAAAACTCCAGCAGTTTATTTTGCCTAAGAATTTCTTATTTTATTGAATACTTTTAGTAGATGGCAACTCCTAAAGTGTAACGTTTAAGTTGTCACTGGACTATAAAATCTTTATGCAAAATTAAAATTGTCTAGATGTATTGCAAGAAATTCAACAATTTATTTTACCTACAAATTCCTTATTTCGTTGAAGAGTCTTAGCAGGTGGAAAATATTATATTGATATTCTACCATTCTTTTAATACATGCATGATTGAAAATTACAGCTGTTTAGTGCTTCTGTTTAAGCTTCACATCTTGTAATGGATAAGTGTCCTTCTTGAGTAGAGACGCGCAATCTATGCATTGTTTAATATTCGTGTTCTCGAATGTTCGTGAATCAAAGGACACAAACGAAGGTAGAATGCGATTGCATCTGTTTCATGAACGTTATTCGATTTGTTGATAGACCGATTATGTTCGCAAATGGATTTTCCCTTTTTCCTAGGAAACATACTTTCTCGTGTTCTGTCGTCTTTGCGAGGGTGCGATATTTCGCAAGAGATTCGCGTGCTTCCACGAACGCGGGAGTAATTTAGGGTGAGTCAAGAGAAGGATTGAAGAGTGAGGTTGATCCTTATCGGAATAGGAAGAAGTTGCTATAGATGAATCAGACAAGGAGTCGATTTTATCGGCAACGTGCACGTCAGAGAAAATATAAAAGAGAATTGTGAGGGAGTAAGAAAGAGGAATCGGCTGGGGAGGTCTACTATTTTTCATTTATGATGTAGCGTGGTTTGATGAAAGATTGGAAGATAGCGGAATACGAATGACCCTAGTAATCAACAAAATTGTTCAATAGTTCAATTTCTTCGTAAAATCTTACAAATCTTCGATAAATGAAAATCTTATCTTAACCCTCATAATTATCAAAAGTATGCAATAATTAAATTTCTTCATAAAATCTTAAAATGATTATCAAATATCAGTGCCTATAGAATTCTTCTCTTAATAGCATTTTCAATTAATACTTTATATAAAAAAAGGAAAGTTTGGAAACATTATCCTCACCCTCATAATTATCAAAAGTATGCAATAATTACATTTCTTCACAAAATCTTATAATAATTGATAAATATCAATGTCTATAGAATTCTCCTCTTAATAGCACTTTCAATTAATATCTTGTGTCGAAAAAAAATTGGAAAATTTTCTTTTACATCACAATTCTTAAAGAAACTGTTACACTACTTTTTTGGGAGTGACATCGTACTAAACGATTCGCTAATAAACTTTTTGCTGCATTGCAAATTTTATACATATATTTAAAAAAATGTGCAAATCACATTAATAAAATCTTTGATAGAAAAACCAAAAGTTGTTTCAATTCTGACTCCTCTAAATTGCCATATAAATCAAATTCACATACTTCAATGCTAACAACTACCCCAATAAATTAATTGCTTCTCTCCCATAAAATATTATCCACAATATTATTAAAAATAAACTACTATTCATACACTATAGACTTTATGAATTTACAACAAAACTGAGTAGATCAAATACAAAACAGTGAAAATACGTAAAGAATTAAAAAGTACTGTTGCACTGTTTCCAACTTCATCAAATAATTTAGAAAATTGCAAAGTAATAATAAATAATTCAGAAAGTTGCATCTCCCGTAAAAGTCCTCAGTCTATCGATCACTATCCGAAGTAAATGCATCTAATCGCAGTAACGTTCCAAAGATCATTTGCAAATCGACCGAAAGCTGGACCATAATCGATCGATTGATTAGAGCATCGTACAAGTCGCAAGGACACGTCGAGGATACTAAAATCCGTCGATACCGAAGTTTCCCGAATGATTCTCTGCCTTGTGGTCGGCGGGAAAACATGTCCGGCGAGCAGAAACTTTCAGTATGTTTAACATTCCGCGGTAAAGTGAATTTGGTACCTGTTGATTAGATAAAACGTCGCGGCGGTGCAGTCGAACGTTTAAACCGGCTGAACGTTTAATCTGGCTGACGGGAAAAAACAAAAAAAAATCCGCTGCTCGGATACGCGAGTCCTGAATATTAAAACAACCGGTGGCACGACGCAGGCAGAAAGCGAGAGATAGATAGATAGATAGATAGATAGATAGAGAGAGATGGGGCCTACCGTTACGTTTCGACGAATTACGCTGAACGTCGCAGTTAACCGAATTACGATGTAAACGCCAGAAATAAAAGATTCGCCCGACTCGCTTTTTATCGATGACGGGAAACCGCCGCGTGAAATTAACTCGTCGATTAAGCAGCTATTTTTAATTGACAAGTAGACGCGCGCATTACAATGATAAATTCGATTCGATGGGACTAGACACGTCAAATAGTCTCGAACGGAAACGGACGAGGCTGAAATGCTGGCTGCGCGTCGTTATGGATTTACGGCTTGTAGAAAATATTAGGGGGTACCCATAAATAATTATTTTGACATGTATACTTTGTAGTAAAATCAAGTTTTATCATTATCAAGGAGACTGCCATCTGATCTGAAATCTCCACTTCGAGGCCAATCAGAGAGGTTATGATCGTCACGATCTTCGATGCATCTCCATAAATATCGAAAATTTTCTTTGTCGTCATCGTTGCATTTTTAGTGGTTCTAAATGGAATGGAGAGAAAGGGAATATTCATATGGATATATTCATAAAGATGTATGAATCAAAGGCGTATCAAGTACTAGCGAGAAAGTCTCGTTTTACTGTCCCTCTGTCGGTGAGCGCAAAAGGTACATCCGCCACGCGCTAAATTCCGCATGAAAAATGAAAAAGTATGCGACTACGAATATGATCCTCCGAAGGTACGAACGTCGCCATTTTATTGCAGTAGAGAAAATATATACTTCTTAGAATATTTAGAGCACAGGTTAGTTTTACCGAAAACTGTAAAAGTGTAAAACTGTAATTTTAAAAAGAATAAGGATACTAAAATTCTTCTCAAATAATTTATTACTTACGGGCACCCCTAATATAATAAAAGTGTTTCTTCGGAGTAACGTAGAGAAAACTTGTCTAATATTAATTATCAACCCTTTGCACTCGAAGCAGTTCCATTCCAAAATAAAAAAAATAGCTCCATTGTACATAATTTATTTCCTTCCGTACATATAAAATTAATTACTATCACTCGTGTTTAGAGCGATGTAAAAGTTGTTTAAATAATAGCATGGCAATTTTTTAATGGCACTTTAGAGGCGCCGTTCGATTGATAAGGGTCGAATAGCGATTTGGAGATTCAGGGTTTTCCATGTAAATCCTATGAATCGTAATTTGTTCGAAACTCTTTGTGCAGGTCGTTTTAGTAAATCAAAGCTACTAGTTGCTCGCTGGAAAAGTTATTCCGATTCAAGGAGTGTTGGAATACTTTCGTGGCTCACTATGTCTGGAACCTCCCCTCTGGCCCCGTCGCAGACCGCGTTAGGTGTACGATTATAAAGCTCCTAGCAGGATTCCGGTGGTCATTTATTAGGGAAACGGCTCTTCTCTCCGTAGGGACACAGGTCGAGACGCAGAATTTCCGAGCGCTGACCACTGCCAAATGAGATTTTCACGATATTTCCATATTTTTCCACGGGAAATGTGTCCGCGGCCGTTCTATCGTCAGAGGAAATCGTCTGTTTCTTTTTCGAACCAGGCTCGATTGAAGCAGCCGAGATTATTCGCGAAACCATATTAATGAGCCCCGTGGAACAGGCTGCCAGACAGGACTTAGTACCCTCGAACACTATACCAGTGGGATACTTGTCCCTATTAACGTGCTTTCATATTTAAATGAGCCGTGAAAATTAATTTGAAAAAATAAATAGCAAAACTATTTCTTTTCATCAAATTGAACTATCAATGTACATGGCGCACTGGAAACTGTTGCATTTGTTAACTCTACAAATATATCAAACATTTTTCTAGAGGTGCACATTACAGTCTCGATAATACATCTTGTCGGAAATATTTAACAATTCTAAATAAATGAATATTTAATATAATTTTGCATTGCTGTATCAAGTGCACGTTACAATCTCAACAATATATCTTGTCAGGAATATTTAACAATTCTAAATGAATGAATATCTAATATAATTCTGTATTGCTGTATGAAGTGCACGTTACTCTCTCGACAATATATCTTGTCGAAAATATTTAACAGTTTTAAATAAATTAATATCTAATATAATTTTGTATTCCTGTATGAAGAGCACATTACACTCTTCACAATATATCTTGTCGAAAATATTTAACGATTCTAAATAAATGAATATTTAATATAATTCTGTATTCCTGTATGAAGAGCACATTACACTCTCGACAATATATCTTGTCGAAAATATTTAACGATTCTAAATAAATGAATATTTAATATAATTCTGTATTGCTGTATGAAGAGCACATTACACTCTTGACAATATATCTTGTCGAAAATATTTAACAGATCTAAATAAATGAATATTTAATATAATTTTATGTTGCTGTATGACGTGTACATTATATCATAACATAGTATACTTTGAAAGAAACAGTGAAATAAGTAAGTTTTTGTGTTTTTCATAGTGACTCTATATTTCTATATTTTATTTAAAGAGACTTTATGGCTTGTCCATATTAATGTGCCATATTATTCGCGTGTCTCTATCGAACCCCATTTTCCTCTTCTACAACGAATTTGTAGAAATAGTTATTTCAAAGAGAATAATAATTATCGCCACACTACTTGGGACAGAAATCTTTCCCTTTATTTTAATTAGATCATCTTGAAATATTAATATTTTATAATAAAGAGAAAGAGAAACTATTTTTATTTTATATTTGCCCAGAAGTTGAATTTATTTAATGCTTCCGTTGCTTTGTATTCTTAATTATTAATTATGACGTCGACAATACTTCGCCAATATTCGCAAAAAACCATACTGCTTTCTGAAATCTACAATTGAAATTGTTTCTTGGTTCCCTAAAAGGATCGACGGAAAGAATTCAAGACAACCGTGGAAAGATTTTTCCCCGTTCAAATGTCGTCTGGTTAATGGAGGTAGAATCGCGAATTTACTAGACAGAAAACATAAATTGTTGAACGTCTATTGGGTGTTTATTTATTGATGGCGCCGCGAGTGCAGTATTCCCTCTCCGTAATTGCACTGCTGGGACCTGACAACATGATTACTCAGAAAAGCGTACATGATTCTGCGTTCTCGTTTCGTTGACGGTTTGCTTGTCCTCTCTCATTGAATCATTCATTATCTTTCTGTCTCGCCCGCACACTGCGAGTTACATGTATTTATAGAAATAGAAAATTGTTTAAAATTCCGCGCAGCATAATCAAGTGAAATCAGTTCATCATTTTATTTCAAACCTCGCTGAACATCGAATACACCACGATATTTTACGTTCGAATTCTATATTAAATAATACAAATTCCATGCTGCATTCTTGCTACCCATTATTCGAATGCAATTTTTTAAATACACTCTCTTGTAAATATTAGAAATAATTTCCTTACATTTTATCGTTCAAGAAACAATTTATGATAGCGTTAAAGCATGTTTAATAATGTCAAATTGCACATTGAATTCTTGCTAACGATTATTTAAATGTAACTTTCTTAGTATACATTTTTTTAAATATTAGAAACAATTTCGTCAATATTTGTTTGTGTTTGCTAATATTAAATTGTACATGAAGTTCTCCTTACTCATTATTTAAATGCAATTTGCATTATCATTTTGTGTAATATTAAAATTAGTTTCTTCACAGAGAAAACAGTTAAAAACCTTTTCCTTCCTGTTCACAATACTAACAGCGATTAAAAAATAATATTTGTATATTACCTAGTAAACTATTCTTATAACATTTAAAGAAAACCTCCTGCAGTATGATTCAATTTTGAAAAACTTATCCGGTGTTGAAGAATGTTCGAATATTTTCTACACCGACTATTATAATAAAAATCGCACGAAGTCCACAGAAATCTCGTTGCAAAAAAGAAACAAATCTTGTCGTTTTAATGGCAATATAAATGTTGCAATGTTAATGCTTGCAAGCGTTAATACGAGTTCGAATACTTTCGCGGCTCGGTCTTTGGCGTAGAGGGGAGGCAACATGAGGATAGAATGCGAAAGATAGAACAACGGGCAGACATAATCGCTGCCAAACAAGGCGTCCACATGATATCGGGACGACGGTCGAAAATATAATGCAGCTGCCGATTGTCATGGCAGACATATTCCGTGGCGAACGACAACGCGAGCGTGCTTTACAAACAATAGCGTCCGCACCGTGGTGGACCGCTCAGCCGCGACAAGACGGCAAAAACGGGCTTTATGAATCCAATATTATGCGTCGAAGCTCGTATTTCCCGCCTGGCTGTTCAAACTTATGCGAGCATAAAGTACGCCACGTTTTTTTCCCGAAGTTTTACGCTTAATCTCAAACGGCTGGGCCTCCATTTTTAAATGCCCGGTCTGATTACCGGAATTTTATGGCGGCCACACCTTCGATAACTATGCCTGCCGACACCGTGCCTCCCGTTTGTTAAATAATTATGAACGTTGATTTAGAACTTGATTGAGTCTTCGCGGACGTCTTCTGTGCGTCGACGTTGTCGAATAAGAGTTTGAAGAAGTTATAATTGTTTTAGAAAGATTGTAGAAAGTCGTATTCGAACTCGTTATGGAGTTTTGGTATTATGTGATCAATCGAATGTGGATATTTATACGAAATAAAAATTGTCTGCGTAAATTTAACGGGTTGGAACCCGGCAGCCATTTTATTCTTAATTTAAGGATTTAAACTAATTGGAACTAATATGTTGGCATTTTAATATTGAAAATTGTATATCTTTTATGTTGTCAAAGGATTTTACTCTTTGTGATCACTGAAGTGCTTATATTTGAAGAACATTAATGAAAATTATAGTGTAAGAGATAACTTGCTAAGATGAGAAACGGAGAAGGGTTAACGTTCACATAAAATTGTGTGAACAATGTTCGATAATTGGCAACGCCAGAAAACTATAAACGACAATGAAATTCTAATCGCTGCAGATGTAAAGAAAATTATAGTAGAAGAAATTAATTTACTAAGATGAGAAATTGAGAAGGGTTAACTGCCAGACAAAATTGTGTGAACAATGTTCCATAATTAGCAATACCAGGAAACTATAAGCAAAATTAAATTCTAATCGTTGGAGATGTAAAGAAAATTATAGTGCAAGAAATTAAATAGCGAAAATAAGGAATGGAAAAGAGTTGATTTCCCGTAAAAATTGTGCGACCAATATTTGCCAAATAGCAATACAAGAAATCTATATGCGACAATGAATTTCTAATCATTGAAACGTAAAGAAAATTGTAATGGAAGAAATTAATTTGCGAAGATGAGAAACTGAGAAGAGTTAACTTTCACATAAAATTGTGCGAACAATGTTCGATAAATATCAATGTCAGCGGACTATAAACGCCACTGAAAATTCTAATCGCCGCAGACGTAATGGAAATAACAGTGGCGAGGGGTTAAAGCATGCGAACAATGTTCGAAAAATAGCATTGCTCCATTCGCCGGGGGTATCCTTTCATTTCGCAGCGATCGAACGTTGCGAAGAGTAATAGAAAAATCCGTGACAGTTCGGAGAAGCGAGTGACATCATCGCAGAACTAATTTCCACGCAGTTCGTCCATTCATGGTGTCCCATGCATGCAGGATTGGCAAAACGCTGGGTGAACGAACGAAACGGGAAACGGCGTCGCCTAGACAGTTCGGAAACGCGTGTTATAAGACAGAGAAGATTGAAGCTTGCACGCGCGCTCCTGCGTTTACATGTGCGTGCGTATGTCAGGGAAGACGACAAAAATGAGTATGCGACTGGAATATCACGAGGGACAGGCTTTGGATGCACCACGGGTACGTTCAAAGCGAGTCGATCCGCGATGCAACGAAACTGCATGGTGTGACGTGCTCGCGCGGCCACTGCACCAGTCGTCATGGATTATCCGACAGTGTGCATACACCCGGTCGCCGGAACTTGGGAAACGTGGAAACGACCGTGCGTGTTCTAATAAAGTCTAATGAAACGAATTTACGCTCGATAATGCGTCCCCGAGAACGTTATGGAAATGCTTCATGTCGGCTCGCTCCATTAAATTGCGAACGCGCCGTTATCC
Source organism: Agapostemon virescens (assembly GCA_028453745.1). NCBI lineage: Eukaryota > Metazoa > Arthropoda > Insecta > Hymenoptera > Halictidae > Agapostemon > Agapostemon virescens. The sequence goes on from CM052092.1 coordinate 7,478,584, forward strand.
GCGCCGCGGTTGCCCCGAAACGCCCGACGTACACTGTTTTATCGAACAATCGATTGAAAACACTTCGAGCCGGTTCGTCGCAACAATCCACGAAACAAGACCGACAAACATCGGTCGAGATCGATCGATCGATCGATCTTTCGCGAACTCTTCCTCTGGCAACAAAGATTTGTCGCGGTTTCGAACGCGCGCGTTCTGCGACGATTCCGAAGATTCATTTCACCCTTTTAACCCTTTGAGACACGGAACTTTTTAAAAATTAAATTTTCACGTAGCAGAAATTTCGAGTTTTACGAATTAAAAAGGTGGGACAGTTTTAATACCACCGCGTTGCAAGGAGTTAACAAGAAAGTTTACGTATTCTCTCCGTAAATGTTGCATCTTCGGATCCGCTGAGCGACAATTGTGGAAGAGGTACCGTATTTGTTGCACGGTGACACTTTACGCTTCTCTTCCTTCTTTCTGTTACAATATTTAGATATACTACAAAATATACATAATGTCCCGTAGATTTAATTTAGATTATTTAATTTAATGTGGCACATTATATTATATAAATAATACAAATAATACATAAATTACTTTTCCATATCTAGGATCTTGCAACCAGGCGCAAGGAAAAGCCAGGACAACTACTTGTGCACCATGTTTTGTATAAATATATTTTTTTGCGAAAAATGAAATTCCAAATTCAACCGTCTCTGAGACAACTTCCATTCAACTACACTGAGTGTAGCAATTGAACGATTTGTTTTGTTTAAAAAAAAAAAACGAAAAGAAAACGTTGAATATATACACTTTTACAGGGGGTAAGTGTCCCGTTAACATTTTACACCCGTGATTCACGGAAATGCGGAAAAGCCCAGATGAGAAAGTATAAAGTGTTTTATTGCGTGGTAAATCTTCCGTGCAATAGATCTGGAGGAGATAGCTCGAAGGAAGCGATTTGCATAGGCATTAAAAAAACTAATTAAAATCTAACGTCCCGGTGATCCACACCGCTTCTGTCAACCCTTTCGCGCAGACGAAAGGCTGTTTTATTCTGTTCGCGGTAAACGCGATTTACATCAAGAGACCCGAATAATTTTACGCGATTCCTCGGTAGCCCGTGACGCTCATTATGTTTCTACAGGATTCATTTTCATCCCGTAAACTTCAATCGTAGTGCGGCTATGCTTGCCAATTAGCAACCTTTGGTAATCTCCCCAGAATTAAGTAACGTTCCTAAATCGTATTTGTTTGACATTTATGCCAATACAGAGCTAAGTCTTTTAACCTTGTAAGTTATAAAATTGAGACGAGAAAATGGTCTTATAAAAATGACAAAATTTAATTTATTTAGATTTTGTGCGATTTATTAACATACGACCGAAAAAAGAAGCGTATGGATTTCTATGGAGGCAGTTTTGCAACTTCAATCATTATAAAACTGCAATAATAGTGCAGTTATTCTTGCCAATCAGCAATCTTTAGTTAACTCCTCAGGATTAAGTCTTACATCGTATTTGTTTGACGTAAAGTTTCATAAAGTCTCTTACACTACCGAGTTATAAAACTGACTAGAGAATATGTTCTTATAAAAATGACAAAATTTAAGATTTTGTCCAATTATTTTGATTTTGTCCAATTTACAACACATAATCGAATAAAGAAGTGTATGGATTTCTACGGAGCCAGTTTTGCAACTTCAATAATTATAATACTGCAATAGTAGTGCAGTTATGCTTGTCAATCAGCAACCTTTAGTTATCTCCTCAGGATTAAGTCTTACATCGTATTCGTTTGACATTTATGACAATACAGAGCAAAATCGTTTAATCTAGTGAGTTATAAAACTGACCAGAGAATATGTTCTTATAAAAATGACAAAATTTAATTTATTTAGATTTTGTCCAATTTACAACACATAATCAAATAAAGAAGCGTATGGATTTCTATGGAGGCAGTTTAGCAACTTCAATAATAATAAGATAAAACTCTGAGAAGAGTCATTGGACCCTCCGTGGTAAATTTATCGTTAAATTGAACTTCCGTTACTCTCTTTAACGCCAAACCTATCGGCGCCGGTCAAATTAACCATTCTCAGATTGTTTAATTTAGAGTTGATCGTTGACAAGAGTAAATATTGTATTTTAGATGCAAGAAGGAAAAGCGTGGCGCGACAAAAAGTATACGAACTGCATTTCTACATTTGAAATTCAATGAAACAAGTTTTAATTTAAAATCGTCCGTTTTCAATCGGTAGAAAATGGCGGATTTCTTCCACGCAATAAATGACGCGCATCTTTGACTCGCGCGATTTCACGCCAAGCAGAAGACAAACAAACACAATCGCATCATATATAATTTTACTATATTAACACTTTATCGACCGGAAGCCTATTAATAGGCTTTTCAATATGCGCGCTGTATGAAAATGAAGCTTAAAATTCTATTTTTACATTCCAATTTGTAACAACATTATTAGACAATATTATTGGGGATGCATTATTGATTGGCAATAAAAATTGCTGTGAGCGTTGAAAGACCCATTAAAAAGTTTTCAGTCATGGAACATGGGCCTTACAAAAATTCTGAAATAATCGCCGGTCGATAAAGTGTTAAGATTTGATTTCTTGTGCCGTTTCAGGAGAAAACTTCAGGGAAACATGCGTGTCTCAAAAAGTTGTGCTGAAATAACTTAATTCCTCGTAATCGCTAATAAACTGTAACGTCCCATGAGAGGGGACATCCGAGTGATATGCCAGAATTACGATGTCCCAAAAGTGAAATGTATTGCGTTTGAATGTTGCGTAAAAATCGGCACGAATTTTCCGAACAAACCTATAGAACGCGAGGAAATTGAGCTCGGTTGATTCCTGCGTCGGTCTCGACTTCGACTGCGTTTCGCGAAATCGTAAATAAGCGACGGATGCGTTACACCTTTTCAAATTGAGCGTGCAATTTTCTCCGGTCGCGTCGGCGTCGGCGAGTAAAAGTGAAGGGGCTCTGTTCTCGAAAAGCGTGGCTGTAATCTATCTATCAACCACCGCCATCCCTTTCCCCTCCGCCCCCCTGACTCGACTTTCTACACGCTTTATGGTTACGGACGAACGAGAGCGAAAGAGAGAGATACGGGGGATTGGGAGGATGATACCTTTTCTCTTTCACCCCCTTTCACCGGCGTCCCACACCCCTCTCTTTCCCCATTGAATATGCAGGAAGAGCATCACTGGAAATTTACATTTTCGCTCAAATTCCTCGAGCAACGTCGAAACGTTTTACTGACTGTCCCTATTCGTATCTCATTCCGCCAGCCATTTCAGAGAGCATGAATGATTATCAAGGCAACGTAATGGGAATCGCTTGGCCGGCCACGATCGGGGCGAATGCTTTTCGAAAGTGTGCCCTCGATGGAAATTGTACAGGTGTGTATGTACACGAGGTACGAGCCCGGAACCACCGCGATTTTCACAATTTGCTCGCGCAACCCTTCCGAATAACAATTCCGTGGTCGCGTGGCAAATCACGTGGCGCGCTGTGTTTTCGCGAATTTGATGCTATTCCAGTTTGTCGCACGACGTTCCTTCGAACGGACAATTGCGTTTGCACGAGCTTGTAATATTAGGCTTTCGCTTGGCTCGATTAGGCTCGGCTGCATCGTACGTTTTCTGCTTCAGAAGACAGAAGACAGAAGTAAAGGTTACAATTTTTAAAGTTTCTGTCCGGACCTATAGCAAAAGTTTACAATATAATACATGCAAATCTAAATGTTTTGTAAAATTCAAATCGTTTGGTCTAGTTGGTTTTAAAGGGTGTAGAATACTTTTCTTTTCTATCGACTGTATATATTTATTTATTGTATTTGAAAAATTTATTGTATTTTAAATATTCAGATTTTTGACGATTTGATTTGTTCGATCAATCTTGTTACGTCTGAAATAATTCAATGAATGCTTAATTTAACGTAGAAAGAATTGCATGATTTCTGAATGAGAATGGTGATCTTTGGGTATTTTTCAAATTTACAAAATGTGGATTAAGGAGAAATATTATTTGGCTAAATTAAATGTAGATACTGTGTATCAACTATTTTGTTCAATGTTCAATTTTGTTCAACAGTTATGTGCATTGAAAATATAAAAATCAATATATTCAATAAATTACACAAATGTTTTATAATAGTGTTGTATAGATTATTCCGTCCAATTATTCCTCAAAAATGTGATTGCAGTTAGACTGTGAATCTCTGTACAAATTATTTTACCAATCCTAAGAACCAGAAGTTAAACGAAAATATTTTTCCTGTATTCACAATTCGAGTAACACAAAAATGAAACAATCTTTGCAATCCAATAATAAAAATATGAGTCTGTCGATTTCAACATTTTCTTGTATTTTACAATTATTTTAAATGTGTATAGTCATACAGAAACGCATGGTCTCATAATTGTATTTACTATAGTATATTATTATATAATATATTTATTACAGTATAATAATAATAATAATCCAATAATTGCCACAATATTTACACGAAACCGCAAAAATAAACCAATACCGAATATATTTATGAAATAATAAATTCAAGCGTATCTAACTTATTTTAAATAATATTTAAACGTAATAATTTGCGCACGCAGACCACTTTAATTAATACGCAAAATTAATGTTCACGACAGGGCAAATTATTTTTGTTTTCATATCAAATTAATACATGCATACTCGTTTAATAATTCGTACAGAATCACAAATGGTGGAACGAATAATCATTCATAATTTGATTATACCCTGGATTAGCAACGCGTTTGATACTCCCTGATTCCCCACATTTTCTAACAACCATGGTAATTGTTCAAATCTCACCTCTTGTTGCGATTGTTCCGCATTGAAAGGCCTCCCGTGATTATCGCGACTATAATACCGTTTTCACGAGGCACCGATTCAACGTGCTCGCCCCAATTATGTTGATAACTCCCTGAAGTTAAATACTCAAATTATTGGACAGTGCGTTTCAAAATATTGAGACACTGTGATTCTACACCAATCGATAGTCGGTGATTAACCGAAACGCAGTTACACGTCCGTCGACATTCCGCATAACAAATATATCGCTATGTCATTCGATATTCCTACCGCGATGTAACAAGTATCTTAATTCGCTGGATAATCTTTCTCCAATATGCACGCAATTTTATCCTAACTTTTGACACTCCAATGGCGCATCTGAGGAGACACTAAAAACTGTCATATTATTATTCGAAACAACTTTTACATCACCGCATTTGCATAACTTTATTTGCACGAAAGATAATCAACCGAGCACAATGGAATTATTTCCAGTCGAAAAAAATTTAGAATAAAAATTGCTTGGAGTGTAACGGGTTAATCCAACGATTTACAAAATGGACGCTTTAAAAATGAACACTAAGGTCACAGTTGCTCAACATTACACTTTATTCCAGTGATTTCAGTTACTAACTTTTTCTCTTACTTCTTGTTGGAATTATAAGAATCTTTCCGCAAAAACTTTTCGCGTGAACTTTTTTATTGAAGTTGTTGGATGACCAACCCTACTATCAAGGGCTGTATCACTGTTTATAGTGAGTCAGTTGTTTTCGGGGCAAATTCTTTAGCTTCGGAGTTACGCATCCGCGTTACTCACCCTGAAATAAGTTAAAACCTTCAAGTGCCAATATTAAACAAATTTTTCTTCGGTTCCAGTACCTCGCAGTCGATGGAGATAATTATTGTCACACTATAATCCACGGTTCGTGGATACATTTTATTATACTATTTATTTATTTATTATACTAGACGTTGCACTCATAATTCTTGCATTCCACAGGTTAACACCTTTAAGTGTAAAAATTTTAAAAATTATCCAAGAAACAAATTTTTCCTTGGCTCCAGTACCTCGCAGTCGATGCAAATAATTATTGTCATACTATAATTCATGGTTCGTGGATACATTATTTATTATACTAAACGTTGCACACATAATTTTGGCATATCACAGGTTAAAACGTTCAAGTGCAAAAATTAAAATAATTATCAAACAAACAAATTTTTCCTTGGTTCCAGAACCTCGCAGTCGATGCAGATAAATATTCTCACACTAAAAGCCACGGTATGTGGATACATTATTTATTATACTAGACGTTGCACACATAATTTCTGCATATCACAAGTTAAAATCTTCAAGTGCAAAAATTAAAAGAATTATCTAACAAACAAATTTTTCCTCGGTTCCAGTACCTCGCAGTCGATGCAGATAATTATTGTCACACTATACTGAACACATTTAGAGTGCAAATCTTAAAACCATTAACAAATAAACTTTTTTTCCCTCGATTCTATTACCTAGTAGTCAACCCAGACAATTTTTAAGTCACACAATGATCCACGGTTCGTCGATACATTATTTATTATACTAGTCGATTGCACGCATAATTTCCTACACATGGTCGTTTCGCGTCCCACAAACGTTCGCAGTCTATCCGTTGCTTATTCATTGACTATTTACGAAGCTGTCGAAAATAATACACGGAACAGCAACGCGGACCACTCAATTTTATTACACCGAATCAACAAACCGCGAGTTCATTAAACTCTTATCGCAGCCTTTCTAGTCGATCCAATCAATTAATCGAACTTTTGTGTTCGACGGTTAGAAAGTACAAAGCAACGGGCATAAATGAATCGAATATGCTTAATGGAAGTGGGTCGGGTCGACCGTTCATTTTTGTTTTATCGAACGACGGGGGGGTTGTACTCGGTGTTTCCCCAAACGAAATATAAGAAAAAGCCTCTCTCGATATAAGCAGCTTATCGTGTGCGCCGTCTGTATTGATTAACGCCGGCGACTCGTGACGACTTCTTTCACGGTTACGTTTATCTGGCCGCATTTAAGCTGATTGAATTTTTCTTCAGGGGGGGGGGGGGGCACCCGCGACGGTTTCTGGCCTTATTTCACCTCTCCACCTTATCGGGAATATTCTTTGCGGCGCAGCGATATCGCTGTTTGCCTCGGTTTCCCGCCACGGTTTTCCCCATTTCCGGTGTCCCCCTTGGCTCCTTTGGGCGCAGCTATTAGCGAGCATCTTGCGCGAAAACTTTTCTATTAAGCTGTTGAATAAGTTCGCCCCGGGAGCCTGTGTTGCCGCCACCGGATAAACATTGCTTTCACCGAAATAACGATCGGGGGCCAACGGAAAACAAAAATCGTTATCAAATCCCGCGCGCTTCGAACGCGCCGGCATCCGCTGGCAAACAACAAAAATACAGGTGTTCCGGTGTACCGTGGTACAACCGAGTCGATTATGCGATCGATTAAACAGCAACCGTGATCCTTTGGCATGTAGCTGCTGCAGGGTAAACATAAGAAAAACGCGAAGCTACCGCAGAGGAGTTTTCAATTATCATTCTGGCTTTTATCGTAGTTTGTTTGACATTTCACTTCTTTGATCCTGGGACTCTTTGGAATGGCGGAATCGAGCTCTTGGAGGTTTTAACGCCGAATTGTTTACTTGGTACGTCGAGATGACGCTTACGGATGTTTTTAATCTGAGAATGTTGAAATTTTAAAGACTCACTGATGAAGAATTGTTCGAGGAATTTATAGCTCTATAGGGTGGATGTGTTTTGTCGCCATTTTTGTAGCCACTTTCGGTAGTGTAATTGAAGAATGTTTTTTAGTTGAAGATGTCGAGGACATCTTCTTTTTAAATGATAGTATATGTTTTTGAAATTATAAGATTGTTAATGATTTTAATTAAAGTCGAAAGTTTTGTGCAAACGTAGTTTGAATGAGAAAGTATGCGGATAACGTATTAATACATCTGTACTTGATAACATCCTTATCCTGAGGCATCTAATTAATGTTCATTTTGAAATGTATTGACAAAGATCGTCTGTATTCTGTATCACAAATAATAATTACTTATTTAGTTCTCAAATAGGGGTTATTAATTTACTAAAAGAATTATGTACGAAATATTATGGGTGAATTGAAATTACTTAACTAATTTAGAATATTAAACTCACAATTTGGAAATGAGATCCTAAAAATCGGTAGTTACACCATGTATCAAAATTAAAAATTACGTATTTATCACTTAGGTCAAAGAATAATAGTTATTAATTTG
>CM052092.1:7495012-7515108 GCA_028453745.1 Agapostemon virescens
GTAGTAGAAACGTCAAAACGATTAGCAGATGTGTTAACATGGAACTGAAATTTTTGTATAGAAATTACATGTTTACTGTGTGAGAATGCTACAAAATATTTTATTCGAAGCGTTGCACATAGTTAACTATACATTTCGCCTATCCGTCAATAATCGTAAAAGAAACGTCTGCAGTCTGCAGGTAATTAGACTGATAAATAGACATTTCATTCGTATCCTAGTAGTATTAATAAATTAAAAACGATGCGGTGGTCTTTTAAAATTATATTCATGTTTTCGCTGTGTTAAATTCACCTGTGCTCAGCTTTGTCGTATGCGCACGAAGTATAGCAATCTGTAAGTTGTGCAATTTACCTGTAACGATTTATAGAAAGTGAACCAAAATTTTGGTTCAATGAAAATCACTTTTGTAACATCCACGAACGTAATCGTCGTGAAATTGTCAATATTTCGCAAGAATCTCGAATGTAATTTATAAATTACAAATTTATTGAGAATTTTTGTGAGTTGCTGTGAACTTCGTTGAAGTCACGTTACCGTGAAAGAAAATCGACGTGTTTACGGGATTCTATGGATTCTATGGATGCCATTAGGGAAACTTTGTTGCACTTCCTGCCGTAAGCAGTGCACCTTTGGGAAAATGATCCAACAGTTACGCTAGCATTACAGTTAGCTTCATCAGGGGTCGATTGATACAATTGATATTGTTGTGTGTCGCGTGATGATCCACTATTAAACTCTAGCTATTCATGTCTCGGATCGATGGTTACGTATCACTGGTTTTAATTGGCCATTGACACAATTTATACATTTCCGAAAACAAATCTAGGAAACGCGTTCTGCAGCCTGTTTTCCGAATTAAATAAAACGAAAATAGACAGAGCGAAAGCGTGTTCGCGTTTTCATCAGATTTTTTTCCCATGGAATAATTATCGCGTAAGTAATATCGTAACTTTTCCGGCTTACGAGCTCTTTTATTTCCGCGAAACTGTCCATTTTCGTTTCTTTATAATTCAGCTCGTTCAAAAGTAGAGAGCATAGAAAATGTGGAAGATTAGACACGAGTTTCCTCTCGAATTCCGCGTTTCAGCTTCAGCAACGTGCAGCAGTAAATTATGTTTGGCCCAGAAAATTTATGCAAATGTTTAATCGAGCACGCCGTTTTTACGTAATTCGTTCGGAGTGGTCCACGAAAATTTCCCTTGTCGACGGGGCAGACGTAATGCATAAAGCGGAATTCAATTATGCACGAGACTTATCGCTTGTTGAAGCCGAGATAGAAAAGCAGGGACGACTACCTTTGACGGTCCTCCTTGTTGTACAACGCGATATCGTTCCCCTTTTTATCAAAACTTTAGAAAAAGCCTGTCATCTAGTCGCTTCCCGGATGAATTTAATTAATTCAATTGGGTAAATGTGTCCACGCAAACGAGGACATCGTGAAAAAAGCTTTCGAATCGTGCTTTGTCGCTGGAACTTGTTTTCAACATAGTGCAAATAGCGATTATAACAATTATTCGAATATTCAAGGAACATCGCTTCATTATGCACTACGTAGAAATCGATTAGATCACGAATATAACATTCTGTTTGTACACTGTATAATTTTTATTTTTCTATTCTATGGTCAAGCAACAATGAAGTTTAAAATTGGAGGTATAGAGAAATGGTGAAATATTATATTTACAATATAATACAATTTTACAATTTTATTTTACAATGATCAAGCAAAAACAAAGTTTAGAATTTAGAGGGATAGAGAAATGGTGAAAGATTATATTTTCAGAATGACAGTATTAATTACTGTTTGATTAATTGAGCTACATGCAATGTAGATGACACAGACTAATCAAACGTTAAAGTTTTCGTTATAAAAATTGCGGTTTGTAATTTTATAATTTTTACTCTTTTATTTCATAACATATGCAATTATAACTAATAGCAAGTTTAGAATACAAACGATAGAAGCAATTTTTATAGATGATATTTTTTAAATGACATTACTAATTTTTGATGGACCAATTAAGATACATGTCAGTTACTTGAGTTAGGTAATTTAAACTTTGGGGATTTTAGATTTATTAAATGAAATTTTTACAAAACTTATTATATACGTGATCGATACTATTGTTAAAGATTGTATATTTAAAATAATTCTATCAATAATTGATGAACTAGTCGAGCAACATATAATTCAAACGAAACATGGAATTTAAATTTTGGAGATTTTAGCACAAAAATTGCGAATTGTATTTTACAATTTTTATTCTTCTGTGCCATGGTTAATACAATTCTAACGTAGCCTAATATATTCGCGATCAACACTATTGTTAATTATCGATTAAATATCAGTTGCACTACACGTAATCGAAATGAATCGAATAATATAAACATTACAATTTCCAGGATGAAAAATCCATATAATGAAACCTAAAACGCTTTTCACGTATCCCGAGTATAGTGAATCTTAAATGAAATATTCATGAATCAATTCACAGGGAAGCTTATACCTTCTTATCAGATCTATCGTAGATATCGTCGCGGTCCCGCTTGTTGTAACGCGAACATCGGAATTTTGCAACTTCTGGGAGATGTTATGCATTCTAATCTCGGTAATTTATCTGAAAGTTTTCGTCCAGTATAATCAGTTGGGTCGCCGGATATCTTTTTCTCTGGCATTAAGGCGGAATTGCAGTTTGTTCGAGAATCTTTTTGGCAGAAGCCAGCATAACTCGCGTGACTTTTTGTTTTATTGTTAGAGTAGTTCTCTAATTACAAAAATCTGTCGTTCGCAGATTGTTCGCAGAGCCCGGAAGTATAGTTCGTTTACCGTATACTTCGCTACCGAACATTTTCTGATAGCAGAAAATAAATATTTCGTTTATATCATTGATACACAATTTTTAACTATTTTGTAAGACTTTGGTTAAATATTAATATCGTGGTTAAATGAAAAATGATTTTATTAATACTTAACAAAACTGGGGCACCCCTTCTGGCTTAGAATATTTTTATTCTACATAATTTATTTCCTTACATGGACCCAGAATTTTTAACTATTTATAAGACCTTGGTTAAACATTAATATCGTGGTTAAACGAAAAATGCTTTAACTAATACTTAACAAAAGTGCACAAAACCGAATTTGATAACTAGAAACAATGACGGATTACGAAAATAACTCCAGATTAAATTCCAATGATATCTTCAGCCTTCGCTATAAATTTTATAACATCGAGAAGTGGACGTCACAGAAAATTAAATTGACCTACATCTAAAAATAATTATGTAAAAATTCTTTAAAACAACAGCGTGGCAATTTTTAGCGGTAACCCAGACTCTTTTTTCCAGTGCTAAGAGTTAAATCAATGCTGGAACGTACATATTATAATAGTGCATCTTGACACAGCGATTAAGAAGAGCGTTTTACCTAAACACGATCCGCAAGAATGATAAGGTAAACGAGAAAGACAACAATTTTTCACTCCGATTGTTATTTCGTCAGAACGAAATTGAGGGAATCGCTGCGTTGCTCTTTGATATTTCAATGCAGAGTTTATTTCGCGCATGGATTGATAATCCTTGATAACTATCGGCACGCCGACTTACGTTATGAAGAAAAATGAATCCGGTTTCGCTAAGCAGACAACGAGACCGCATTTTCGCGAACGACTATCTTCCTACGACTTATCACTGTCTTGTCATATTAATCGTACATTTCGGTTCGTCGCACGGACGCTGTTTCCGAGACACTGCTAAACGGTTCAACTTTCGAAGCATTAATGCTAAATAAATTTTTCTTGTGAAATATCAACAACAGAAATTAATTTGTAATATCACACACAATTTTTACGAAATATATGAATTTATTATTGAAACAGAAGTTATTTCCTAAAGGTTTATTCGATTGATTTGACTTTTAACATTTACAGTTAGTTTTGTGAGGCTTTTCGAACCGTACAAAAAATTTTTAAAAATATTAAGCGTTCTCCCCAATTTTTCTAGTCAAATATTTATCATCTTTGATTCGAGCTTTTTACACTCGATTTAAGGAGCACTAAAAGCGACTATTTTACATTAATTTTAAATTACTTTTCATTATAATAATGTTTCTATACAAAGTTTTTAGCCATTTCTTTTACAATTTATAGGAATAAATATGTAGAATAATTCTTCGTAGATGCAATTTTGTAATATTAATGTTCGCAAATTAAATACATTAAAATGCGTCATTTTGACGCGTCCAGTAAATCTAGTGTCAAAGAACTGTCAAAAAGAACCTAACCCAGACCTCTCTAATTTTGTGCACGCTACTCCTGCACGAAAATATATCCTGAATATATTATATTTGAACTGCAAATTGATTCGATTTACCCAACTGTGCTCTAATCGCAGAAAATGGCCGAATCGTGTAGTTCTAGTGTTAAATTCCCCTATACTCTATAAATTGCTAAACATTCAACTGTTGCGCGAGGAAACCGGATTAATGTTGTCGGCACAATATAAAAAGGATTACGTGCAATAAAAATATTCTCCATCGAAACTGTTAAGAACTAACAATTATTGTGGATCGAAAGTTAAAGTGAATAACTGAATTTATTTAAACACTTCCATAATTAATACACGTTTCCGCGTCTTCCATTCATCTAATCTTTTACATCTTTTCCATACCTTCGTACTGCATACAATGAAGTTCACAAATGAACTTCACAAATTTTGAGCGTTTTAAATACCTGGTATAAAAGAATATATTTTTAACGCATTAGCACTTTGACCACCATGCGATCCACATATGAATGACAAAATTACTTCTCCATGTTTAAAAATAAATTTGTACATTAATATATTCGTTGCACTACATTTACTTGAAATCTGAAGAATACGAGAAATTTGAAGAACAACTATATGTTAATACCATTTTAAATGTTCAATTGTTGCTTCATCAAATAAATTACATTGATTCTGTAGAATTTTCGAGTTTGTTGTTCGGACAGTTAAAGTGTTAAATAAATACGTCGTCGTGTACCAAGACGTATTAAGAAATGTGTTAAAAAATGATCGAAGATCTTAGATCGAAACTGGATTAGTTTAGAAGCTGTTAAATTTTTGCCCACTCCCATAACAGCTCGAATACCCGTAAGACTGCGTCATCTTGTCAAAGATTGCACGATACAAAAAAAAAAAGGAATTCAATTATGATTGCAAGAGAAGAGGCAAACGAGGAGCGTCTGTAGGTACACAAAGGATTCGCGGGATTTCTTCATTTATGTAAAAGTCCCGCGGAGAAGTTGTCTTGCACGGTGCTCTCGGGGAAAGTACAATTTTCCTAGCTCTGTCCCGTGAACGAGTTGTCGTGTCGTCTTGCTTAGAGGCAATTAAAGTTTTCATTATCCGGTAAATGCGGCTACATCTTCGGGACGCTCGGCAATTCCGCGTTGTCAGAATACGCGGCTGTCGGGGGAAATGAAAACGGCGCTACGTTTTTCCGAATAATCCAAGCCCTTCTCCCAGCCCTTTTCCTACCAACCGTCTCCCTCTCTCCTTGTCCTCTTGTCCTGCTACATTTTTTATGGCTTTTTGTATCCAGGATTATTACAACAGTCATCCCCAAGCGATTTTAGGTTTTCATTGATCCGAAACCATTAATGTTTCGCTTCACCTTTGCCCGCTTGCGAACTGTTTGCGAGATTTTTTAACGCAAAACCAGCCGAGCATTAAAATTAGCTAACGTGTACTGTATTAAAATTATCAAGATTTAATTCATTTGGATTATTTGCAATTTTCGTTAGAAACTACTCTTGAACAAAGAGATCGAATCGATTCCTACGACGGCAATTTTATAACTTCAATAATTATAAAATAAACAATCTGAGAAGAGTTATTCGAAGGAATTATGTAGTGTATGCCAGGGAATTGGCACACATTCTATTTATGCGGCCAGGAACTTGTAACCAAAATTACAGAAGAGTCGGCGATCCAAAATTTTTATCCAATTTTTTCCAAGTTTTCGACAGGTAGGGGGTCGTCCCTTCACTACTTGGCGATATTTGGCAATCTTTGAAGGCGTCTCTCGACCAAACTATTAGAGCTATCGACATGATTCCAACGGGAAAATCTTCCTCAAACTTTCCTCTTTAAGAAGAGCCCTCATTTTCTAGGCTAGCGTTTCAGGGGACTTCAGGACGCTTCATTTTATCAACCCCATTTTGGCCATTTTCGCCATTGAACGCCCCGAAATTTCAATGTCGCGCCACGGCTGCAATTCGATTCCGATCGAACTGAAAATTGCCATACACTCTGACCGCGCGTCTAGAAACGTGTAGCCAAAATTACAAAAGAATCGGAGACCTAAAGATTTTTCGCGATTTATAGAAGGGGGTTACCTTCAATATTTTGCAATATTTAGCAATATTTGTCAAATCTTTGAAGTCGTGCCCCGGCCAAACTATTAGAGCTATCAACATGGCTCAAACGCGAAAATCTTCTCCAAACCTTCCTCTTTAAACATGTTGCTCAATATCGTGGGTAGCATTTCAGGGAAATCCAGGAGGCTTCGTTTTATTAACCCCATTTTTCCCAGTTTCGCGATTTAGATTCCTCGAAAGTTCAAAGTCGCGCCACGGCTGCGATTCGATTCCGATCGACCTGAAAATTGCCATACACTCTGACTGCGCGTCTAGAAACGTGTAGCCAAAATTACAAAAGAATCGGAGACCTAAAGATTTTTCCCCAATTTTTCACGGTTTTCGTCAGGGGTGGGGGGGTGTACGTATCGTTTACACTTGGCAAAACTGATTATGGTAAGGAACTTGTTATTGCCCCTATTTTCTGAGCTGATATACTATATCAGTAAACAGTTTCTAGATATGTGTATGAATAAAATTGGCTGCTGACAGGATTGTATTCATTGGAATTAATTTTCCATGTTGATGCGCCATTTAATGATAAACCTAATAAATTATGCGCGTATATGCAGTCTTCGTTGTAATCTACAACATCGTCTGTACTCTCGTGCGCAACATATTATAAACGTTGTAGAAATTGTATATTATTCAAAAGTGTTGATCATTGTTAAAATAGGCGGATGATAAACGAACATTTAATGCAAGGTAATTTAAATATAATCGCCTTGTCGCAACGAGACACTGTTTATAAAATCAGTCTTAATCTGTTTCCAATACGCATAACTCCATAACCGTTTATGAATTATACGGGCAGTTTGATAACACTGGTTCAATAAACGCGATCATTATTATCCGATGTCGGAAATGCAGACCTCAAAGAAGAATATCGGGACGTAATAGTGTCACGAAGGAAATGTTAATCACGTCAAAACACGTAGAGAAGAGATAATAAAATTTCCCTGACAAATATTATCAAATAAATACCAAAATATGAACGATATCTCTGCCAGTATGCAAATGAAATGTCAATCAAACATTTCCGTTGATTAATCCAATCTGAAAATTCTAAAATAACAACGGGCTTCGCCGAAATTCTATAAATGAATTGGATTTTTACAGAAATTAATTCCCGAATCATTGAATAAATGACAAAGGAAAAATTCAATGACTGTGTGTGTGCGCGCAGAAATTTTCACGTTTTCTACGCGGACTGCCGGCCGCAGTATATATCGCACACAACAATGTCTACTTCGATGGACCGGTTTTCATCTAAAGAACGTTTGTTTAACGCTTGCCATATTTATTTTTGCTTTAGTTTCTATCCTGTTATTTTTTTCCAGCTCGAACATCAGTCGAGGAACATAACAAAACGCGCGGGAATAAATAGCGAACATTTGTTTACACAATTTTGAAATAACACGGTACCGAAAAAGGCGTGTTGCGCGAGCACGGCGCATTCAAAAAGTGTTTGAAAATTAAATTACCAGGCTCGAGAAAATGTTTCGATAAACCGATGTTTAACCTCTTAGACACTAGCCGCCACTAATAATGGCTTTCGCGGATATCATCTTCTTGTACGACTCGTTACTATAGTGGCTTGAGCACACTCAATTCTATTATTAATTATTACAGTAAATTATTAATCTTAAAATATATGCATCATGTCTTTTAGAAAAATTACAATTTAGTTATCAAAAACTTCATTCCAATGTTCAAAAATTCCAAAAATTCAACCGTGCCTAAGTGGTTAATACAAAGGACAGAGCAATGATTTTGACATCGTTTCACAAGCTTTAGGCTTGTAGTTCTAGTTTTACCTGAAACGATTTCGCGAAACATGGCAGGTGGAAAACCGGAGAGACTTCTCTCGAGAATGCTGCCAATCGAAGCGTCCCCGAAATGATTGAACATTTTTTCGGTTATGAATCTTCTCTACATTTGAAGATTGAAGTCTCTCCTTTACAACGACACGGGAAAGCTTGACGTACGAATTTTTTCTAGTCTTCTTATTCAGGTTTAAATGAAAGGTGTGCAGCCGACGTTGCAGCAACGTAAGGAACGCCCGAGGGCTTTACATCACCGAACTTGTTCGTCGTGTATGTTCCAAAGAACAGTGAAAAAAATCGTACATATGTTTCCAAGATGTCGTTGCAAGAGGAGCAAAATTCGTTCGTTCGAAATTCTTTTTTGTCTCCTCATCGCGGGTTTCAATTCGTTGCATTTTTCAGGAAAAATGGATTTTATAAATAAGTAAAATTAAATAAAATTCTATTTTACATGAACGGTAGAATTTTTACGAATAAAATGTTTCGATGTTCTTAAAAGAGAATGTTTTTATTTTGTTAGACTATGACACAGAATGAAATATTTAAATCTTCCGTTAAATTGTGCTTCTAAGGGTCAACGTCGGTTTAAAAAAGAAATCGGCCATTTCGCGTGCAACGAGCTAATGGGTAACCAAAGAAAGAGTTAGCAAGTAAATTACCAGATCGAGAGTGAACTGTGTGCTGTTCGGTGCAGGGATTTCGAAGACTGCAACAGATTCGATTCGCAAGAAGAAGCAGAAGAAGCTCGGAAGAATAGCGGGGCTTTTAGCTAACTTCGCGACGTGTGTCCTCGGTGCCTCGTTACACGATTCCGAGGCTCCTCTTTTTGTCGCCGGTAAGATCAAGGAGGTGCTTCATTAGACATTCTTTCCCGTTCGCCTCGGAGGGAATGACAAAAGAGCGACATTTAAAAGCGCGCCACGACGAAACAAAGGCCGGGGCCGGCCGCTGTCGGCCCTTTTGGTTTGCATTACGACACTGTTGGGTGTCATCAAGATACATGAAATTACACATCCTGAAACAATGAGGGGGGCCAGCAGGCTAGGGCGAAGTAATTTCGCTCGCGCACATCAAAGAAATAAGCTCCGCGGTGAAAAATAAGAGCCGCGCCGTTGGAAACGAGCAGCCGGAACAACGGGCGAAGTGTCAATTTACCGTAACATTTAAGCGCGGGAAAGTCACACGTGTCGACGCTATTGCTTCCAATTTCAATGTTTGTTGAGACTGTCACCCTGAGCAATCACGGCTGCAGAATGGGAGCACGTTTAATATGTACAGGAAGCCTGGAAAACTGCTGGAATTGTCGTTTTCGTTTCATAACGATAAACCTAGCGCGTGTTCAAACTGGCCGTTCTGTGTTGTCTTATCGAAATGACAAGATTACATTTGTTTCGATTCCCTGCGACTTTTATTGCAATATAGAATGGCTCACGGAACTATTCGGACACTCTTTACATCCAAATAACTTTTTCAAAATTGAACCACACGACTTGACTTTTCTGGAGCAACCAGAAATAATTTTAATTGGTAGAAATTTTTTAAAATATTTTTATTTCAACTCGTAATGAAAATTTAAAACATGCGTTTTGCAGATCTGTGTTAGTTATACGCATGCTGAAAATTTCATCGAAATCGATTGATGTTGAAACAAACCACACGCGTAGAAAGATGTAAGAATTACTGGAGTTTTAGCAGAAACTGACCAAGAATCGTGAAAAATTGCGATTTTTACCAGTTTTACTATTTTCGATGGCATGTAGCTCGCGTGTATGTCGATCGATTTCAATGAATTTTTAAGCATGTGTATAACTATCATAGATTTATATCCAGATGCATCTTCAATATTTCTAACACGTGGCTTAAATAAGAAATATTTAAAAAGTTCCTTTCTTTATTGGTCACGTAATTCATACCAATTCCAATATTTACAAAATTCATTTCGCATACAATTTATTAAATCAATGCAACTAATTGCTCAAGAAAAGTCAAGACGTTTGGACCAATCTTAAAAAAGTTATTTAGGTTTGAAGACTGTCCGAATACTTTCGTGAGCCACAGTATACGTTACGGACGATGTATTTCGTAAATTGTATACACAGTCGTGCTCTTAGTTATCGGCAAAAGAAAATATGTATCTTGATCAGCTTTTAGCACAAAATATGAGAAAATATAAGGTGTGCTATCTTTTTGTTTTCCGGAGTGTAGCTACCGTTCGCGTCGCATCGGCCTGTACAAAAACGTCGCAGAGGACCGAGGTCAGTTCGAAATCATCTTTCAACCAAATTGGCCCAGTTGGTGAGCGGTCGTAGGTTAGGATTGTTGAGCAGGGAACAATTTCGCGGGAGTTATAGCGCGAATTAAAAAGTAAAAGTCGATGCTCGGGCACGGGCGGCGCGGGTAGATTACGTTTTTATAACTACTCTAGTGGCGGGCGGGGGTGTACAAGGCTACGCCTTGCAACTTGCTACGTTCGCTGTCTCCCCCGGTGTTTTACATAGGTTGTATTTCTGAGGGTTTATTTTTTCCCTTCAGCAAGGCGAGGAACACACCGTGTGCACGCATTGCCGCGCGTACCCGCAACGGCGTGCCGGTTCTTTGTTTTAATGAACGTAGTTTACGCTGGTTTAAATTCCGTCGCGCAGGATTTTTAAATATCCTGCGCTCCCTCGCTCGGCCCCGGCGTAATTCAAACGGCCATCCCCTCCCGCCCCCTCGCCGCGCCCCCCTCCCGTCGTTGATTAACGAAACGAGAATTACGTTGGAGCGACAGAGCTTTATTCGATTCAATTTTCAATTGATGCGAGCCGCTCTAGCTACCGATTCCTCGCGAATTAGATTTCGTCGCGACGAATTAGGCGGTGAATTAGTCGTACCCTCTTCCGAAAGAGGCGAATTGCTGGGTTACTGATACTGCACTAGGTTTGTCGTATTTTTAACACGTTCAGCAACGTCGTGGTTGTTACCAGCGAGATTTCGCAGTAAATGTGGTAAATCACCGAGGTTCGATTTGCTTTTCTTGCGAGCATTCATTTAAGGAGCGTCATTTGGGGATGAAGATGTCCGTGGACCGTTCAAGGGACATTCATGGATTAGCCAGTGTTCATTTCATCAAAGTGTCAGCATTAGATGTAAGGATGTCCATGGACTAGCCTATGCCTGCTTCGTTCAAAGGGCGCCATTGGTACAGAGATGTTGCCTCCAATGGTGCCTCTGAGGCGGCACAAAAAATTCCCTTTTTATTATTTACCTATTAAGACCAAACGTCTTGACTTTTCTTGAGCAATTAGTTGCATTGATTTAATAAATTGTATGCGAAATGAATTTTGTAAATATTGGAATTGATATGAATTACATGACCAATGAAGAAAGGAACTTTTTAAATATTTTTTACTTGAGCCACGTGTTAGAAATATTGAAGATGCATCTGGTAGATCTATGATAGTTGATTGAAAAATCCACTGCAGACCGCAACGGATGTCGATGGACAAATACGCTGCGACGAGGCGTTTCGATTCGGAGATCTGTACATTTGAAGATTGAAATCTCTCCTTTGCAAGGCCAGAGAAAAACTTGATGCACGATGTTTCCTAGTCTTTTTATTCAAGTTTAAACGAAAAGTGTGCAACCGACGTTACAGCGACGTAAGGAACGCCTCGAGGGCTTCGCACCACCGAACTTGGTCGCCGTGCATGTTCCGCAGAAGAGTGAAAAGAGATCGTGCAAAAGTTTCGAAGATGTCGTAGCAAAGGCGAGGCTTCAATTTTGAAATCTGTGCAACATTCGTTGCGCGACTTTTTTGAAAGCGCAGATTTTCAGTGTACGCCGGATGAACGCATTATCAGCGTACGATGACAATTTTCTTTCTAGGACAACTTTCTAAATGAGAACACTTCTCCAATCTGTAGGAAATGTTGAGCAATGCTACTCACCATACAGACGATTAACCCTTGATTAACCCTCATTAACCCCTTGCCATGCAATTTTCTTTTGTAACTAAAATTATTGAAATATCTTCATCGCTAAAAATGTTACAGAAGAGAAAAGAGAATTTATATCTTTTATACTGTTTCATTTACTTCAATGCTTAAATATTGTTTAGAAAGAATCAAATTTGATTTCGCCTTAACTCATTGATGTACAACGTACAAAACAATGTTTTGTTCATACCTCAAAAACGAAACAAACTGTAACATTTGTACAAAGGAAGAAGTGTTTTCAAAAACAACCCCAGAAATCCTCCCCTTCAAGAAACTCCAATATTTTTTGGCAACGCTGTATAAAACGGATGAGCAAATATAAGAATGTTGAACGTCGTGTGAAATCTGAAAATATAGGAATACTTTTTTATCGGCAAGGTCCTAATAAAAAATTGAATGTCGAAGGACCAAATGTGCCACACAGTGTTCTCGATAAATCTACCAAAAAAAGGAATCCAAATATAAGAATATTAAACGTCATGTCGAATTTAAAAATATAGGAATACTTTTTTATTTGCAAGGTCCTAATAAAAAATAGTATGTTGAAGGAGCAAACACACGGCGACACAAGTTTCTCGATAAATCGAATCCAAAGAGGCTTATAAATCAACAGGGATAAGTAGACCGCAAATGTTTACAGATTTTCTGCTTTGATATTTGAAGCGGTTTCCTAGGGAACAGGATAGGAAAATTCGCAAGAGCGAATGTACGGAAGCAGGTTGCAAACAGTAATGAATGCGAGTATGTTGGGCGTTCATTACCTAAATATCTGCGCGGAGAGCTTACAGGGCTTCCGAGAGACTAAGATTCTCAGAAATACTACTTGCACTGGCCACCACTTTCCCATGCAGTTACTCGCGGCTGCATTAGCAAACATAATTATAGAAATTCGTTGACACACCGCAAACATCTTCGAGAAACATTATTATGTCACCTATCCACCCGTTATCGCGGAAACTTATGCGAACAGCGATCCGGCTGGTTAATTCCATTTCTTTTTCTTTTTTTAGACTTCCGGTAGGTTTGCTAGATTTCCGCTGCGCTAAAACCTACCATCTCACTATTAATTTATAAACCTTGTTTTTAACCTTCTGCACTCGAATGGTGACTCTGGGGCACCATTAAAAATTACAACTGCATTATTTGAAATAACTTTTACATCGCTATGCTTGCATCTAGGAAACCGATAACAGGTTGTATTGTTGTAAAGACGAATAAATACATATTGACGTAACAAATTAACTAAAATAAAATTTTTTAAATTAATCAATTACTGCTTTGGATACTCGTCAAAAAATTGCAGAACTAGGCTGGGAAATTTTGTCGCATCCGCCATATTCCCCGGACTTAGCACCCTCCAACTTGTTTTTGTCCTTACAAAATTTTTTGAGCGGCAAAAAATTAAAAAATGAAGAAGATATCGAACAAGCACTGGTTCAATTTTTCGCATCAAAAGATAAAACATTTTTCGAAAATGGGATATACAAATTGCCCTCACGCTGGCAAGGAATCGTTAATAATAATGGCAATTACATTATTTAATAAAGTTTAGTGATGGTAATAAAAATTTATATTTGAAGAAATAGATCTGACAACTTATCCCTCACAGATGTACCTTTACAATCGCAATGATCGTAACTAAAAAGTAATAAAAATAAATGCATCGTTTTGGCGCATCCGTTAAACCTAGTGTTAATCCATATAATTTTCTTTGGAATTAAAATTGTTGCAAAAGAGAGAAGACATATATTTTATAATGCTATTTTATCAAATATTTACTGGAATGCTTGAAAGAATAGAAAATATTTTTAGAAAGAAAGGAAAATATTTTTATTTGTTAGAGTTTGTTTAAAATGCAACGGGTGATTTCTCTTCCATTATTTTGCGTTGAAATTAGTGTCGTCCGTTGCGCTCGTAAAATAGTTATAGAAACAATCGCAGAAGCGATTATTAACGCCGTAGACCGATAAAGCGTCGCTCGCTGGATTCTTTTTCTATCGGCGCACCATCTGCCTGCATTTGCAGCCTATATTGAGTTGTTTACGATGACAGTCTGCGACTGCAATGTCTGCTATCGTACTAGTACAGTGACCTACAAGTTATGATAGATCGTACACTTCACGGCAAAAAGATAGCACGCTTATTTCTTGAAACACGCGAAAGAAGTGCACGTTCAGTACATTCGACAAAGCGAAGTGCATAACGCGACTACACCAGTCATTTTTATTAGCGAGTCCTGCAGATCCGTAGACTGCACACGGTCGTCAAACAATATTCGAAAATTTTCAGAGAAAATTGCAGTTTATTTCGAATCTGATGTAACCTTTACTGAAATTTCTGGTCAACTCAACTTTTTCCTACAATGAAACTCTGTTTTTGTGCAACCTGAAACGTTTGATGACAGTAAGAGATTATTTCAGAATCTTTTAAGTTCATAATCTATCACTGAAAATTTTGTAATGGATCCCTCAACGCCGACAGCAATTTTTATTGCGAATCAGAAACTCCTCCTAAACAACATTATCTAATAATTTCGTTACAAATTACAATGTAAAAGCAGTTTTTTAAGCCTCATTTTGTTACGGGACAATTATTGAAAGGCCTATTCATAGGCTTCCGGTCGGTCAAGTGTTAAATACTCTTCAAAGTTGAAAGATTGCATAGCAATAATCAGAGAAACAAATTTCTGTTGAATTCAACGATTCCCTAAAATGAAACTTTGCTTTCGCACAGCATGAAACGCTTGATATACGTAAAAACTGCTTTTATACTGTAATAATTAAGTACTTTTAAACATAAAAAATTTGCACGCTAATAATGACAAAAACAAATTTCTGGTCAACACAACTTTTCCCTAAAATGAAACTCCGTTTTCGCAGAGCATGAAACGCTTGATAGACGTAAAAACTGGTTTTTACGGTAATTATTAAGTACTTTTCAAAATTGAAAGATTGCATGGGAATAATCAGAGAAACAAATTTCCGTTGAACTCAACGATTTCCTAAAATGAAACTCTGCTTTCGCACAGCATAAAACGCTTGGTAGACGTAAAAACTAAAAATAAGTAAAGACGTAAAAATGTTTACGGTAATTATTAAGTACATTTAAAAATTGAAAAATCGCAATCTAATAATAACAGAAACAAGTTTCCGTTGAACTCAACTATTCCCTGAAACGATGCACAGTTTCGGCACAGCATGGAAAGCGTTTGGTTTCCAAGTAGAATTTTTCTCAACAAAAACGATTGATGCGTGTGGGCGGTAGGCTTATTAAATAAAAAGGGTTAAACTGAAGCGTACCTCGACGAAACAGCGCTAATACCACATTCCACCCTCAAAAATGAAGTGGCCAGACCGTACCAGCCAGTGCCGGTTGCTTTTACTCCCGCCTAATATGCAGTAAAGAGACTCAGGACTCGCAAGCACGAGCTACTAATTAACCCTGCAGCAACTGCAGACTTGAAATTACTGATTTTCGGTGATACAAGCTTATCTTCGTTTCCTGTTATGCTCCC
Source organism: Agapostemon virescens (assembly GCA_028453745.1). NCBI lineage: Eukaryota > Metazoa > Arthropoda > Insecta > Hymenoptera > Halictidae > Agapostemon > Agapostemon virescens. The sequence continues at coordinate 7,510,734 of CM052092.1, forward strand.
GTTCCATGATCATTCCCAAACACGGCTCGATTACTTGGATATACATATTACATACGTCCGTCTATCTTTGAATTCAAAGTTTTACGAATTCATTCGGGTCAAGAGTTACGGCAAAATGGAGGTCTAACGTTTCTGTAATAAACCGGTCGCCTTCGAAAATCATTAACCTATTATTAACTCGCTGCCAATTAGGTCGTTTCTTTATTTAACTGTACTTTTAATTCGTTTGCAAATTGTAAAATTGTAAATTGACTACTCGTTTAACACTAAACCTATTACAGAAAGTCAAATCACCCTGTTCGAAGTTTTTATTTAACAATTATTGAAGTTATAAAATTGTCTTCATAGGAATCGATTCAAAAAATCACTTTTCTTCATTATACGTTGTAATTTAAATTGCAAATGATCTAAATAAATTAAATTTTGGCATTTTTATAAGACAATACATACCAGTTAAATTTAATATTTGGTAAGTTTAGTGTTAATGACTGATGACTGCCATGTAGAAGAAAATAAGCACGCATTTACATTTTTAATTTTAATTATTTAAAAATCGTGTGATCAGATTTTTACATTCTTCCAACACTTTCAAAGTTTCACGTTTCATCTATAAATTTTTACCGTGGATATATTTATTTATTTATATTGTTTTTGGTAGAAACAGTATCGTGGCATCTATTAAAAATTGGAATGTAGAGAATAATTTTAAACGAAGATCGTTTATGATCAGATTAACGAGAACAAGATAAAACGTAGACATATTTTCTTGAATTAAAATGTAGTTAGAATGGCACTATAAATAATGTAAAATATATACTGTATATCAATGTATAGTGAATTTTGTTTTTGATTATAGAAACACAAATTTTACGAAATATTAAAGAACTTAACGAAAATTTTAGACAAAAATAGATTGATAAAAACATGTTTCAAATACTGTTTTAAATAGTTATTGCTCCACAATTTAAATAAACAATCATATTTCTGCAAACGTCTTTACTCTGATAGTCTAAAACATAGAATATTTATATTTTGGTAATCTAAGACATAAAATAATTAAGTTCACTGCAAAAATAGATTGGATTCGACAAAAGATAATATTTGAGGAATTGATTTCCTCGAGAACGAGGTGTCAAGTGAAAAAGGAAATGATTTTATATTTGCAATTTATTCGCGCATGTATGATCGCCGTCTCATATGAAATTTACACTATTGTGCAAATAGAACATTATTTTAAAAACCTTTTCAAACGAAATCAAATATTTCGTTTTTAAAAGACCGGGGAAAAAAATAGACTACGTACTGTTAACTATTTGAAATAGCATTTTAGCCAGCTCTGATCGAGTATTAAATTTCGTTCCCATCGAAATTTCCATTGGCCTGCACGAACCGATGAAACGGTATTTTTGTGGGCAAATATCAGGATTGAATTACACGCCGGCGTGACTCCCGAAGGTAATTTGCAATTAAGGAGAGATTTTGTTAAGAAGATTAATGTCTCTCTATCGATCAAGCTAGCCGATGCAGGCGGAGGGTAACGAACTGTGGTCCGGTAAGTAAAGTGCTGATTTTTTGCCGCAATAGAAACAGCGCGAACAATTTCAACGACTAATCATCCTCCCCGCTGGTTTTTTCCATTTTCATAAATCATCCGTGGGCACGACACCTTCGCGGCCTGCGTCGTTTCTGATTGAATACCCACCGAAATAGACAAACAGAGGCCACTTTTAAAATCGTTAAACAACCCTTTGAGATTCGGAGATTGTGCTGCGATTCGTTCAGGCTTCGCAATCTACATCGTACTGCGATAAGAAATACTTGTTTCGATTGGTTCGATCGCTGAAGTAAATCTCAAAATGCAGACGCTTTTCGAAAAGGTTTCATCAACGATTCTTTTCAGATATATTCTGTGTAAATTTTGTGAAATAAAGATCAATTGCAATTTAAATTGTGCAGTTATGTTGAACTAAATACAATTGACCCTAATCCTGTCAAGCACAAAACAAGAAAAATAAGAAGTTCAATCAATTACAATATAAATTGTGCAGTTACATTGCACTAAAGACAATTAACACTAAACCTATCAAGCACAAAACAAGAAGAAGTAAAAAGTGCAAATAATTACAATATAAATTATGTTGCTATATGAAACTAAGCAAAACTAACGCTAAACCTACGAAGCACAAAATAAACGGAACTAAGAAGTTCAATCAATTACAATATAAATTATATTGCTATATGAAACTATTTGAAACTAACGCTAAACCTACGACGTGCAAAACAAGTAGGACTAAGAAGTTCAAACAATTACAATATAAATTATAGAGGTTCGTTAAACTGAACGTAATTAACACTAAACCTACCAAACACAAAACCTGTAGACGTAAGAAGTTCAATCATTCACAATATAAATTATGCAGTTACTAAGCCCAATTAACACTAAACTTACCAAGCACAAAACATATATAAGTAAAAAGCTAAATTACTTAATGTTTTTGCAGTTGTCATTGTAATTAACTAAATCTCTTATTGTGACGTTTTCATAACCGAAAAATTTTACAGAAGGAAAAAGAATATTTCTTTTGCGACTGCGCTTACTGCAATGCTGAAATATAAATTAAAAAATAATAACAAAAAATAAATAAAAATTAATTCGTGACACATCATTCGTGTCTTTTCAATCGAAATAACATTATAACAATATAAAACAATAAATAACATTATATAACTTCCTGTGTGTCGACAAATGAAACAGTGAAGTATAGTGGATGAAAAAAGCACTGAATTTTTGATACTCGAGAAACTATCAATATTTGAAGAATAGCAATTTTGTTAAAAACTAAAAATCGCCTCCGTTCGCGAAAAATATTCGCTGAATGTTCAGAATACTCGAAGAATGTTTACAGGGATATTCTAAATATAAACAAATGCAACGTTCGCCATATGTTCGGCTCAATGCGCAATTTTGACATACGGCGAATGCGACGATACGTTTATTACAATATTATAATTATATTATATTAATACACGTGCTTCGTTAGCGACGTACATTTGCTCGCAACTGTCATTTAAATGAGCACGAATTTGAAGTTGGGCGGAGAGGGTGGAGTAAAACAAGCATTCGTTCGTTTGGTTTAAACTCACAATTAGAATGTCACGCGAAATTACTTGTTTTCGCTCGTGTTGCGGAAGGTACTAGGTTTTTCGCGAATTCGAGCTCGGTATGGACAGGCTGCGTCCTCTCCGTAACTGTCGGAAAGATCTCCACCGTAATTGTCAAAATTTCATCCCCACTACTGACGGGATGGATTCCCCTTGGGAGAAGTCTAGTAGTAAACATGCTCGACGTCAAGTTAGGCAACACAAGCAAAACAAAATACTTCTAAATATTTATATTATTTATAAAACTTTTACTATCCAGACTCGAGCTCGGGTCTTCAAATGGAAACTGTAAACTTTCTAATTTTTTTTTTTCCCGTCAATAAAAAATTTACCATTTCATTCGTCTCATTCGTCTGACAAAAATGACATCAAACACGACATACTCCCCATTTACATGAGTAAACATTAAAATAAAAATAGCTTTACAATTAATAACGTACAATTACCAATCGAAGAAGAAAAAGAAAGCAGAATTCGCGTGTCAAGCCTCGTATCGCTCGAGACAACCGAAACACTCGTTCGTGTTAATCTATTTAAAAAATCTGCTTTTCCTCGACGTCGACCAGTTGTAAGAAAACTCTGGGTCCGGACAGAAGCAAAGGAAGCGCTTCTTCCTTCTCCTCCCCCTCCTTCATCCCCGGTTATCCCGTTCATTAACTCCACGTGGGATTCCATACATTACGGACGCGCCTTATCCAGGTGAAACGTATGGACTGTTTGCGTGCATGAGGAAAGGCTTGGTTTTAGGACTGTCGAGAGGCCAGGTAGGGTGCAACGGGTGACCGGTAGGGCGGGAGATGTCTCGGTATCGGGCTGGATCTATAGATCGTGGTGGTTGTCCCCCATGAATCACACCCCTATCTGCTGGAATACGGCCTGTATTTACAACGGCACGCTAACCCTCCCTTACGAGCCGGTCGGCCACCCTTGCCGCCGCCGTTCGTTGCCTATACGTCGTGGCGCGCCTATATCTTTCTAATCAACTGTTTGTCTAATGTCTATGTAAATACGGTATGTTAATTATCTGGATGGTAACGTGTACGCCGGCTATTAATCTGTGAAACATGTTTCTTCCTCGTAGCCGCGGTTCCGGTCTGTCTGGGTGCCACGGGGATGTTACAAATCGGCTGTCTGGAGCGTTTACGATTGATTTTTTTCATCCACGATCGTCCTCCTCTGCACCCCCTCCCCTCACAGTTTGTCTCTCTCTCTC